>CM069455.1:4776863-4890965 GCA_035610835.1 Ophiura sarsii
ATACGTTATAGACAAAAATGCAGTGCATTACTGCCAAAGGTGGTTACCCAACCGGCCAGTTTGTATACTACTCAATGGGCATATTCCATGTTACTTTGTGCTTCTAAAATAAGAACCATTGGGGTTATGCAACTCAAACTTTGAAATACGACTATCTTAAGGGCAGTGTCAACCCGGCACTTGATTCAAAATTGAATTTCATATTTCTCTATTATTTAATACTTTTATATGTATTCTATCATTACCATCATAAGTAACTAATCGAAAGCGATTATTTCCCGTTCTTTTGGGTGATTTTAAATTGTTGTTTTGGTAAGTTTGAGTCAGGAAAAGGCGCATGGTTATTTGGCGGAATTTAAGCGGAGTTCCGCGCTTTTCAAATGCTGCGACAGCTGTTCGATCATTGCGTCGCGCGCTGAAACTTCCCGCGCGTAATACTAGACGCGCCGCTTAATATCCGCGACGTACACGCGAAAAACAAAAGAGCGAAAAACAATGTCTAAAAATGTAAACAAAGGCCAATCTTACGATCATTTAAATTTCAGTTTTCTTCCAATTTCTTCACATTGTGACAATATAAATTGATTCTGATAGTTGATTATGATTGTTCATAATAGTATACTCGCTTTTTAGGTCACACGCCTGTGTATTCCGTGAACATTTAGCTTTAAATGGTGGAAAATGTCAATATTTTTACTAAATCGATGTTTTCTAGAAGTTCAAATTTGAAGGAATTTTACGAATTTTCAGACAACATAACTAAAAATATATCAAGCTATCAGGTAAGCTTTTACTACCATTGTGTAGAGGACTTTCAGAGCTAGGAGGCAATTTTTTATTTTTTCTATTATGGATTTTAAACTCGAGATATGCATCCATTTCTAGCGAAATGTATGCAAAAAAACACGACTTTTACACTTTTCCGATGTTTTTAACAATATTTCCAAAACCAAGCTTTATTTTGGAAAAAGAAAAAATTGCCTCCTAGACAAAATTGTTTTGTTTACAAAAACGTATATTAGAACAAATTACCATTTTTTATTTTATAGTTATGCTGTCTGAAAAATTTGGGGTAAAAAAAATAGCTTTTTGGTTCATTTCTCAAAATTTAGTTTATTTGGTATCACATTGATATCACCATCGGATTCCGTAACAAATTTCCTTTCTAAAAATGTATACTTTTATGTACTTTTATTCAATATTCTCAAACTTAGAAGCAAAAGTTGATCATCAAAATAATAGGGTTGACACTTCCCTTAAGGATGACCCTTCATGTAGAATAGAAAACATCGAGTTGAAAATCGGGCTTGCAATCGGAACACTCTTCCTTTAACCACTCGTTCAAAATTTCTCTCACAATAATTAAAACCTACCTCTATTTTGCAGATAATGGCAGAACTAGACTACAGGGTACAAATAGGGAATTCAATGATGCCACCAGATGTTGGGGCAACTCGGCAAGATTTGGGATTGGTGTCCATCGACACTAAGAGATGCATTCCGTTGTCGCAGCTTCATAGTCGTAAACACCAGCCGCTTGTAATTATAGCCTCATCTCTCTCCTGACCTCCGTTTCAGGTAATATTAATTATATTATTACGTGGGTTCCATTCTTAAGGGTTCCAAAAGGTTCAAAGTTGAACCAATTTTTCTGAGAGTATAGTGTCGGTCCATCGTCCGGTCAAATTTTAAAGAATTTAAAAAAAAGAGACCAGAAATCGCAAATTAATTTTTGCTGTTGTCTGATAGGTCCATTGAACAGAGTGTTTACCTTGATTCCATGCGGCAGGCGTCTGCAGACGACATTCTAAAATTGCACCAAATGTTTTAAAAATGTCAACAGTGTTGAATTTCATTAACATATTTGGAATTACCATGAGAAATTCATTGGAATAAGTACAATCATGCCTGGTATTAGTTCAGTAATTCTTGAGATAGACCTTGACAGTTGGGAACGGTTTCGGAAAAATCTTGTTTTGTATAAAGGTACTAATAGCCGCGTGGAAAATGTTAATAATGATAGACTGATTAATAACCCTATATACCTTATTTATTCTTCAAAAGGTCTGCGTCTTGAGCGGATCACTGGCAAGATTGTTCAGCGATTTTCAAGATCGGGCCAACTTCATGTGTGTGTACCTTGCCGAGGCTCACCCGAAGGGGATGTGGAACTTTGGTGGCAAATATTGCCAAATGGACCAACATAGTACGATAGACGACAGAGCTAAAGCTGCTAGGTAAGTGAAAGCTTCACAGATATGGATAAACAGATTCTTTATATTAGTTGTCCCCTACCGCCCGATTTGTCAAAATTCCAGAATATATTTTTGATGTCTCTTGAAAATTTGCCACTTAATTGTAAAAAACATTGTTTTGCTGGAATCTGTCCTCACTTTTTGGTAATGTTTAAAACATTTATTAAGTAAAAAAGTAGTTATTACCCATAATTTGATGATCCATTTTCTGCCCGCCCACTCCTCCTTAAAAGAGGGCTGTGGAAGGAAACCAAGCTGCAATCCGTTTTGGTTTATCGTAGATATCATCAAATAGTTCTAAATGTCTCCGAATACCTACAACTAGATTATTTCATCCAAAAACCGTTGGAGTTGGAAAATCAAGTTTTAAGATTTCAATTGATGTTTTTCGGTATAAACCGTCAATACGTGAATTTTAAATAAAAATAATGTGAGGCTCGAGTAATGTGTGTTGCTTGTTATTCGCATTCCGATACCAAATTTCTAATAATTATGTGGCCGTCATCAGCACGTGTTTTTTCAATGAAAAAAGTGAATCAGGTAAGGGAAGACGTCAAAACTCGACCGCCCGTTGACCGCCGGTTACGGGCGGTTCTGCTCGGTTCTTTCAGGTCAAATGTTTTACTGGTATATGAATATTCGCGCATGCAACACTGAACAACCGCCGGTTGACTTAATGCTGTAGCCAGACCAATTTACACTATCAATCTGTTACTTTGCGGTCATAATACTAGCTCTCTCTATAATCGTTCTATAAAAAACCCCATTCATAGACTTTCGGTATTGATTTTAAAAAGTTAATTGAGCTATAAACAGATTGAAAAAGCCAACCCCAGCGAAAATCAATAGCTGTATTGTACTGGTTGTCAACTGAGCCAAGATTTTATTGCTCACGCGTGCGACGAGCCACTATCAACCGGTCGTGTTCACCAGAGTGTAACTATTTGACCTCATTATGTGTGTATATTATACAGACGACACGTTTTGTGAGAACCGGGCGGAACCGGCCGTAACCGGCGGTTGCCTGGCGGTCGAGTTTTGACGTGATCCCTAAATAAATGTGATAATTGGTGATCTTCAGGACATTAGGATCCTTGGCTATAAAAACCCCTTGATTGCTCTACCATTACGCTACAAGGCCCGCTTGGCAGCGCTATAAATTGGTGCCCTAAAAACCGGCACCAAATTTAAATATTCGCCTTCCATCAAAGCTGGTTGCTTATGACATAATTCTCGTGTTCAACCAACCAGCTGTATTGCAACGCCCATTGAGTAGTTTAAAAGCATGAGCGTGGATGTAATTTGCAACATAATGGAAACTCACTCATGCAGTTAGCAAGGAGTACCGCTCGTACACGCCCCGAATTTAAATATACAACCAGGCAATCCTTTCGTAATAATTGATAACAATAGGTTTACAGGACCGAATTAATAGCGCTCCTAAGCGGGCAATTTATATCATGCGACCTTTGGGATCAAAATAGTGCTTATTTTGGCACATTCAGATGGAGACCTCCCCATATCCTCAAGTAAATTGCTGAACACAGAAACAATTAAGTGATTGCTACAAATTTATTATCATTGTAAACATGAATACATTAATAGAGGTTATCCATATCGCCATATCCCCTACATGTCGAATCGCATTCGACTTATTCTACATTCAAATGACGTCTATGGCAAGTATATTGCACAATAGAACAGAAAAACCCGGCTTTTTCGAATTCGATTGTCATAGTTTTTGAAAAACCAGGTTTATCGACCGAGAAACCTGGCTTTTTTTCAAAAAAACTATGACAATCGAATTCGAAAAACCAAGTTTTTCTGTTCTATTGTGCAATATACTTGCCATAGACGTCCTTCATTGCACGAGCCGTGTTACCAAATTGGCCTACATATCATGAAACAGGTGTGTCTTCTTTCTTATATACAGTAATTATTCCCGACAAGATGGCAGCTAATCTGAAACATGGATACCCCTATATGAAAATATAAAATATCACTCTGTATGTGCGCAATATAGGTTGGGGCGGACCTACGTCACGCCGGTGAAAACAAATCAGACGCCGGTGAAAACAAAAACAAAAACAACTTGTGCAGATCAATCAATTAAGGCAACCGCACATTGCGCCTACTGCGGATCAAGTGCGTAACGCTCAGCGTTGAGTACGTGCATGGAATGTTTTGTTTCTGAAACACTGGTTGCCAAGCAAATTTGCTAAAAATAACTCAAAGTTCCCGTATGTCCGCCCCTTCCTATAGGCGATTGCATTTTTTATGAGGGGTTTAATTAAATACCAACATCATTATCTTGTTTACAGGGATTTAATTGCTGTGGATTCTGTACACAACACGTTCACAACAAACCCTCGAGACCACAGCAAGGTTCGTCTAGTTCTCGACACTATGGACAATGCATTTGCAATAGGCTACAGCGCTCATCCAGACCGAGTAGTTATCATCGATGCAGGGAACAAAGTTGCGTATATCGGTGGTAATATCGCCATGCAACTGGATGCACCCAAACAGCTTATGACTGATGAGATTCGGCAATGGTTAGAGCTGAATCTGATCACATCTCGTATGTAAATCGTATGAATGTTTCACAAAACATCGCCATGCAACACACAAACAGCTTATGACTGATGAGATTCGGCAATGGTTACAGCAGAATCTCAAGACGACATCTCGTATGTAAATCGTGATGTATGTTTCACAAAACTTAAACTATGATGCATTATTGAACACTTTCCACGCGGCTATTTAATACAACCTTGTGAATGACCTCAAAATAAGTATAACTGTTCACTCTAAGAAAAAAGGGTTCCAAGTAGAACCTAAAAAGGTTCTTGAACTTGTCCTGTATGCAGAACTCTTACTTTCCACGCGGCTATTATTTTTACCATACACAAATCAGGTTTTTTTTCAGAAACCTTTCCCAACTTTCAAAGTCTATCTCAAAGATTACTGAACCAATACACGTTTGTACTTATTTTTGACTCTTTTTATAAGTTTTGTGACATTTTGGAAAGTCGTCTGCAGCCATCTGCCGCATGGAAAGCGTGAAGGTTCTTAATGAAAACCTTTGCAATGGGGTTCTTTCAAGAACCCTCTGAAAGGGTTCTAAATAGAACCTAAAAAGGTGTTTCAGTTTTGTCCTGTATGCAGAACCTTTGAGGTTATATCAAGAACCTTTCCGATAAGGTTCTATCAAGAACCCTCTGAAAGGGTTCTTGAAAGAACCTAAAAAGGTTCTTCAGTTTTGGCATGTATGTCGAACCCTTAAGGTTCTATTAAATGGTGAACAAATTGATTGTGAATCTGACTAGATATTATTAACAAAATACAGAATCAATGGGGTTAAATTAATAAAAGTCAGCAAGTCAAAGTCTTAAGTCATTGATTATACTTGGTTATAATCATATCAATAAAGAAATAAAGTAGAAAGTAAATATTTGTAATTTTTTTACACAATACCGTTTATTAACAGGGTTGCAAAACAATTATTACATCTATCTATCTATCTAGCCTATTTCACTCCACTGCAGAAGGAAGGCCTCTTCATCAATTTTCCATTTCACTCTGTCCTGAGCTGTCCTTTTCCAAGTAACGTTGCCATACTCTATGATGTCGTCTATCCACCGTCTGTTTGGCCTGCCTCTTCCTCTGGTGAATGCTCTGGGGATCCAGTCTGTTAATTTATGAGTCCATCTGTTGTCTTTCCTCCTGGCTAGATGGCCAGCCCATCTCCATTTTTTTGATTTTATTTCCAGTATGATGTCCCTCACTTCTGTTTTCTTCCTTATTATTATTACATTGCGAACTCATTTATTAAGATGTACGTATGCAAACTTCAGCATTTGCGATAAGTCTATACCAAGAACCCCATTTTCCTCAAATAAGGGTTCTTTCTGGAACCACCTCACTACATAGAACCTTTTTGCGGTGTTAAAGAACCCCTAACAAACCTTTTTAGAACCTTTAAAGGTTCTTTAGAGAAACATGGTTCTGCCAAGAACCATTTGCCATTTCAAGAACCCCCGCTAGAACCCTTTTTTCTTAGAGTGTTACTTGAAATGTTAATATGCATTTTAGCCAAGAGTTATTTAAACAGAGTTTAGGGTTACCTCCAAGATGCCCGCCAAACACGGAAGGTCTCTATAGCTGCTTGGTCCAGAGGGCAACGTTTAATTATGGTATAATTTCGTATGACAAATAAATATAAAATGGATAGCACTGTATTGGAAGAACAAATGACGATCCTTCAGCAACCGTCAAAAAGACGACTGAATGATCTGATGAAATATTCTTTCCCGGTGATATCCATTATAATTATTATGTGGATAATTTATGTGTCCGATTTGTTGTTTGTCTGAATGCCTGATAGGGGTGCGTGTGTTTGTGGTATAAGAATATTGTTCATGCAAAGATATTCTAGTGTAGGGATGATCTCTATTGAAATGTCGTTAACCCCTTGAGAAATACCGGCCGATTGGTCAGAAAGATGGATACATCATTTATTGCACCAATCAGAGACAGTGTTAGAATAATTGTATTCCTGATAAAGATTGGAGTGAAATATTTTACAAGCTGCATTTTAATCGGCTATTCAAATGAGTATATCTTGCAATAAACCAATCAGAACCGCTGTAAGATAGGCCGGTAGTGCCCAGGGGGTTAAGAACTGATACTATGTGTGATTAACGATATCTCAAATTGTTCGTCAGATCACAAGGATATACCAAAAATAGTAGTTTTGACTTATGCCGAGTCAAAAGTTCAAATTCCATATATAGGCTTGTGGAACTGGACCTTTTGACCTTGCAAAAAGGCACACAAACTACCCCAGGCGGTATAAAGCTACAATTTCTGGAATCATTGTGATCAGACGAACAATTTGAGATAATAATATTTGTCAAAATCGGAGCAAGTTCACATTTTAACCCCAAATGCAAAGGTCAACGACCTTTTCACATTTTGCTTAAAGGGCATTAAGAGATGTGGTAAAGGCAGCGCCCTCAATTACAAAAATATATGATAAAAACTGGGATTTGTATATGTTTACAATTGTATGAACTTTCCCCTATAAGGATGGGATGTATGTAGTAGGCCTAGACCACTAGCAACTCATATCCAGTATTTTTGCTTTGTTAACAAACTAATACTCTTTTTCAGTTATTTTAACCTTTTGCAGCCTTCTTGGATATTTTAAAATACTCAAACTAGATCTAGGCTTTATCATAGACATATTGAATGCTGTCATATTAGATTTGGGGGTATTGTAATTACATAGTTTGGTCATTTACTATACAAAACAATTGTTTTAGGTCATTTAACATCAACTTAACCATTCTGGAAGCCATTGTTGAAAGTGATACAGAATCAAAATTGTCACAGAGGTGGGCCTTATATATAAAAGCAATAGCTTAGCAGTTTAGAACATTTGGTGAATGTGATGTAATATACACTCTTACAATATCTATTTTGGATTATCATTCACTCTGACTATTTTTACATTTACAGCGGCCATTTTGGTGGCCATCTTGGAATTAAAGTATGTTATTACAATGCAAATATACTGGATATGAGTTAATACTAGTGGTCTAATTATTAGACTCTAATACATACATCCCACTACTAAAACTATACTTTCACCATACAATTTGATCGCTATACATAGGGCCCCTATGTCAAATTATGAGATTTGACCAGTTTGGGCGGCCATTTTGTACGCCATCTTGAATAACCCCTTAGCATTACAAAATTATTTTAGGTAACATTCTGAATACGTATTAGGTAGGACCATGAAATTAAGTAAAAACAGTTGGTTTGAGGGAGTCTTGGGGGGGGGGGGGGTGCACGGTAACCCTCAGTATATACCTACTATATAATGTTCTTGGACTGATTGATATGTATCCCTCTCAAATCCGCCACGTCAATTCATTGCATAATATAAGGTCATTATACAAATTGTTTGTATAAAAGCGCAGTTTTACAGTTCGGAATACTTAGTTGGTATGTACATGTACATGTACATTGAGTTTTTTCTATCCAAATATATTTTTTTTCTGCGAATATTATTTTAACGCGGCAGTCGTCTGCTGACGACAGTTCCAATATGTCACAAAATGTTTCAACAATTTTAAAATTATTGAATTTCATCACTGGCCATATTTGGAATCACCATGAGAAATGCATTAGAATATTGATTAAGTACAAACATGCTTAGGTTTTTTTTCTTGAGATAGACTTTGAAAGTTGGAGATGGTTTCTGAAAAGTTTTTGAAATCACCCAGAAGTGAAGGAGCTATATCGATGAAATTTACATGGCCTTGGCATCTAGCGCCACCTGTAAAGAAAGTAAACACACTTATGAGACCATTTTTGCATCATAGTGTACGTAAGAACCAGTGATTACACTGACAACATTTCATCGATATAGCTCCTTCACTTCTGGGTGATTTCAAACACTTTGTGATACCCCCTCGTATGGTAAAACTAATAGCCGATTGTTAAGCGTAAAAAGGTATATCGAAACTTTTGGAACACCCTGTATTTATATCACACTACACCATTCTGGTTGTATTCGGACAAGAGGAACGTAAAATTGACGCTTTAAATACGAAATAGCAGCAAATGGTAAAATAATCCCCCGCACATTCAATATGAGGCCTGGATCTTCCTCGGTTGATTACTCCTATATAATAAATGATGGTTCTCATAGATAAAAGTAGATTGCATTAGAATCTTATATTTTATTCACACTCCCCAACCTTGACAGAACAATAGTAGTATGGAATGTTAATGGTGTCCATAACAAATGGCGCATCCTCTTCAAAATCTTACATTTTCGTAAATATAATATATAATACACAATACAGCCCCTTATCACAATTCATCGGCTGGACGATACTATACAAAATAAAATCTTCAGCGAGACGAGTATTATGCAAAATCTTCTAATTGCATTAAATATAAAGAATGAACACAAAGAAATCGAGTTTTATTTTCGAATACTCGTGATATGCAGGAATTCTTATGATTTTTCATTAACCAACCGTGGGTTGACAGTTGGCTGATGAAGTGTGATGCTTCACACGCAGTGGCGTAGCCAAGGGGGGGCAAGGGGGGGGGGGCAGCTGCCCCCCCCCTGTGGGGTTCTCTGCCCCCCCTGTTGCCCCCCCTGTGGGAAATGTCAGTTGAAATAATTTGGGACTAACCTATTCACAACACAAGGAAATTCAATCCTCAATTTGGTTGTTGCCCCCCCACCAAAACTCCCGGCCCCCCCTTTGCCCCCCCACTGAGAAAAACCTGGCTACGCCACTGTTCACACGCAACGTATAGCAGCTGTAAAAAGTAAGTTTCATTAGGCCTATGTTAGTCTAACTTAACTGATAACTTACATTATAATTTTATAATTATTTGATACCATCATTATTCACCTTGATGGTATGAAAGGAAACGAGTGATTTAAACACGCTAGCTATGTCCGAAAACGGCAACTTTAATTTGGATTCTACATACCCTAGACCAGGCTTTCTCAACTAGATTTACTGATGCGCCACATTTTAGTAACCAACTTGTTGAGGCTCCACTTGGTCATATTTTTTAGAATTTACAATGGCAAAATTCCCTTTATAACATTAATTTCAAAATATTTTAATATGTAGGCAGCATATTAACTAACATTACTGTTTTGAGGGCACATACGCGCGTAGCGCGAGAAAAATTGCTGTATTTATACATCTGACTGTCATATGCCTATGGAATTTGGCTATATCATGATATGATTTATTTTTTAAAACAAATTTTAACCACTCTCGCGCCACTTAGGATGCCTTGATGCGCCACCATTTGAGAATGCCTGCCCTAGACTTTAAATTTGTGAATTAAACGTTTTTGAAATGTTTGAAATGTTTGAAATATTTTTCTTTTCAATTTCGAAAATTGCTGAACATTTCCTGCTGTCAATTCCGCAAAGCGTACTTTGGAGATAATCACGGTTTTTAAAAATATTTTATGGACATTGTGGATTAGTTGATTTGGTTAATATTGCATGTATTAAGGTATGCCCATACGCAACAGTAAAATAACCCTCTTGGTTGCAATTATGAAACTTTGTTACTTTGATATTTTCTCTTTTGTTTCCAAAATACTATGGACTTAGCACGTTTTGACATAAAAACAGATTGATCCACTATCTAGAAACACTGTTTGTTACCACTATGGCTTCAGCTTTGACAGTTGTCACCCGCCATAGCTTAAAGGCATATTATGTCAGACGACGCTGGCCACGCGTCTCGGACGATCCAATATGGCAACGGGAGTGCACCATTTTGAAATATTTTTAACGGTTAACGATGAAAATAATTGAAACAAGGTATTTAAAAAAAACTGGACGGGGGAGATAGAAGACTGTTGAATTATCCCGTGCTTTTTCTCTTACGTGACACGGGTCATTCTATACGTGCGTGTCACGGGTACCCGTATCCCGTAAGTCTCACTCTCCGTGAATTCCCAAACCCAACCCACAGTAGAGCCCAAGCCCCGTAATAACCTGCATAGTGCATACCACCACGCAGCGTTCGATTTAACCAATGTAGCATCACGAAATACGACACACTTTTGAACACTAATGCACAAATATGTAGCAAAAAGTGCTACGCCAAAAGATTCCCTACTTGATCTCTGATCACGTACCATCAAAGCCAAACCTAAAGATTGAGTGTCATCTTCAAATAACTAAAACAAAGTATGGTAAATCTTGAAATATCGGCGGTTCATTTTCACTTTCGTCCAGAGTTAAAAATCCCATTGGTTTACACGTACTTGCGCAGAATTTTTCTGTCGGTTTAAAATGTGTACAAAATGGCGGAGTTCTGCGCATCTCGGAGAAGTAATAATCATGACGTCACTTCTAGTCTTGTTTTCGTGTCGCATGGCAAAGGTCGAGGGGTTGTTGCCATATCATTGGGCTAATCATATTGAAGGGTTCACACCTCTCAGCCGCCCTCTTATGTCGCTATCTTGCAGGCTCCGATATTTGTACAGCTTTAGCGTCCGTACGGTAATATTGATGACTGGGGGATGTAGCCTAGGGTTCGCCATAATCATTGGGCTAATTGCGAGACCAAGGCAACACGGAACAAAGAGGCCGTGGACTCAGTGACTCAGTATATTACTAAATCATATAATATAATACAAAATAGCATCCAAATAGCTTAGTATATTACTAAATGGCATCCAAATAGCTGAAATAACTTACTGTGTCCTCTTACCTTCATATTATAACAATATCAATTACATTTTACAACAAAATCGCTTCAGAAGATGATTAATGCAAGTTATTAATATTAGCAAATGCCGCGAATTTTAGGGGTTTGTGAAAAAGTTACGACTTAGAAACGTCGTTTCAAATGACGGGGTCGCTAATCTCCCCCGTCAAAAATAGCATTTACAATTGGGGTGATTAGCCACCCCGAACGGTTTTGGATTGGAAAATTGTTCTTCTAACCTATGATGATTTTTTCAAAATGATTAGGCCTAGATCAACATTCGCGATTACGTGTTATTTCAATACGAATTCAAAATTTAGGTTTCCGCATGTCCATCGTCGTCTGATTATGTGATCTTTTCCAGAGAGCGCCCTCTATTCATTATTTTTTTTAGAAAGTAGATTTTCTTGCAGATTTACATTTCTGATCATAAATCATACATCCATTCCAAGTTACAGAGCGATACGATTCCTAATTACCTGAAAATCATGGTTTTAGAGTGAATTTAGAGTGAAAATATAAACTGTCGGTGTTATCCGACAGTTTATTTTCACTCTAAAATCATGATTTTGAAGTAATTAGGAATCGTATCGCCCTGTAACTTGGAATGTATGTACGATTTATGATCAGAAATGTAAATCTGCAAGAATTTTTTTTTTTTCGATGTTGAGGGCGTTCCCTGGAAAGATCACATAATATACCTTTAAATGTGCAAAGAATGTGCATAATGTAGTGTAAAGTGTTACACAACAAAAGGGTAAATTGCCTACACAGCATTATTGGGTAAAGAAAATTTACCCAATTTATGTGTACCAAAATGACACAAGTGTTGGCCGCTACACAACCCCGGTTGTGAAAAGTGTTACACATTAATTAGGTCAAAATAGGGAACATGGTCGTTTTGGGGTAAACATTTACCTAACGCAAAGTTTTAATCCTTGTTAGGTAATAATAATAATAATAATAATAACAACCATATTTGTATAGCGCCTAACATCGAGATCCCTAAGCGCTTTAACATAAAAACATAATAACAAACAAATACATGGATATGGACTACAATTAAAAAGCTTTTGTGAACAAATGAGTCTTTAAGGATTTCTTAAACTGAAATACAGTCTCTGCATGGAGGTAAAATACTCCACATCATCAACTACTTCGTTAGCTCAGTCGATTACGGCGTTCGCAAGTGTTATTGCTCTAAACGGCCAAGTCTACGAAAATGTATGTATATTATTTGTCAATAATTATGTTACCCATGTAAAAGAAAATATATAGAAAAAAATGTTTATAACAGCTGTCAACATGGTCAAGAAAGAGAAAGAATAAAAAAATTAAAAAAAGTCTACGAAAATAAGACACACATATGAATTTAGTTTGGCAACATTTCGCACGTTCTGTCATTCTCTGTGTAGAAAGCCGTGTTACCGATCGATTAAACTATTGTCCAGTCAAGGTAAAGTCGGGGGTAAAGTGAACTACAATGTAAGAAAAAAGTGTTCGAACACTTTGTAGGTGTAATGTAAAGTATTCCCCTTCCCTGATCAATGTTGAATCCCACAACTTGCCCACCATCAGCACAGGGCTTCGCAATATTGATCGGTGGGAAAGGGGGAGGGATATGAGTAAGGGGATACTTCAGGCTACCAGAAACAAGTTTTGATTTTCACGTGACTCAAATAGCATACCTGTTATGATCAAATAAGCATGGCAATTAGGGTCAGTGTTCGAACACCTTTTTCTATGATTGTGTATAAAAACGCTTTAAAAATCATCTAATTTCAGTTTTCGGCCCATAAATCTGTCATTATATGAGCAAATTCAATGAAATTTCGCGTGCTTTTAGGGATTGTCTACAGCTATAATCACACTAAAGAAGAATATAATCGAAAGACATTATTTATTTATTTATTTATTTATTACAGAGCATATATTTATAAGGCGCTTTTCCAGAAAAGATCAAAGCGCCGTACACAATACAAATAACAACATTATAAAATATTAAAAAGATACTATCAAAGTATATACACAGTTTAAGTATATAAAATACAAATACCAATAATATAGATACATTAATATAACTCATCCAAATATTAAAGAAATGAATATAGACTATATGTGAACATTTAGGGAACGGTCACATAATGCACATATCGTATAGCCCTGAATGCGTGATAGATTATGGATAGATGAATATGAATACCTTCAGCTTGATTGTTTAGGCCTATTAATGTTATTAATTTCTTTCATAATGAACATCGTACCATCTCACTGATATACCTAATAATATATTAATATATTAAAATTCAATTTTCGGACACTGACAACAGGTATAAATCGTGTTTCAAATTTTAAAATGCATGTTATATTTGGCTAATATTATATTACCTATATTATTGCAACATTTATATACACATTCACCGTGTGCGTCGTATGCGTATCGCTTTAAACGGTATTTATGCGTTGAAATGAGCTAAAAAAGTTGATAAAAGTGACCGTTCCTTAAAAAGTAATTTGTCAAATGCAACCATTTTGTCACAAGAATTGCATATTATGTGAGTAAAAACATATGTAAATCTCGTTGAAATCGATCGAGTGGTTCGTAAGTTATGATGAATACCGTGATACATGATACCGCACATTTAAGAAACCTCAGAAAAAACGCTTAAGAAAATCATCTAATTTCAGTTTTCGGCCCATAAATCTGTCATTATATGAGCAAATGCAATGACATTTCGCGTGCTTTTAGGGATTGTCTACAGCTATAATCACACTAAAGAAGAGTACAATCGAAAGACATTTAGGGAACGGTCACATAATGCACATATCGTATAGCCCTGAATGCGTGATAGATCATGGATAGATGAATATGAATACCTTCAGCTTGATTGTTTAGGCCTATTAATGTTATTAATTTCTTTCATAATGAACATCGTACCATCTCACTGATATACCTAATAATATATTAAAATATTAAAATTCAATTTTCGGACACTGACAACAGGTATGAATCGTGTTTCAAATTTTAAAATGCATGTTATATTTGGCTAATATTATATTACCTATATTATTGCAACATTTATATACACATTCACCGTGTGCGTCGTATGCGTATCGCTTTAAACGGTATTTATGCGTTGAAATGAGCTAAAAAAGTTGATAAAAGTGACCGTTCCTTAAAAAGTAATTTGTCAAATGCAACCATTTTGTCACAAGAATTGCATATTATGTGAGTAAAAACATATGTAAATCTCGTTGAAATCGATCGAGTGGTTCGTAAGTTATGATGAATACCGTGATACATGATACCGCACATTTAAGAAACCTCAGAAAAAACGCTTAAGAAAATCATCTAATTTCAGTTTTCGGCCCATAAATCTGTCATTATATGAGCAAATGCAATGACATTTCGCGTGCTTTTAGGGATTGTCTACAGCTATAATCACACTAAAGAAGAGTACAATCGAAAGACATTTAGGGAACGGTCACATAATGCACATATCGTATAGCCCTGAATGCGTGATAGATCATGGATAGATGAATATGAATACCTTCAGCTTGATTGTTTAGGCCTATTAATGTTATTAATTTCTTTCATATGAACATCGTACCATCTCACTGATATACCTAATAATATATTAAAATATTAAAATTCAATTTTCGGACACTGACAACAGGTATGAATCGTGTTTCAAATTTTAAAATGCATGTTATATTTGGCTAATATTATATTACCTATATTATTGCAACATTTATATACACATTCACCGTGTGCGTCGTATGCGTATCGCTTTAAACGGTATTTATGCGTTGAAATGAGCTAAAAAAGTTGATAAAAGTGACCGTTCCTTAAAAAGTAATTTGTCAAATGCAACCATTTTGTCACAAGAATTGCACATTATGTGAGTAAAAACATATGTAAATCTCGTTGAAATCGATCGAGTGGTTAGTAAGTTATGATGAATACCGTGATACATCAGGATATCGTAGATTTAAGAAATCTCAGACAATGTTAAAAAAAAGGGTTCGAACACTTTGTAGGTGTAATGTGAAGTATTCCCCCTTCCCCCCTGATCAATTTTGAATCCCACAATTTGCCCACCATCAGCACAGGGCCTCGCAACATTGATCGGTGGGGAAGGGGAGGGATGAGTAAGGAGATACTTCAGGCTACCAGAAACAAGTTTTGATTTTCACGTGACTCAAATAGCGTGCATGTTATGGTCCAATAAGCATGGCAATTGGGGTCGGTGTTCGAACACCTTTTTTCTAGTGCACTACCATCTGAAAACTTGCTTCATCAAAACTTCAATCTAGCGCGTTCATTCAATCGTTTTCCCATAATTCATTACACTTCCTACGTACTATCTATTGAAACAATTCCTTTTTTCCAAATTTCATTTTTCTCGGCAATCTCTCAATGCCCCTTTAAAGGTAGATGTTCCGATTTTAAACTTGAAGTTTACTATTCTACATGAAAGGTCATCCTTAAAAAAGTCGTATTCCAAAGTTTGAGTTGCATAACTCAAATGGTTCTTATTTTAGACGCAAAAGATGCTGTGAAATGTACCCATTGAGTTGTACACAAACGATATTGGTGGTAACCACCTTTCGCGGTAATTCGACGTTATTTCATCGATTTCTCCGTAATTATACCGATTTAGGCCGTCAAATTTCAGTATGATGATGAGAAAAATACGAGCTTTCATATGAAATGAAAATCTCCGTATGTTTGAAATAATTCTGTGTTACGAAAATGTGATCGGGTCATCTACCTTTAACTAACATAACGTATCTGGCCGGGATCTTTTCGTGTATGTGTGTATGAAACTATGGGTATAGGTATACAACAGTATGGGGTGGGGGTGTTAGGTGTATGACGCTATGGGTACACAACAGTAAATGTTTCTCTCAACGTAGATGGCCTCCTTCACTCCTCTTTCATACAAATATTAATTGAATTTACAACGTATTTTGTGCTTTCATCTTTACCTCTTTATCAAGTTCCAGACGATCGCAGAAAATGGAGGAGTGGGTGCAAAGTTTAATGTCGGATCCCAACTGGCAGACACTGATTCAGTTGATGACCGACAAACAACTGGCGATTCGTGTCCTCCGTAAACAGAAAGAACTCTTCATGAAGGACGATACCATGAAGGTGTATGAAAAAGACTTTGACCCGACGAAGGGCTTGGTTGATTTTGTGGTAAGAGACGTAGAATTGAAATACCGTCATATCTACATGTACCTTGAAGAGGGAGACTACCGACTCAACCTGTCGATGTGACGTCATGGTCCGCCGATTCGGCATTCGGCATAGAGTCAGCCACAAATGATCGATTTCATTTATAGATCCAAGGTTCTTCTAAAGGTTTTCCACGCGGCTGTATAAATGTTACCATACAAATCAGATTTTTAGAAACCTTTCCCAACTGTCAAGGTCAGGCCCGTAAGCAGGATGTTTTTAGGGGGGGGGGCGTATTTTTTTTGGAAAAGGTGCATTGGTACCAAACAAAATCGTAAAAGGTTGCCCCAATTTTTTTTTATTTTTTAGTCATCTCACAACATTTTGAGAGCGGGGGGGGGGGGGGGGGGGATAGTTTAGTCAAAAACGGCCCGAAAAATGCTTTACACAATGGGAAAGGGGAAGTTTTCGGAAAATAAGGGTGGGGTGCGTTTTCACAAAAAAAGGTACATTAGTACAAAAAAAGGTACATTGGTACAACAAAATGGTACATTGGTAAAAAAAAGGACTTTTCAGATGGGGGGGGGGGGGGGCGGATCCCCCCTCCCCTGGTTACGGGCCTGGTCAAGGTATATCCGAGAAGTACTGAATCAATACTAGGCATGTTTGTACTATTTTAATGCATAATGCAGTTCACATGGTGATTCCAAAATGGTAATGAAATTCACCAATTTTGATATTTTTGAAATATTTTGTGAACTTTTGGAATGTCGTCCGCAGGGGGGGGGGGGGGGGGGGGTGAAGGGGCTCTGACATATCAGACAAGCGTTGTCTGCCTCTCGCAATGTCGAGATGTTTTCTCCTTCATTCTCATTCTCTTTCATGTTTTCGTCCCAATTCCAAATAATGAAAATAATAGATCTGAAATCATAATCACTAGCTAACTAAAACAAAGTAAATATTTTATGCTCTTAACATTATAAACTTAACCAACAATAGTTGTAATTATAATGCAAATGATTATGCTTTTTCTCTCAGAATATTTACGAAAATTTAGACCGGAAAGTGATGGAGTCACTTGGTTTGGATCACCATGTGAAAGACTGGACTAATTTCAAGCTAATGAAGATGATTATGCCTTTATATATGGGCGACCCGGAGGTAAGATAGTATACAAATATTGACTGCAATGAGGGAAATGGTACACATTATAGGCCCAAGGTGATCTCGAAACTAACGCCTCGGGGCATAGTCTGGTTTCGAAATCACCGAGGGCCTATCATTTGAACCGTGACCCGAATGAAAGCAGTCAATATTTGATTTATATACCAAATACACCTAGCACATAAAGTCCCTGACCAGGTGCTTTGAGGTTGGCTAATTCAAAATATATGATCGGTACCAAAAATCTGAGATATACATTAAATGAGCAAATTTCTTCTCCGCAGTTTGATACCCCAGTTTGGGGTGTGACGTCATCAAAAAGACTATGCCCCGGGCATGGTCGCGACTATGCCCGGGCATAGTTGTTTTTCATGACGTCACATTGAAATTGAAGGCATAGCTTGATTATCCCCTCACTTTTAACCAATCAAATGACAGTAATCTATGTATGCGGTATATAATATACAACTATGGACTGAAAATAGTAGGCATGAGGAAAATAGTAGGCTTTAGATCACCGAGGGACAATAGTTTACCCCATTTCACGAATAAAGAGCAGTCCATATTTGTTTTATATAACGCATGAAAAATATTTTTATTTGCGATTTTGATCAAATTAAACATGAACAAGATCTTACAGGCGAATCGATCCTCCTTGCCATTATGGCAAAATCGTACGAGGCAGGGCATTTTTGTCTTTCAAAAAGTACTATCGACCGCCCGGTCAATAGTACTTTTTAAAAGAAAGAAAAAAAAGACCGGGAAGTGACGTCAAGCATGAAATGGACCAAACTATTTTGTGTTATCTGATGTAGTATCCACCAATCAGATGGCTAGAATATTTATATGTGTTATATAAAGTCTCATGTTCTGAACTAGCGACTGGCGTCCCTCAGGGTGCCATCCTCTACCCAATTTTTTCTTATCGATATGCCGGTGACATTCCTCTATATGCCTCACTCTTTCACTTTAATCTCGTTTCTACTTTGGACATAACTAGGAGGTTAAAATGACTTGTTTAGTTGGGCATTAATTAAAGAGAGTTTCCGAAACGGGAACTCTCATTTCTGTCAGTGGGTCTTTTACACATACGCAAATATGCCGGGCTGGATTTACCATTGGGCCAGATGGGCTATTCTATTAAAAAGGCTATTGAATTTCTTCAATCACATCCCAGATTTATAAATCCTGCTATTGGTGCGACTACTGGTGCCACCGAGAGCAACAGATATAGCCTGGTGGCGCCAGGCTGTGGTTTGCGATGATAATGAAGAAATACGTTGGATACCATGTTGTTTCGTCACGGGAGTACCTCTATGTGCCGATATTACCGTCGAATGATATGATGATTGACAGTTCTCGCTTCAGTGATTACCTAATCGCACGTGAACAACTGTTATAGATGGCACTATTTTAATATAAAACATTTCCCAGATATGCGCAAGGCCCTTAGCCAATATGGTTTATAAGAAAATTTTCCCATTATTCCATCTCACATTATAGACCATTTCAAATCCGAAAATATACGATCGGTTCCGAATGTTTACGATTAGCCGAGTGTTTGACACTCGGTTACATGACCTGTCAGCTCCTGACAGGTCATGGCCATGTGCCGGAGAAAAACAACGTGTTTTTCACCCGTCTGCCCGTGTGGTAGATTGAGCTGGTATTGGTGATAGATTGTATTCCTCACAAAGTTGATGTTGCGGCTTTTCAGTTACAAAAACAAGTGAGATGAAAGAGATTTGGGGTTATATTTTCACTTTTTACCGTCTGCTCGATACATTTGGAATTTGTCCGTCAGCGCTCGTTGTTGTTGTTGTTGATAAAAAAAACAAAATAGTCTCGTTCCACGTTTTACTTCTCATGTGTGCACGCGTGTATGCGAACATAGTAAATCACTGAGGCGGACAACCAATAGGACAATGCTGTGAATGCGATCAACTGTTGTGAAGAACGCGCAACGCACCTACTCCACGTGACCTGTTTTTCCGAAGATTTCCGATCTCAATTTGAAATGGTCTAAAGGGCACGCTTCTTATTAACTAGACCTACTCGGCCCAAATTCCTCACAATAATTAAAACTTACCTCTTATTTGCATATAATGGCAGAACTAGGATACATGGTACAAAGAAAATACTCCTATCATTCCTTCTCAGGCTCCTGATTTAAATAACCACTCTTTCCGAATTTCTCACACTGATTAATACCTCTTTTTCTGCAGATATTGGCAAAACTAGGATACATTGTACCAAGAAAATACTCCCATCATTCCATTTCTCATTGCAGGCAAGCCTATTAACCACTATTTCAAATTTCTCTCACAAGAAATAAAACTTACCTATTTTTGCAGATAACGGCAGAACTAGGATGGTACAAAGAAGATTGCCCATCATTCCATCTCCCATTGCCAGGCACCCTGATTTTAATAACCACTCTTTTCGAACCTGTCTCACAATAATTAAAACTTGCCTCTCTTTTGCAGATAATGGCAGAACTAGATCATATGGTACACATAGGGAATCCAATGATGCCACCAGATGTTGGGGCAACTCGGCAAGATATGGAATTGGTGTCCATCGACACAAAGAGATGCATTCCGTTGTCGCAGCTTCATAGTCGTAAAAACCAGCCGCTTGTAATTATAGCGTCTTCACTCTCCTGACCTCCGTTTCAGGTAATAATACGTGAGCTGTGGTTAATACAATGACAATGTTTTAAATGACATTTTTGTCATTTTGAAATATAGCTCTTTGGAAGTTGCGTCTATACAATCATCTATCTTATAAATACCTCGCCAAGATGCATATAATTTTAAAGATTACAAAATGACGATATTAAAAACATAAAAACACTAAAATGTCAGTTAAAACCTTTTCATTCTGTACTGAGTGTTTCCGAAAGAAAATGAAATGTACAGGATTGGGCCATTTATGTAAACAATTGTGAAAGCCAAATATAAACTTGAACTTTCTTAGAGCGCCCTCTATTCATGATTTTTGTAGAAAGTAGGCCTAGATTTTCTTGCAGATTAACATATCTGATCATAAATCGTAAATACATTCCAAGTTACAGAGCGATACGATTCCTAATTACCTCAAAATCATGGTTTTAGAGTGAAATTAGAGTGAAAATATAAACTGTCGTCGTGTTATCCCGGCAGTTTATTTTCACTCTAAAACCATGATTTTGAAGTAATTAAGAATCGTATCGCCCTGTAACTTGGAATGTATGTACGATTTATGATCAGAAATGTAAATCTGCAAGAATATCTGCTTTCAATTTTGTTTTCGATGTTGAGGTCGTTCCCTGGAAAGATCACATACTATGCCTTTAACTGCATTCCCAACTGTTATCGAAAGGCTTTCTAGCACAGAAAATGTTACGAGTTTCGATTATTTCATCGATATGCTTTTCAGCACAGACACTGTTACGAGTTCCGATCGACAGTGATCGAGTTTTAGTCAGTATTTACGCATACAATTATGAAAGTTAAAATCTAAACCTAACTGTAAAACATGCCTATTCAATGGCTAGATATCTTGATAGAAATCGAGTCAAAATTAACTGTATAAAACAAATAAACTAATTTAAAAACATAAACACCTGATATTAATTATCATTACAAAAGGCTTGCATCTTGAGTGGATCACTGGCAAAATTGTTCAGCGATTTTCAAGATCGGGCCAACTTCCTGTGTGTCTACCTTGCCGAGGCTCACCCGAAGGATAAGTGGAACTTTGGTGGTAAATATGGCAACATGGACCAACATAGTACCATCGATGACAGAGCCAAGGCTGCTAGGTAAGGGAAAGCTGCACAGATAAGGATAAACAAGTTGCAAAGAAGATGTTAATGTCTTCCCACAATGCATTGCGCAAAAGCTTTTTTCACACGATGCATTTTGTCGAGCTCTATAAGTTATAGAAATAAGAAAAAGGAACACTGATAATAAATTTATTCATTGATGTAAACTAGAACCTAAGAGCTCCAACGATGAACGCGCTATGAAGCCATGAATGTGTGCATATGTCTATGCATGGGAACCGAGACAAATTGGAGACTAGAATCAGGGCATTTTGCAAAAACGCAATGCATTGTGGTGGTGTATTTAAAATCTTAAATTGTTTAGTTGTCCTCTACTGCCCAAATTTGAAAAAAACCCACAGTTGTTACTGTGCAAATATAATACCTACCCAATTTTCCAAAATTGCAGAATCATGTTATTCTATTGAAAATTTGACAAGCTGAATTGTAAAATAAAATTGATTTGCTTAGAATATTTCTTTACTGTTTGTAAATTTAAAACATGTATTAATTGAAAAAGTAGTAGGCCTACAATTTGAGATTTTATTTAATGGACTTTTTGGTTACTTATCAGCCCCAATTTGACAATCTTTAATGCGCACCCGCTCCTCCTCAAACCTGTTATCGTATATATTCATCAAATTTGACTAAATATCAAATGCAAAATGTATTGTTACTAAATTATTTAATGCTAAAACCGTTGGAGTTGGAAAATCGAAACAATATGTGTATTTTAAGATACATTGCTTTTTCCTAAATTATTGTGTTTTATATTCAACTTTCCAATGGCAGCAGATTGGTAGCTGTGATTTATTTCAGTGCCCGGCAACTGGCTTGAGAATATGTAGAGGTTTCAATATAAATTCCCAAACATCACCACTATTATTTTGTGCTCAACAGAGCAACTCTGTCGTCTATCAATATTACAGACTATTGGACAACGACAGGTAAACATGCCAAAGGTGGCAGACTCTTAAAAACAAAATAGTGATGATTTTGGCACATTCAGATAGAGACCTCCCCCATATATTTAAGCAAGTTACTAAGCACTGAGACCAGGGATTGCTATACATTGTGTATCATTGAAAAAATGAACACGTCACAATAGAATATTTATGAAAGGTTCATTGTACTGATCCAATAATATGTACTAACGTGTACGTTTCGGATACGTCTGTATCCTTTGTCAACACTTGTGGTAGTGACGATCTTGACGACTCTTGGAGGAGTTGCCAGTTGACTTATCATCAAGGGATTTTTTTCCCGATGATAAAAGATCATCGAAAACGTGCGTCAGAAAGTACTGCCCCTCATCTCGATTCATTGTTGAGGCCCCTCTCTTTCTGATCTCTATCGCCTCGCGTATCCATCTCTTGTATCTGTCCTGCTCTGTGCCTATAACCTTCGCCTCTTCCCACCCGATGACATGGTTTAAATCCACAATCCACGTCACAATAGAGGTTATTGATTTAGCCATGCGCAACAGAATACAAAAGTGACTCGCATCAGCCCATCATGCCTATTTTACATTCAATTAAATCGGTGCATGATGACGTCCTTCATTGCATGAATCGTATTACCAAATGCCTACATATCATGAAACAGGTTAGTACGCTTATTACATGTATATTAGGAAGTCTTAAAGCACAGTTACTATTCCCACAAGATGGCAGCAAATCTGTTACATTGATACATTATCACGGTATGATATGTTATATACGAAATAAGGGCGATTGAAAAAGAAATCCTAACTTTTTATGAGGGTTTTAATTATATCAATATCAACATCATCTTGTATCCAGGGAATTAATTGCTGCGGATACAGTACACAACACGTTCACAACAAACCCTCAAGACCACAGCAAGGTTCGTCTAGTTCTCGACACTATGGACAATGCATTTGCAATAGGCTACAGCGCCCATCCAGACCGAATGATAGTCATCGATTCAGGGGACAAAATTGCGTATATCGGTGGCTATGTCTTGAAGCAACTGGATACACCGGAACAGCTTATGACCGATGAGATTCGGCAGTTTTTAGAGCAGAATATAAATCGTTTGTAAATCATGATGTATGTTTCGCTAAATTTAAGCTATAATGCATTTTTCGTTGCATTATCTTATTGTGTTGACTGTATTATAACCACAAGCATTATGACCAATAGTAATGGTATTCATAGTAAATCATTCTGGGACAGCATGTACAACATTTAATACTTTTTATTAATATAAGATTTTCCTTTTTCAAAACCAAACGATTGACAGTTTCGCGTGTTATGGTCTACACACTTCGTCAGAATGACATCCTCTGACCCGTACTGTTTCCGGTTGAGGGCGCTATTACGGTGATCTTTTAAAATACTTGCTTAGGCCATGAAGGAGGAGGTAAAGCATATGTCTAATAGTGCGAGTTGATGAAGGCAACAGCGGTTGCCGAAACGTCCACAATTAAACATTGGATCAGATGAACACTGAATCGTTCTCTTGTGTACTAGTCACTACCCTGAGACAGTATACCTAAGGGAGCACATCAAAACTCGACCGCGCGGCAACCGCCGGTTCCGCCCGGTTGGACCGCATATCATTGTTTAGAACAATAGAAACTGGCTGCAACTGCACGGAACCCCACGGAACCGGCGGTTGCCGGGCGGTCGAGTTTTGATGTGCTCCCTAAAGGGATAAGAAGCGCCCATTCATACCATTCATGTGCAGCGATCCAGGTCTGATACCTGCATTGTTATCTGTGGTTATAGTTAATGGTCATCATTCAGTTTAATTTGTAGCACGACCCCATTATTAGAGTTAACACACTATTTTGAATCCAGTGTTATCCACACGTGTATTCCGATTTTCTAAATAACCTGAACACGCTTTAGTATGGGGTGGTTCTGACATCCAGAACACGAAAGGTTTCTAAAATGGTCTATGCATTTATATCGCTAAAATTATGGCATTTCAGAAGACGTATACCAATTAAAACCTACTAGTGACATGCTTGAACATATAAACAATGTATTATGATAATCAAAGTTAATGGTTTGTGTTAAGATTCAATATGAATTGAAACACAAATGTGATATTTTTATTCACAAAAAGATAAGTTCATCAGCTCAGCCACATGTTTGTGTTTCAATTCATATAAAATCTAAACAAGAATCATGAAATGTTATTATCATAATACATTGTTTATATGTTCAAGCATGTCACTAGTCGGTTTTAACTGACATACTTCTTCTGAAATACCATAATTCTAGCCATTTATATGCATTAATAATTTTAGAAATCTATCATAGTCTGTATGCCGGAACCATCCCAGACTAAAGCGTGTTCAGGTTATTTAGAAATTCGTAATACACGTGCGGATAACACTGGATTCAAAATAGCGCGCTAACTCTAATATTGGGGTCGTGCTACAAATTAAACTGAATGATGATAATCGATTGTCCATTAACTAAAACCACAGATAATAATGCAGGTATCAGACCTGGATCGCTGCACATGAATGGTATGAATGGGCGCTTCTTATTAGGTATACTTGTCTCAGTCACTACCAATCCTGATGAACCTTTTCAACAATAAGTTTGATTGATAGCTTGGTGCAACGTGTAATTATGTAATAATTTCGTATGACAAATAAACATAGAATGGATAGCACTGTATTGGAAGAACAAATGACGATCCTTCAGCAACCGTCAAAAAGGCGACTGAATGATCTGATGAAATAGTCTTTCTCGGTGATATCCATTCTATGTTGATAATGTGTGTGTCCGATTTGTTGTAGGTTTGAAGGCCTCATACAGGTGCGTGTGTTTGTGGTATAAGAATATTGTTTATGCGTCAACTCAAAAAGTTGGGAGGGAGGAGGCATATGAATCCAGCACGTACAGGGGCGTAACAGAGGTTGGTTGTCATGGGGGGCACAGCCAAACAAAATTCCTGGTTAGAATAATTCCGTCCCGGAATTTTTCGTAAAAGGTTGCCCCACATTTTTTCACAGTCAGTCACCTCGTGAATTTCACGTAAGTGGGGGGGTGTGGGGGGGGGGGGGGGGGGGGGGGGGGTAGGGTCAAAAAAATTCGCACGGTCACACAATTTCGCACGGTAACAACATTTCGCACGGTCACAGAATTTCGCACAGTCACAATTTGTTGGCTGTTGTCTTTTTTGTACTGCGAAATTTTCTTTCTTTCTTTCCCTTTCTTCTTTTCTTTCTTTCCCCTTTTTTTCTCCTTTTCCTTTTTCTTTTTCCTCCCTTTTTCCTTTCTCTCTCTCTTTTCTTTACCTTTTTCCCTTCTTTTCCTCTTTTCCCTTCCTCCCTTTTTTCCTGGTGGGTAGGTTTGAATTTCCTGCTGAGCACCTTCAGGGGGGGGGGGGCACTGTGCCCCCCCCCCCCCCTGCCCCCCCCCCCCCCCCCCCACCCCCGGCTGTTACGCCACTGAGTACGTAATATCAGGCCTATGACTTTCATATCTGCCCATTGTTCAGATTTGGTTCAGTATAGCTCACTCTATAAAACCTTCACCCGGAAGTTACAGCGTAAATGAATATTCAGTCATGACTATTCATGACCTCACATCATGTGATCATCGCGATCCGGCGTCCTTCCTAACTGATCTGATTACAATATTCATAAAATGCAAATAGCGCAACGCCCCTCCTCTGTCACTGCCAGACGAAGCCATCCACAATTTAAAATTCGTATTTTGTTCTACGTAAATTAATTTCAAATAACCAATTCTGAATGTTTCGTGCCATATAAGAACTAAATTCTGCCATCATCAAAGCAAATCAGTTCTACTCTAAATCACAATCAGCTTTTTTTACCATTGATGTACTAATTTTGTGTCACAAATCATGTTTTGAGCCGATAAAATCAACCACGTCTTAGGTCGTCTGGTTTGCTACGACCATGATAGTGCGCCCCCTACAAAAGCTTCACCCGTGAATTTGGTTTTAGTAGGCGAAATTTTGTGGGAGGAGTGTCCTCTCCCATTATATAAGCTCCATGGTAATATTGTCATAGGCGTAGAATTTCGGCGTCACAATTGATGGTTCGGTTGAAAACATCGTCGCGCATGGATACGAACAAGATATTCTATTGAAATTTAAAATTAAAATTAAAAACACGCACCTGACAAGCCCTGACAACACAGCCTTTTCAACAATGAGTTTCTATTTATAACTGTTTGGTCAAAAGAGCGATGTCAATTTTTGTAATAATTTAGTATGACAAAAATAAATATAAAATGGATAGCACTGTATTGGAAGACCAAATGACGATCCTTCAGCAACCGTCAAAAGACGACTGAATTATCTGATGAAATAATCTTTCTCGATGATATCCATTCTATATATGTTGATAATTTGTGCGTCTGATTTGTAGTTTGTCTGAATTCCTTGATAGGGGAGCGTGTGTTTGTGGTACAATATGCCTCTCAATATGCGTCAACTCAAGTTGGGAGGGGAGGCATGACACTAATAATAAAATAATAATAATAATGAGATTTATAAAGCGCCTTTTACCAAAAAAGACAAGGCGCTGTAATTTCGCTACTGGTGAATCATCAGAATCACGTAATCTAGTCATAGGCGTCACAATATCGGCGCCACAGCCGATTAATCTTATTTGATCGTTCGGTTGAAAATATCATCGCGCGTTGGATTCACAAATGAGATATTATATTGCATTCAAAAACAAACAAACAAGCAAACCCACATAAGAAGCCCTGACGTGATATCCCAAATGAATTTAAAACTTAGAATTAGCCATTATTCATAAATACTGGACTCAATTTTACAAATATTTAATAACGTGATGAAATAAATGTGAGAAAACGCCTTAAATACTTGTTCCATTTCAGTTTTATTAACAATATTATCTGTTTTGATGCCATAGATTAAAAATGAGATGTGCATCAAATAATCCAGTCGCAAACAAGTTTGCGTTTACCGGAAAATCGTCATAAAATCTCATCTTACCATGTTTGGCATCGTATCATTAATATCATGGAATTATTATTTCATAAATACTTTTTTTGAAAATTGATTCTTCAATATTCAAGACAATTATGTACAGCTGATGGTAACAATCACTTTCGATAAATAGACATAAAATATACAATATGTGACGCAGCACATCAAAACAAAGGGGGGGGGGGACTTTGCTGGTAAAGTCAACTCTGAGTTCATGAGTAAAAATGACTCCTAAATTCTATTGTCTTACTATTTTTTCTTTCATTTTTATATATATCTTGAAAAACACACAGCCGCAAAGCCCCCTTTTGATGTGTCGTATCACATAACAATTAAGACCGATATTGGTACCCAAGAGGCCAGAAGGGGATTTCTTTTGATTTCAGTATAAAGGGCGTAATGCGTTATCATCGCTCAAATTGGCTCCTAGATATACCATCGGACATACAGGGTGAGTCAAAAAAAAGTTTACCCTAATTGAACAAATCTAAAAAAAAGTTTTTGACCACAAAATCAAGGCAAACAAAACTTTAAATGATTGCGCCATTTCTTTGCTATCATCTGGAGAAAAAAATCACACTATTTGATGATACCGTTAAGTAAATATGACTATTTCTGTACAGGAGCTGTTTTTTCACCAAAAACACAGTTTTTAATTTCAAGCTAACGAGCTTAATAATGTTTACTAGGATTAGGATGTAAAGCATTACACATCTTGTTTATTAAAAGAATTAAGTAGACAATAGACTTGTTCAAAATTGTCTCCTAATAGATTAAAACATGAAATATGGATAATTGCAAGGATTAAATAGTCCGCAAGGGATATTCATAAACATGATAAAACTAGATGAGGATATTGAATACAAATTGTCACCAGTAACTATCTGATAATGTGAGGATATTGAATAAAAATTGTCACCAGTGACTATCTGATAATGTGAATAATAAACGATATAGTATTTTGATAAAATCAATAAACATAATATTGCACTTATTTTTCGTAAATATGTCCAATTAAGTAACCATTATCCTTGAACCAATCAAAAATTGTCAATGTCCACCTAGTAAGCAATAGTCTATCCCTCTCTTTCTCTCTCTACATGTAAAATGTATTCCTGTTAATGAATAGAAACCCTCTTGATAATCCAGCATCTTGTTTGGTCTTTCTCCTGATCTTTGAGAGTGTGCTTAGGATTGGTTGCACTGAGGGACAATAGACAGCTTTAAGGCCTATTTATGACACAATTACCACACTTTAATCATTTCATAACAAAGGAATTGATCCTTTCGCTGTCGGTATTGTAATTTTGTATTGGTCGTATCTTATGAAATATAATGGTCAAGATCTGGAAGCGTGTTTGGACGTTAAATTGGTCACTTTCATTCAAAACAGCGTAAAATAAGTTTCCCTCAATCAATCTAAACCAGATAAAATTCATATCAAAGCTAATTAATATGTCTTTATACCGTAGTAAATTGTTTTGAAAACAAACGAATACTTTGTTCTTAAAAAATCGCTGAAGTTGAGTAAACTTTTTTTTGACTCACCCTGTATCATTAAACCGGAAGCACGTTTGTCCGAATCTTTATTTTACTGTTATATTTTGCTTCAATTGCTGAATTTTCAAATTCCAAGGAAACTTAAATTTCATTCTATATGTTACGACACTTAAGCATGAGAAGCATTGGACTCAGAACTTATAACTTGTGGATTTTTCCTTCCCAATCACAGTGACTGACGCTTATACTAAAGGGTAAATTGATCAATAAACAAAGGTCTTCAGAACATTTCATTTTGTGCGATATCTTGATATGCTAGCCTATGGTACATTCACTTAACTATTAAATTATGCAATACTTTATACACTTTAGTGTGAATATTGCCTTATTTACTAAGCTAGTCTAATTAAATTACGGATACATGCATTGGTAGTATACACTCCCTCCATTTTCCATCATGCCATGTGTCTTAACGCTTTCCACGTGGCTATTGGTTTTGCCATATTATACAAAGCAGATTTCGCAGAAACCTTTCCCTTCTTTCAAGGTATATCCAAAGGATTACTGAATCAATAGGCATGTTTGTACTTATTTCAACGCATAAAGAAATATCGGAGCCAATTTGAGCGATGATAACGCATTACGCCCCTTTACTAAAATCAAAAGACCACCATAAACATAAACCTGGCGAACTTAATTAAGGATATGCTCAAAATTAGTAAAACACATAAATACTACCCGTCAAAAATGGTTTCAACCAATGGATTAATGAATTCAGCACAAGTTTTAATATGTTTCGATTGATATTTATATAATATTGAATGGCTTTG
The DNA here is from genome assembly GCA_035610835.1 of Ophiura sarsii. Lineage (NCBI taxonomy): Eukaryota > Metazoa > Echinodermata > Ophiuroidea > Amphilepidida > Ophiuridae > Ophiura > Ophiura sarsii. Next base: position 4,806,857 of record CM069455.1, read on the forward strand.
AGGGTGATACAAGAATATATTGCACGAGCTACACAAATATTGCACGAGTCGGAGACGAGTGCAATATTTTTATAGCGAGTGCAATATATTCTTGTATCACCCGAAAATAAGACATTCAATATTATTATTATTATTTATATAACAGACTGTTTTGATAGCACTTCAGAACTGCTTAAACTGGGGTATAACCAAGTTAAAAACTAAATAAGTTAGCCCGAACTGACCTTCTCTGCGTATATGTACTCACGCGCACATCTTCTGCGCCGCGCCAAATATATTGGACGGCAATATTTTTTGAATATTGGACGCACATCCGGGAACTTGGTGCACAATATTAAATACGCACTTTTATTGTATCGTTTGGAAGGCCCATATAAATAATAATAGTGTTTATATTGGCTGTGTTGAAAACCAGGATTTTTTAAATGTTATTCAGATCAACTCATGATATGCTTTAATTAAATGAATGATATGTTTGGGGCCATTCCATTCAGCAAAACTTGTCATAAGTCATAACTCACAAAGAAAAACATAACACAAAACAAATAAAAAACATATCAGTGAATGATATGCAGTTCTTTGTATTCAGAGCAACGATATGTTTTTCTGAAAGAACCCATCCAAAACATATCATTCCTTTCTGTAAAACATATCACTAAACAAAGAAAACATATCAGTAAATGATATGCAGTTCTCTGTATTCAGAGCAGCGATATGTTTTTCTGAAAGAACCCATCCAAAAACATATCATTCCTTTCAGTAAAACAAATCATTAGTTACTCTGAGTAGAAACATATACTTTTGTTTTCAGTGAATTATTAATGTTTGGCAAAAGTCTACTGATGATCTCTAAACCTCAGTTCAAACCAATCCCTTAGCTCATGAGTCATGAACCTCTCTGGATTCCTGTGCTGCTTCATGACGTCATCACCTAAATAAACTAAAACACCGCCCTCTATAACGTAAACCCTATCGGGATGGGCGTTGTACGTGTTGTTGAACGTGTCCTCCATTGAGTCTAATACTAGAGGGACTCGGGTTCGATCCATTAGGTTGTCGGTGAGGGCGTGATGATATTCGGCGTCTCTTGATAATAGCTCTCTGAATGAACGGAACATTGGAAACAATAGACATTTATTTAGTATTAATGATTATTTAAATTCCTAATGATGTCAAAAAGAACAACGGATGCAAGTTGTGAACTTTTCAAGTCCTCGATATCAGTTTGGAATACAAATGAACCGGATATTGGCGAGATGTGATCTGTGACCCGGGCGATTTCTTTGCACTTGTCGTAAATCCTTTTTATCCCAATCAATACATATGATTGCTTACACTACACATTACTTGGAACACCAATGACGACGCGATAATTGTATGAATTTTAGATTTTGAGTTCATGAAAAAACCCGATACTCATTACATGGTGCAAAATCAGGTTACTAACTGCAAGATTTATTTAATTAAAAGCTTCAGGAGGTATACGAAAATACTGAGAACTTAATAATGAAGAATCTTTTTGTACGACATTAATATTAAAACTAAGAATTGCGGAATATATGTCAGCCAGCGTACCCCGACGTCACGTTTGTACTCTGCGGGATGAAGTTAACGAGCTTACCTTGCCGCAGCCATTCTCTGCTCCTGCGTATGGTGCTGTGACATAGTGCTAAACATGGTCCCTAGATTCCAGCGATCCTTAGCATGAGCTTCTGCTATGTATACACAGAGGAAGTCGGCCTGCTCATGGAAATCACGGAACAGTTCGGAAAGCGTTCCGCCCATGATAACGGCCTGCGAAAAGGATGAATCATACAGTCAAACATTGTTGAATTACTTAAATAATTTGGTGTATTTATCAAGCTATATCTGTGTTTACAGTTGCTAGTATTTGAGTCCATACAGACCATACTACATACAAATGAATCAAATCAGTGGCAGAATGCAAGAACGTCGTAGTGACATTTTTGGTGAAATTGATTTTTTACATATTTTGAAAGAGCAGGTAATTGCTCACATTTTAAGCCCATTTTGATGTTTTAATACAAATCAATTATTGATAAATTAAAAGAAAATGTCCAGTAAAATTGCGTGGTTGCTCGACATAACATCGTATCTACCTCTTATATCAGTTAATGCAGGCTAGATTATAAATATAGGCCTATTATAACTAAGAGTGTCGTAAGTTACCTAACTACTAAGAGTGTCGTAAGTACCACATACGACGTTCTTGCCTCCTTCGTAGTAAGTACCACGTACGACGTTCTTGCATTAGCACTCTCATTTATCTCAGAACTTTTCTCCGAACGTTCTTGCCTTCTACGCACAAAATAATTTGCAACGGTGGGCTGATCAAATGAATCCATACCGGTATGTGGCTAACCAAACTATTTATTTAAGGTTCCTTACACAATGTTTGATTAATGTTATTTTTGATAAAATTACATGAACACAGCATCCGACGATTTCACCTATACGACAGGAGACGACATTAATACCGCCCTCTAACAGAGCAGCCCGGTGACTCAAATCAGCAGTGAGTGGAGGTTTATGGGATATCAAGCAATCCAGACACAATCAGAAACAAAGTTATGATTTCACACTGGCTCGAAGGTGGTGCGGAAAAATTGAAGAAATATAAACCTACCTGAAATGGGGGTCAGGAAAGTGACGACGCAATGATAACGAATGGTTTTTGTTTGTTTACATGGAAACTGCTCAAGGCCAATGTTTCACCAGTTTCCATGGAAATGATTCCAACATCCGGCGCTTTGACCCCTTGTTTCAATATATCTGGTCGGGGTACTGTCGTAATATGTTCTATCTCCTGCACAACCTGGTATAGAAAATATCATACGAAAAGCATTATATATCACATTTCAGCGCATCACATCACATCACATCACATCACATCACATCACATCACATCACATCACATCACATCACATCACATCACATCACATCACATCACATCACATCACATCACATCACATGCTGAAATCCTTCACGAAAACATTAACATATTATCTGATATGGCTTGTTCATTTTAATTTGGTAATAATTAACATACAGCGAGTCCCAAAAAACTGGTCCAAAATTTGCAAAGCTTGTAACTTAAAAAGTAGAAACGTAGCTGCTTTGTATTTGAGGATGTTAAGGTAAATATACCTGACCTTAATTGGTGAAAATGTGAGACCAATCAAATGGCAACTTTCCGAAATACAAAGCTTTCAACAGAGCGTTGTTAGAACCGGGTTTTTTTAAAAATTAAGCAATAAACCACCTTTATGCCTTGCTTCTGCGTTGTGTGCAAGTTTTCCCTACATCATGTTCATGGTGTTTATTCTCCGAAATATCTTATGTTTGGTAGAAAAGGGTTAAATTATAGGTAATTTGGATTAATATTCAGCATTAGAAATACCCATTGCAGTAACCTTGTCGTTGAAAATGTACAAAAAAACAGGAGCAACTGATACCCTGATACAATGCCTGGAAATAGCACGCGCCCAGGTAATTTTTGTGTCGGGAAAAAGTACTCGGCGACGGACTGGCGGGTAAACAATTTCAAATTCACGGTGTAAGTGTGAGAGTTACACTGGCTGGTGGAATTTCTTCGGGCAGGTATTTTTGTGAGTTACCTGCTCGATCCCGACTGGCTGGTTGAACACAAATTTGATGTTCCAGCCCTGCCTCTAATTCCTTTGATGAGTGACTGACTTAACGGCTGGTTTCCAATTTCGAAGAAATTGTTCTAGAACTGCTTCAAAGATGGCAGTGTCTCAGAAAGTTATTTATTGATTTTTCTAACAAAAATCATATGTATTTACACTTTTTATCCCCCTTATGACGAAGATTTTTCCAGAGTAAGTCATTGTTATAAAGTCATAGGCAAAACTTTGATGACGTCAGTACGATGCGCAAATGCAACGCATGGACGGTTCAAGGGCAAAATCGTAAAAAAACGGGTTCTGACCACACTGTATTCAAAGCTTTGTATTCTAAAACCTTACATCCGATTAGTCTTATAATTTCTCCAAATAATGTCAGATATATTCACAATAATATTCCCAAACATGAAGCAGCTATGTTTTCCATATTTTAAGTTATAAGCTCTACAAGTTTTGGACCCAGTTTTTTGGGACACGCTGTATTTTAACTAGAAGATTGACCCCAAAACGCACAGCTAACTTTGTTAAAGGCATATTATGTGATCTTTTCCAGAGAGCGCCCTCTATTCATGATTTTTTTTAGTAAGTAGATTTTCTTGCAGATTTACATTTCTGATCATAAATCATACATACATTCCAAGTTACAGAGCGATACGATTCCTAATTATATCATGGTTTTAGAGTGAATTTAGTGTGAAAATATAAACTGTCGGAGTTATCCGACAGTTTATTTTCACTCTAAAATCATGATTTTGAAGTAATTAAGAATCGTATCGCCCTGTAACTTGGAATGTATGTACGATTTATGATCAGAAATGTAAATCTGCAAGAAAATCTTCTTTTAATTTTTTTTCGATGTTGAGGGCGTTCCCTGGAAAGATCACATAATATACCTTTAAGGGATGGCTTCAAAACTCAAGCGCCGGTTGTCCGGCGGTTCCACCCGGTTATGTGCGGTTGGAGCCGGTTTCTATTGATATAAACCACAGATAGTATAAACAATGACATGCGGTACCGCACTGAACCACCGGTCAACCAACGGTTGAGTTTTGAAGTCACCCCAAGTTATGGCGCCATCTGTCGGTGTATTTTTAAGCAAGTTGCCATGGTTCTTATCAGAACCTTGATTGAATCTGTTCTAAAAGATCTAGCCAAGTTTCTTACCTCGATGTCTTTGAAGTAGAGTGCAAATATCGGTGGTAAAAGTCCGGGGAAATGATTCCAATCCTTAACGTAACTATCAAGTCCAAGCTCGCTTAAGATCTGTCGGTCTAATGCTATCATGGTACGCTAGAAATCAGGATAGATTCAGATGCATTATTAATAAATGCATCTTGGTAATACAAATACACAAGTATTAAAGTATGTTTCACAATTCAGCCAGAGTGGATTTAATAACGAACATTTATTTTTAACACTCGTGTCCATGTGCATTAGCTGTTTATCATTCAAGGAACTGAGCTTGGTCTTTAACTATCTTCGAAAAAGAATGATGAGTATTTAGGAATTTCCAATCATTTGTAAATTTGAATTGAACATTGAGATAAGCTTTAATTTGGTTGTCCATACATTTGTGGATGTTTTGATGTATAGAATTCAGATGACACATTGTTCTCGATTGTATTGAAGCAATGCTAATACGCATTTAACATGCTTAATGTGTTAAGAACTCAATTATACTCAATAGGCACTCTTTGGGCAACTGATATGCCATATAAACAATTCAATTTGTAGGTTTCAGCTATTGTCATAGCCCCCGTATGCTAATGGCATAGTGCTCATTTTAATGCTCAAATTGGGGAGAATTTACCTAGTAGCAAGACCCACTTCAGGTCCGACAACGATATCTCGCCGCTACACGCCGCCATATTCACTGTTTCTTAACACTTTCCACGCGGCTATTATTTTTAACATACACAAAACAGATTTTTCAGAAACCTTTCACAATTTTCAAAGTCTATCTCAAAGATTACTGACCCAATACTAGGTATGTTTGTACTTATGTCAATGCATTTCGCACGATGATTCCAAATATGGTAATCAAATTCCATAATTTTGAATTTTTTGAAACATTTTGTGAATTTTTGGAATGTCGTCTGCAGCTGCCTGCCGCGTGGAAAGTGTTAAAGCTTAACAGTGGTGACCTTCTTATCATCTTGATCTTGCACGTCATCATAATTTGAAATTATTATAATTTGATCAATGAGACAAGTTTACCTTTGAAATTGTCCTAGAAATATTGCTGTCGTCAGTCATATTTCTTATATTTCGCAGCTTTTTTAGTGGCACGTGAATAAGATGGCGTAGTCCTACTTACTTTTAGGTTAAGGAGTACATCCGGTTTAGTTGGATCAAGATGTCTCTCCTCATAGTAACGTATCGTATCCTCGTCTGACATCCTCTCGCGAAATTTACGAATTATTCGAACGACTCGATCTCTATCTGAGAACAATCCACTCTGAATAAGCTGCTCCAACTCGATTCTAAATAAAGAGAACAAATACCTCTTTTCCGCTTACATTTTCTTCTTAAATTTAAGTTTGAACCCATTTTGACCGTATCTCCATACAAAAATCACATAACTTTACTAAATTTTAAAAAAATCTGCTTCCAATTTGGGAAATTGCATTTCTTAATATATTTTTAACATTTTCAATTTATAGCATCCCCGCTAATGCGTTCGCTTGTGACCGGTTTTTCTTGGTAGCCACCGTAGCCGTAAGCACGGTAAACGGGGCTTGGTAAAGTTTGAAATAGTCATTTTCAGTATGCAAGAGCAAAGATAAGAGTAGTCACTAATCTAATAAGCTAAATTATTGTGACAACTCTGATTTTCATATGTTTAGTGTGAAACGTAAATATATTTTTTAATTCGGCCGCGTTTGTCTACAGATACGACAAAATGACGTATCTTAAGTGTTTGTTGTTTACGACGCATCACGTACCGGCGTATCTATATCATATCGGCGTTGTTTATACGACGTTTCACATAGTTGCTTATCTATATATGTTGTATCTACCAAGAATGACATAATTCCGTGGTTTATGTATGACGTTTCACACACAGGCTTATGTTCGATGTAAGTCTTTGAAACAGTAAATTATTCATTATCTATACTACGTTATAGGTTACTTAATTTCTCTCTAGGCCTATCCAAGTTTGCAATTTGGAGGACGTGTAGTACATGATGTAGTGCATGACTTGATTATCCATATGTCTCCAATAAGTCAGATAATTATCATACGCCGGTATGTGTTGAGGTGCTACTAACAGGAAAATAGTTCTGAATCTAGCTTACACGATTTTGTTATTGCTGTTTGAAATGTAGGGTAGTCGAGGTTTTTAAGGATGCTCAATTCTTTTTTGAATGAGGCATGCTATACTGAGGTATCTATAACTTACGGGAGTTTCATTATGTTGTGACCGCCATCACCTCCTCCACCTCCTATACCTCCTCCTCCTCCTCCTCCTCCTCCTGTGTCTCTTATGTCTTTCCCTCCACCTCCTACTGGTGCATCCACTGTACGCTCAGGATGTATCACGGACTTCACTGCCGTTGTTTTCACCTTGTGTTTAATGCATGCTAGAGATGGTACTTTGTTGCCACCGCTTTTATAGCAGTTTATTTTGTCTAGATGATTCCCCATTGTGTACTGCTTCTTAAAGGGAACAGGTTTCCTTCAAATGTTTCTGAAATTTGTTAAAGAAGAAAACATTTCAGGCAAAGGGTATAGACAGTGAAACTCTCAATAAATCTCAATTGGTTCAACTTTCGTAGGCATTTCTGGTTATAAGCAATAGCAGAAGACAAAATGTAATTAAATCCATATCAAGCTGGTGTAAAGTGCACCCTTTGAAGTAATAACACTCATTCATAGTAAAACGCACTCAATTTGCGACTGAGACTAGCAACTAAGTACTCCGATTTGAGACAAATAGTCTCATAGAGTATCAATCTGTCACATTACTCTATTAAACTTAGTTTTTTGGCTTAAATTTTTGACCGAATTGTAATTAGTGGTCTCAATTGAAATTGGTCATGGTTAAAACAATAACTAATATGAACCCAAAGCCACATACTGCCTCAAGCATAACCATGATTACGGGCGGAATCACCAACAAGAGGTTAATCCTTCTAAACTGTTTCTTGACAATTTTGTTGCAAACTAACTGCGATGAGAACAAAACCTTTGAAACCATTGAAGGAAAGTTTTCACACACCATGACCTTTAGAAATCCGACCTACTTCTCGACGGCGACGTACTACGATTTTTACCAGAAGAAGAAGTAGGTCGGATGGTGAACTTCAAGTCGCGTACCGATACTCTCACGGCACGAGCCAGAATCTTTTGACAAATGGCCCATTTTCCGATCGTCAAAAGATCATCGGTCTTTACTATTAAAAGCCAATTGCCCGAGGGACTCCACACCTTATAGTTGCCGTTAGTATAGACTGTGCTATATACTGTGCCATATTTGTGTGCTTATAAATCTCTGTTTACATCCATTGTATCCCAATCCCGCACAGTGATTACAATGAGCAATGCAAACGTATACTGGTAGACATTTTGAAATGACAGGTAGGTGACGATTGTGATGTTCAGAAATGATATTTGACCAGGGGTAGCACTGGCTCAAAAATGGCAGGTGTCCTAGTCACTAGGACACTAAGGACTGCAAAAAAAGAGCGCAAATTTAAGGGGTCCACAAAAAAATGTAAGGGGTTCTCGATCTAAGTGAAGGATGGCATTTCAGTATTTCTTACGGTGTCCATTTCCATGCTTCATCATGCAATTTAAGGGGTCCATGCAATTTTGATCCTGACCCCTTGGTCAATTTCAACAAAGATTTTCTAGTACAGGGATTATGATCTCTATTGAAATGTCGAATAAGAACTGATACTATGTGTGTTTCATAGCACCTGTATGACATGGCGTGTTTGAATAGAGCGGTGATTAGTATGGGCATTGGTAGTCTCTTGCGACAACAGCATGGCCCTTGTAGTGGCTGTTGTGACACAAAACTAACGTTAAAAACGAGATGGCACGGTGAAAGTGTAAATACTTCTAACAATTTCAACGTATTAAGTTATCACATACATTCACCGTGTCCGATTGATTTTACTATATGTGTGATAATTGTATATAACTTCTCCACCCAGTGTTGTTATAGAACTAAACTCGAACCCACGCGCACAATGGATAATGTGTGCATATTGTTCAGATCGATACTAATAGATGCAATCGTTCAGGGAACGAGAGTGAATATTTATTGATGACTTGTTGTTGAGTTATTTCATGACAGGGCTAAATACTACACGTTCTTTATCTTGGTTCGAAACACACATAGCTTCAAACGACTTGGCGCACATAAGTATCCTAGTACTAGAAATTCATTGATTTCAAGCTGTAACTTGATGCGTCAAACAAGAAAGTAAGAGGTACCTTGTACCATGAATGGGAAGCACGTGGACAAGGCGGCGCGACGAACATTCTTCTTCAAAAATATTGCCATAATAAGATTTTTTTAAATGTATGAATTTATGAAGATCAGTATATAAAAAGATGGTTTTTCCAAATTTCAACATTTACAGATTATATGATAATCGGCCGAGTGCACCAATCCCGGGAGGGGTACTCACCCAAGACGGTATACGGGGGTGTGCCGCTCTAATGGGTAGCTTTTTGGGCACAAAATCCCTAAACATGGGGTATGATTTTGTGAATGGGTACCGATTTTTCCAAAATCACCCCTAAAAATGGGTATGGGTTTTGAATCACCAGCGGCACACCCCGACCAAACCAAATCCGAGTACCCCCCCCCCCCCAACCCCCCGGGGGCACCAATGGCGGGTAGCTGAAGAATAGCGCTACCTCGCTAATAACTGAGGCTTAACCCAAAATGTTAAGAGCACCAAACCAGGGTATAAACTTCTAGGCTAGTAACTGGCGGGTAATTTACGCTAAATCTTATACCTCACCGGACCCAAGAGTAAGTTGGAGCATAACAGTTTATGCTGTAACTAAACGACCATTTCTTATTTGCCCGATGGACGATTACATAAATATGATGATCAGTGGGACAATGTTATCATGCAATTTATTATCAACTTGTGTATAATAATTATACTCAATGATACATTTAAGACCAATTTATTATAAAAGATTTTAAAACTATCCACAATCATGCATACACAGTTGTAGAAATTAGTTCAAACAATCAAGCATCCAATCAACCAATAATAATTTAATTAATAAATAGATTAATTAATTAAATAATATGAAATCAAATAAATAAACAAATTCATTAATAAATAGATTAATTAATTAAATAACATGAAATCAAATAAATAAACAAATTCATAAATAAGTATGCCTATTGAATGAATATTATAAATAAAGTAAATAAAAAGATGAATACAAAATAAAAATACATAGGCCTACACATTAATTTTAATAAATCGATTGATTAATGTCAATACCATACTGTAGCTCATAGAAATTGACATACATGATTTCATAAAAGTTACTTAAGTCATTAAAATCATTTTTTGAAGGAAAAAAAAGAGAAAAAAAAGGGAATTACGGGAATCGAACCCCTGATTTACATTTTCAAAAGCCAGGATCACAGTAGCACGCCACAGAGATTTGACGCTAGAATTGTGATATTCTGATTATTTAACCATTGATCCATTTATTTAAAACAAACGGATTTTGATCGTGAAATTTTTGCCATTTTATACCATTTTGTATGTTACTTTCGCACAAAATGTGTTTATAATGTAATTATGGTCCTTATTTTTGAAAGAATGGTAATAAACCTTGGCATTTTCGAACACAAAAAATGGCGTCATATTCACAGATTACGTGTTGCATTATTCATGTTATTTAAATCAACGCTTGACGTAGCGACTGACGACACAGAAAAGCGAAATGGTATAAAAAAACCGAGTGTGTCATCAAAATTAAAATAAACATGTACATACCTTTCTTCAATGATTAAAAAAACCCACATTTAACATTATTGTGTGAAACATTTCACATAAATAATTAAAACTTGCACTTTTTTTACTGTTATATCTTTATATAGTAGGTTTTATAACACATCTATGATACATAGTTATTGTCATGGAAACATAAGCACTATACCTAGAGTATCCGTTTGTTAAAGGTAAAGATTCGGAATTTCACTATGATTATCGCTATAAACCGTGATGCACAGTAATATGGTAATCAGTGTGAAAACTTAACTGAAAGAATACATTACACGGACAGGTGTACAGCAATTATTTCTTATACGAAAATCTTTGAAAGTTTGAATGTTTCTTCCCTTTCGTAATTGACAGAAAATCACCTGTCAAGTTGAATTTTTTTAACGTAATTCACAAAAGAAACCCTGAACTTGTCACATAAAAAGTTGAAGTACAGTTGTCTCCGTTTCTTTCACACTTATGAGCCGTCTATAATTGTAATTGACGTAACGTGTAATACATATTTCCCATTGACTCGTTAATAAACACCATTGGGATACACTAGGTTGATTGGATATATTGAATCATTGTGTATGATGGTGTCACATTGTTACTAAACATCCATTTATTATTCTTACTATAACCTTTGGACTGGATTCATGATCTAAAGGTTGTGGGTTCGAGTCCCGCTGTGGTCAACATGTTGTGCTCTTGAGTAAGGCACTTTACCGCAATTACTTCTCTCTACCCAGGTGTATTTAAATGGGTACCGGTATTCTTCAGTGCTGGGAAGGTAGCAGACTCGCTGTGGAGGAGGAGTAGCGAGCCCCACACAGCAACATTACAAAAGGAGTGAGTCTGGCCCTATCGCTTTGAAAGAGAGATGGGCACTCCGCTCCTGGTATTACAGGATCGACCGCCTTTACCTACTATAACCTGACATCGTTTTTTCTTATTTTTTAGATTTTTAAAATAAACAAAACTATAAGACATTGCAATTCCGTAGAATTATAAAAATGTGTCGTCACTCGCTACGTCAAGCGTTGATTTAAATACATGCAACACGTCACACCACGTCCATGAAATCTGTGAATATGACGCCACTTTTTGTGTTCGAAAAAGTTTATTACCATTCTTTCAAAAATAAGGACCATAATTACATTATTAACACATTTTATGCGAGAGTAACATACAAAATGGTATAAAATGGCAACAATTTCACGATCAAAATCCGTTCGTTTTAAATAAATGGATCAATGGTTAAATAATTAAACTATCACAATTCTAGCGTCAAATCTCTGTGGCGTGCTACTGTGATCTGGCTTTTATAAATGTAATTATACCCATTTTTTTGTTCTCTCTTTTTTTCTCTTCAAAATATGATGGTGACTTTAATGAAATCATTTATGTCAATTTCTATGAACTACAGTATGATATTGACATTAATCAATCGATATATTAAATGTATAGGCCTTAAATTATTATTTTGTATTTATCTTTTTATTTACATTATTTATAATATTCATTCAATAGGCATATTTATGAATTCGTTTATTTATTTGATTTCATGTTATTTAATTACTAATTAATTTATTAATTAATCAAATAATTATTGGTTGATTGATTGATTGATTGATTGATTGATTCGATGCTTGATTATTTGAAATAATTTGTACAATTGTGTATGCATGATTGTGGATAGTTTTAAAATATTTTTTATAATAAATTAGTCTTGAATGTATCATTGAGTATATTTATTATACACAAGTTGATAATAAATTGCATGATAAAATTCTCCCACTGATCATCATATCTATGTAATCGCATCGTCCATCGGGCAAATAAGAAATTGTCGTTTAATTACAGCATAAACGCTCATTCTTACTCTTGGGTCTGGACATGACAGGTAAAGATTTAGCGTAAATTAATGTTTTTTTTACTAGCCTAGTAGTTTACTCCGGTTTGGCGCTCTCAAAATTATGTATTACCTCTCACTTACTAGAGAGGTAGTCCTATTTTTTCAGCTACTCGTCATTTGGTGCACTCGGCCGTAAAGAGGTTTAAATAGAATTCACAAGAAAAACCTATTTATGTCATCGAAATATTAAACAAAGAAGACATTTATGAGTGAAACTTGTCACGTAACAAGTTAAAGGTTACATAGTTGTCCCCGTTTTTTCCACACTCATAAACCGCGTTTACCAAGTCTATAATTGTAATTGTCGTGACATGTAATACATACTTCCCATTGGCTCGTTAATAAACACCATTGGGATACACTCGGTTGATTGGATATATTGAATCATTGTGTATGATAGTGTCACATTGTTACTAAACATACATATAATATTTTGACTTTAACCTGACATCGTTTTTGTATCTTAGCACTTTCCATGCGGCAGGCGACTGCAGACGACATTCCAAAATTTCACAAAATGTTTCAAAAATGTCAACATTATTGAATTTCATTACCATATTCGGAATCACCATCAAAAATGCATTGAAATAAGTACAAACATGCCTAGTATTGGTTAAGTAATACTTTAGATACACCTTGAAATTTGGGAAAGTTTTCTGAAAAATCTGTTTTGTATATGGTAAAACTAATAGCCGCGTGATAGGTTTAAGCAAGCAAAGATTTTCTAGTACTAGAAAATCTTTGGTTTAAGACATCGATAATACAGGGTGTCCTGTAACAAATTTATAATAATAATAATAATAAGGCATTTGTATTACTGCGCCATCAATCTAAATAAACTATTCCGAGGCGCAAACGAGAACATACATACGCGTACATACAATAATACAATTGAACATAATACGTATGTAAGATGTAAAAGTGCAGGGGCGTAGCAAGGTACCAAATAGTGGGGCGGCTATTACTGGTATTTGAGCTTTGTGTACTATCAAATCGGTGCGCAGCACCGCCCTCCGAGCAGCTGTGCTCGGACAGGGGGAGTCTGAGGGGGGATGTGCCCCCTTCAAAAGTAGAAACAATTTCAATTTTAGAACTCATTTGGTGCGATCTGGTGTATACTTTTGACCAATATTTTATCGAAAAGCCACCTCTTCATTTCCAATAATCTTTTTTTTATTATCAATGCACGAAAGAAGTTGAGCATAACTGATATATTCTTGATTTAAGTATACATGGTTTAAAAGCTCGAACAGGGGGGGAGTCTGAGGGGGATGCGCCCCTTCAGAAGTAGAAAAATTTCAATTTTAGAACTCATTTGGTGCGATCTGGTGTGTACTTTTGACCAATATTTTATCGAAAAGCCACCTCTTCATTTCAAATAAATATTTTGTTTTTTATCAATGCACGAAAGAAGTTGAGCATATTCTTGATTTAAGTATACATGGTTTAAAAGCTCGAACAGGGGGGAGTCTGAGAGGGGATGTGCCCCCTTCAGAATTGGATTTGTTTTCAATTTTCGAACCCATTTGGTGTGTACTTTTGACCAATATTTTATTGAAAAGCAATCCCTTTCCCCCGTTTCTTCTCTTTTTTCCCCTTTTTCTTTTTTCCCCTTTTTTCTTTTTTCTTTCTTTGCAAAAAAGTGGGGCGGCTATAGCCGCCCCTGCCGCCCGGTTGCGACGCGCCTGTAAAAGTGTATGGACATAGTATCAGTTTACACCTTTTTAAATAGGTGAGTCTTTAACAAGTTTTCCAATGATTAAATAGAGTCACAACAAATGTTGCAGTATAAAACTGAAAACATATCGGTATTTGGATAGAGATGAATTGTAGAATTGTTTTGATGCAGTGTTGCTAGAGTGCGGGAGAAAATGTGCGCTTTCATGTAAACGTTGGGGTAAACGCGTCAGTAAAATAAGCTTTCCACGCGGCTATTATTTTACCATATACAAAACAGATTTGAAACTTTATACATTAACATGAAAGTACCGTTTGTTAACTTTTAAATTCTTTGACTCGTTTTCCGTAGACAATATACTGCTGCGTAGAGGATTACTACGGATGGGTTACTTGCGTTAAGTATGTTAACATGGTTAAGTGACTCAACTATTATTAACCCTAAATTCCAAGGCGCGTTATTTGTAAAATCAGAGGAGAAAAACGGGTCACATTAGGGGGGAAAGTCCGTGTGCGCCGGCACCAGGAATCGAACTCGGGTCGACTGCATGGCAGTCTGACCCCGATCTAACTGAGCCAAGGAGTCAGGTTGGATCGCGCCACGAGACAGACTTGGGAAGCGCTAAATGGCATTATTATAGTCTATATCTGTCCATCAGAAGACAATGACGTAACTGAGTCATTCACTATAAAAATGCAGTACATAAACGAGCGCTACTACTCGAAGCGCTGGCGTAAACACTACGCTTAGAAAGGCGAAAGACACATACGCGTGCATAAATGTTGCGCCTGTGTATAGTTACGTCACTGCCTCGATATGGACAAATGAGGAACAAATTTGAAAACATTTTAATTTAGAAAAATATACAACTGGACATAATGTTACAATTGGTTTGAGAAGACATCGAAAAGAAAAACTGCGAGTAAACACAACCGTTAGTCTACATTTAACGCTGTCTCACTACCAAAAATCCAAATTCATATGTCAAAAGTCGCCAAAAATTCAAACTTGAAATGAAACATGGATTCAAGGTACCATTTTGCTTTATATGTTATAATACAGTTCACCAATTGGCCCTGCTGCAATTTTTCGGTCCTTTAAAATGGTTTATTTTAGCAATTATATTCTTTAAAACAATACCTATGTAGGCTACGAGATGGTTTAAACATTTTGGAACCAATCATTTGTAAATTCAACTCGAATGAAGTAAATGATGGTTAAATGCGTGACATGGATATGCTGCATTGAATATTCTTCAAACATTGTAGATTCTATCTACAAAAAAGTGAAAGTAAAGTAGATCTTACCTCCAATTCACAGACTCTTCTTGGTTCCACCGTCTCCGTTTAGCACTAACATAGATGTGGTAATAAACTTCATTCTTCCTTTTATTTATATTCCGCAAACTTAATCATAAAAGTACCGATGTTGTCTTTATTTTTTTGTTAAAAATGCGAAATATCCATTCATAGATGCTGAGGGAAGGCGGTAACTTGTTATTTTGTACTTTTTTACCATTATTAACGAAATTTGGCATTCTGAAAATCAATTGGACTCTTCGCAGTCTTTTAAACGAGGATGTTATAAGTTATCATTTGTATGGTAAAAAACTTAAAAACATAGTCGTAAAAACAAAAAAGTTAAATTGTATTATAAATTGATTGAGATTGCGAAGGAGGTTAACGGATCAGTGATCAAATGTTTAAGGGCGTGTCCAATGAATGAAATGGACCAATCAGACTGGAGGGGTTTTACTTAAAGTAAAGTATTGCTGGATATTATGTAAATGAGCATTCTAAAATGAGGGTATAAGGTGAAAGATGCTTACCACGACCAATCTATAACCAAATTTAATAAATATTTCAAGCCATTCAGAAACATTTTAATGTCGACCAATAATGTGCGGTTCTGCCCACGCTAAAGGGAAGACTTGGCACACTCATAAAGCTCGTCGCTCCCGTTCTTTAACAAAAGTAGAAACAGGCAAATTAGGTCGGTTAGTATGGAGGTGGGTGATGACGCTATTTAATATTTGGTTACAAGTTTGACCAACTATTGTGCATGTGTGAACGATTAATTACTGTTTGAAAGACAAAAGCTCAGATTAAAAAAGCGAAACTCTAGACAATGATAGACACCCTGCTAAAATAAATAAATGCATAAATAAATAAATAAATACATAAATAAATAAATAGATAAATAAATAAATAAATAAATAAATAAATAAATAAATAAATAAATAAGTAGGCCTAAATAAATTAATAAATAAATAAATAAATAAATAAATATACTAATAAATAAATAAATAAATAATTACATATTAAATGAATAAATAATTAAATAAATAAATATATAAATAATATATGAATACAAATATTTCATCGTCAAACTACTTCGTTACAGCGTGATGAGGAGTGATATAGCATGAACATTATTAAAAAAACGCTGCTACAAACAGAGATAGTCTATGATTATTACTAGACTGTCTTCGCTACAAAATATATTTCAATGGTGGCTGAAAACCTTAGATTGGTCTAATACAGGATTAGTCTTTACTAGACTATCTCTAATCAGGGTATGTATGTAGTCAATCGAATCGTGAGATGTTTAGCAACTTTCTGGCACCACCATACACACCGAATCAATCGGAGCAATCACCACAATATGGTCCCCAATGGGTTTTTAACAAACGCAAGGGAAGTATATGTTTCACGTCGTGTCAATTACAATTATAAGCTAGTAAAAACAGTTATATGAGTGTGAAAAAACCGGGACAAATGCTTAACCTTTAACTGTACGTCACAAGTGTCATACTTTCTTGGTGAGGAAGTCATGTAGATCATAATTTCCTGCATTTCACACCCCAAAGCGGGAAAAACATTCATGGTGAGACTATCCAGTACATCAAGTTTAATATATTGATCAAATCTGATTATTCGTTAACACAATATCTTTATACCAGATAATTGGCGATATAATTAACATTCCATGCAATGTCTTGCTGGTTGGTACGCCATGCAACAGCGTAAACTAAACTCCTCACAAAAAGTATCGAGACACTTTATCATGCTGATATACAGGATCCATTATTTAGCGACCCGAAAGGGTATGGATTAATCGAAGCATAGTACCCTGTGCATAATTTTGTTTTGCGTATTTTTACACCTCGATTGTTGAGATCCGATGTTGTGCGGAGTTATTGTCATTTCAATGGACGTAGGTGCAGTTTCAAAAGTGACAATCATCCCTGTGGTAGAAGCATGCATTTAATGTTTTGAATGATTATGAAGATGCAGGTTTATGCTTTACACACGCTGTTGTAGACAATGATAGTGACACACAAAGTACTGAAGATAAAGATAAAGTCATGGCAAAGTTAAAGTTGAATGAAAACATTAAATCTGTGTTGTGAAAGGAACACATTATCTTCATTTCTGAGTGTATGTTGCATTTTTGTACACGTGTGTAAAGCATAAACCTGATCATTCAAGACGATAAATGCAAACCTTCATTTAATTGTCTACAGGGATGATTGTCACTGTTGAAACTGGACCTACGACTATTGAAATGACAATAACCATGATAACTCCGCTCCACAACATCGTATCTCAACAATCGAGGTGTCAAAATACGCAGAACAAATTCATGCACTGGGTTGTTTGCTTCGACTTGTCCATACCTTTCCGGGCCGTTAATTATTGGATCATTTTTAAGTGTCACAATACTTTTTGTGAGGAGTTTACTTGCGCTGTATAAACACATATTCCACGCGGCTATAGTATTAATGTTACCTTATACATGTACAATACAGATTTTTCCCAACTTTCAAGGTCTTTCTCAAAGATTACTGAACCAATACTAGGCATGTTTGTACTTACTTAAATGCATTTCTCACGACGATTACAAATATGTTAATGAAATTCAATAATTGTGACATTTTTGAAACATTTTGTGAATATTTGGAATGTCGTCTGCAGACGCCTGCCGCGTGGAATGTGGCCGCACTGCTAAAATGCACGTGCGCGTTTTGGACCAAACTGTTGTTACAACGCATGCATGGCATGTGAGCCAATAAGACACGGGTTGGCTGATGCGTTGTGACAACAGGTTTTTTAAAAACTTTTAACGTGCACTTCCACAGTGCGCCTTACCGTGATTCTCCTATGTGTTTATGCAGGCAATTAATAGGTATTCAATAAAAGGTATTTTAATAAATCAAAATCCTAACACATTCGTGTCTATAAAATAGGACAGTTTATAAATTATATGACGTCCGGCAGTATTTGCGTGGTTTAGTAGTTGCGTAGTTGCGTAGTTGCGTAGTTGCGTAGTTGCGTAGTTGCGTAGTTGCGTAGCTGCGTAGTCGCGTGATAACTCCACCTAAAGGCGTCGCTGTTCCATTTAAAGTGTTTCCATAACCTGACCACCATTCTCTATCTGATCACTTGTTTTGACTAACAATTAGGGTTAGCGATAGGGTTAGGGTTAGGGTTAGAATTAGTCAGAAAAGGGTGGTCAGAAAACAAGTTGTCAGATAATGGTGGTCAGGTTATGGAAACACCCCGTTTTTACCTGCTCATCCTGCAATTTTCTTTAAAACTAAAGGAATGTCAGGAAACAATACCGATGAATAATTTTCTCAAATGTTAAGAACTGACAATTACCATGCAATTTAATACTAACTTTATAAAAATCGTGAAACATGGGTTAATATACTTCTACGTGCAGGCCTATTACTCATGAATGCCACTTAATAATATATAGGGCGCTCTTAAGCCAAGTTTTTGTATGTCACACACAGTTATATAGAACTGGGTTCAGGCAAGTGGTGTATATCAGCAAAATTGGGGCACGCGATTGGAACATCCCATTAGTCTGCAGTTGATATGACTGTTACGACCTATCTGATATCTTCGTATTTCCTACAAGAGTTTTCTCCCATTAACTAGGCGACGAGGTGTGAATTTTATGAGTCCCTGTAGGCAAATTGTAACCATATGTTTGATCCATAAATTTCCTACAGCGATCCTACTGGGCCTATGAATGTGTTGTATGTCATCAATCATATGCCAATGCGTTTATGAAGCTTTAACGTTCAAAAACATCA
Organism: Ophiura sarsii; assembly: GCA_035610835.1. NCBI lineage: Eukaryota > Metazoa > Echinodermata > Ophiuroidea > Amphilepidida > Ophiuridae > Ophiura > Ophiura sarsii. Next base: position 4,826,199 of record CM069455.1, read on the forward strand.
AATATGAATCCGTGTCCAAAAATGCACGTGCTGTATATAAACTGCTCACAAAAAGTATCGAAACACTTAGAAATGATCCAATACATTACGGCTCGAAAGGGTGTGCATTAATCGAAGCAAATAACCAAGTGCATTTGTTCTGCGTATTTTGACACCTCGATCGTTGAGATACGATGTTGCGGAGCGGAGTTATTGTCATTTCAAAGATCGTGGGTCCAGTTTCAAAAGTGACACTCATCCCTATAATTTGAAAAGCACGAATCTGATCATTCTAAACAGTAATGTAAACCTCTTTCTATAGGATTATTGTCACTTTTGAAACTGGACCCACGACCTTTGAAATGACAATAACTCCGCTCCGCAACATCGTATCTCATCGATCGAGGTGTCAAAATACGCAGAACAAAATTATGCACTTGGTTATTTGCTTCGATTAATGCATACCCTTTCGAGCCGTTATATATTGGATCATTTCTAAGTGTTTCGATACTTTTTGTGAGCAGTTTATTTGGGACACCCTCTGTCGGCGTAAGACAAAACACAGCCTAACTCTATCCATTGAAGTACTTCCATGCTCTAGCAGGAGGCATTAGTTCCATGGAAGAAAAGTACTTCCATGAGAGTTCCTATAGTTTCCATAGGCCAGATCAGGCTTTCCAACTAGATTATGGTATCAGAGCAGATCTAAATTGACTTTAAGCTATCACTTTTAAAACAACATTTATGTTAACATCAGTGATGGGGCACTCGAGTCCGCTGACTCGAGACCAGTGTCTTGATTCCGTTGTTAGAAGGACTAGGACTCTGACTCATACTCGGGCACTAAGGACTTTGGGAATTGTGCCTGTCAGAGTCTTATTATTTAATCATATCCATTTATTTATAACGAACGAATTTTTATTGTGCCTAGGTCTATTGTTATTGTGTAAATCCAATACAACAGTTCAGAAAATCGACCAAAATATGACGTCAGAACCATTGCTTCGGGACAAAATGGCGCGGTACCCCAGCCCCCTAATGTGCAGTGAGCTGATGCGGAGTGCGCCCGCATCTGCCTGACTGTAGCCAGGCGGCTATAGGCCGTATATCCATTAGTTATCGTAGTTGCTTGATGGTTCGAAACTATGAGTAGGCTAAATGAATACAAATAATATTACTAATTTAGGCTACGACACGTGATTTCTTTATATAGGTCGATTTCGAGGTTAGCGCTAGTGGGCCTGTGTTACAAACAGTGAAATAGATCCAGGTCTGGCATCCAACTGGTTTATATCAGAAAAATTGGGGCGCATGATTTGAACATCCCCTTTGTCTGTGATTGATATGTTATAACCTATCTTATATCTTTGTATATCCTGTATGGGTATTCTGAGTTTTATAAACGACGAGGTGTGAATTTTATGATTCCCATTGGCAAATAGTAACCGTGTGTATGATCCCATAAATGTCCTAAAGTGATACGAGGCCTATGCGCTTTAGCTGTGTCATCACTCATCGGCCTAAATGCCAACGGGATTATGAAACAAATGACAGATTAAATACGATTAAAGGCTTAATGGTGTATGTTCCGATCACTTTCTTTTGGCTATGATTTCTTTTTCTCACTTCAAGATATTTTAATTCCAGAAGAATCCCCATATTGTTCTCATTATGTCTGTAAAATCTTAGGGGCAAGAAATGTTCCATTTATAAATTATAGGCTAAAATTTGGTGAATTACTGCCACCCGGCAGTTAGTGTACTACTCAATGGGCACATTTCTTGTGACCTTGTGCTTCTAAGATAAGACACCATTGGAGTTATGCAACTCAAACTTTAGAATGCGAAAATGTTAAGGATGACATTTCCCGGGGACATTTCGTGTAAAACAAGAAAACATCAAGTTGAAAATCGGGCCTGTAATCAGAACATACCTTTAAGACCGAGCCCAACATGGAAGTTAATGGTTAAGGTTGCACACCACCAAATACATCTCCCATAGGGTTACACGTGAAATGCACAATTTTAAAATGGATATTTGTCGACGTTATAAGAAACTGGTAACTTGAAATTTGGTTTCAACTTGAAGATGAAAGCCATGACTACTAACTCAACAACTCATATATGGGGGGTAACCGGCATAATTTTGAGCTAGAGCTTTTTCAAAAAATACGAGTTGAGTTTTCCTGGTCACACGCAATTGTTGATTAAGATTATTGCGTCAGATACCGGAAATGACCTGAACACAAATGTCTCTGTTAAAATATTAACAAATCATCATTGCATCATTTTTTTTGGACCTGAAGAACGCTGATGTGTCTATCAAAATTCACACTATATTAATTTCGCCATAACATGTAGTAAATACTCTAATTTTAAACTGTAATTTACAATAGGTCTCCCGTTTCGGCATAGAAACGGGCCGGTTTTGGACTTTTGCCTCAAAGGGGGAGGGCCAGACGTTATTAAGTGGTGTGAAACCTTTTAAGGCGCGTTAACGACTGATAACGGTTGCCATCAACTCGCGCATCGATATCCGCCGACGTCGGCCGATGCGCAACGGCGGGAGTATGAACGCGCCATTATTAGAGTCTATCTGTACGATTTATGTCTGCGTGCATCTTAGTTTATACTTCGCCCCGTCCCGTGTACTGTAGCAATTAGGATTGTAGAAGCCGATATCAGAAGAGATATTAATACGGTATCCCGCACGAAAGATATAGATGTAGGCTTATACTGCTAAAAAGGAGCTCGTGACGATGTCTAGGCCGCTCACAACAAGACAAAATAATTACAGTTTCAAGACAAAAATAGGGAATAGGCCTAAACACGCCTCATTTAGGCCTACTATCTTCCCTTCTTCAGTTTTAGCTATAGGTCTAAACCAAATGACTATATTAGAGCAAATAATAACAAGAAAGATGCACTCATTTTTTGAACTCGATTGAGGCAGCACAGAAACCAAAGCTGACTGTTTATAATTCGAAATTGAATAGTGTGTAATACTAAATAAGTCGTGTTATTTCGTAGCGAAGTTCAAACACATCCTGAATTAGTGATGGAAAATAGCAATTATTGCCAATTACTAACAGATTTCGTTTTATCTCCAGTGTTCATTTGAAATTGACACCGTAAATATTCTCCAGTTGTTGGAATTGCAATGCAACGAACCGGGCATGGAAGCATTTTGTCGCGCCTGGTTATTTGGGGTTAAGATCTTGTCACATACGGCACTTTCGACAAACAAGCTAAGGCGAATAACAACTCAAGTAGGTGCCTGTAATCTCCGCTTGAATTTTTTCCTACCAACTGCCTTTTATGTTTCCGTGTTCTGGTTAAATCAACCCAGGAACCGCTGACATACTATCCCTTACTTCCGCATTCGTGTTGGTCTGCAATTATTTCTACGATTCTGTTATTCGATTTTGCTTTCTACTATAAGAAACTAAACAAATATAGAATGGGTCATGCAATAATGTATTGAAATGTCGGATAATGAGAGTTAATTTACACCATTCAACCCTTGCCGTCGGCATTCTTGCTTTGGGGTGGGTATTAAAACACATCGAGCATCGAGAGAGAACGTGGAAGCAGAAAGTAGGGCGGGTGCAAATTAACGCACCTTAAAAACCCCGTGATTTTGCTGAGAAGTAGGTCGATATGGTGAACTTCTAACTAAACGAAATCGTCGTTGGTCCTGGCCTACCACAACTGACAAGAACAAAATGAAATCGATTTCGTCTCATAAGGTTTTTGATAGCAAACGACAGCGTGGATGAACAACAATTTTTGGCGCCAATGAAATTATGATTTATTCGCGCAAATTGTCGTTCATTTATCGTTTAAAACACATGATTTCACCCCTCAATACCTACCGATCTTGAAACCTTTAACATGTTTAAGGTGAGGGGCCTGGTGAGAGGTTACCTTAATTTTCATTTTTGAAAAAAGACACTTATGAAGTTCATACATTGATATAGGCCTACACATAATATTGGGATAGCGTTTGAAAATCTGGGGTTACAAGGTCAAAGGTCACCTAATTTGCCTCATAATGGCGGCAATCTTGGATTTGTTAGGTTGTCGGTTACAACGTTCATTTTCAATTGAATAGCATTTTCACCATTTTCCCCATTCATGCCATTCATTAACAGTGTCATTTGACGCTAAATAGCCGTTTGATTTGAATTTAAAATTAAAAAAGGACGCATTTGGGAAAACGGCTATTTAGCGTCAAATAACTAATAACAAAGTACATTCAGTCCGAATTAGAGCGCCCTATATTAGTTTATAGGCCTGCATGCATTTGACACCATTCATATTAGTTGAAATGTGTTTCTTTCAGAAGTAATGGAACTATAAAAGGAAAAAAATGTTACCGTAAACAGGTAGAAAAACAATCCGCGCCTGACGCGTTCCAAATTCCTAGCCTCGCATGCCTCAACCGATAAGAACACGACTCCAAATTAAGGCAAATCATGTCCTTTTATAGCATCCTGCTACAATTCCCATATTTTGATACCATCTGCGTCACATGACTTAAAGGTAGATGACCCGATCACATTCCGATTTTCAACTTGAAGTTTTCTATTCTACATGAAAGGTCATCCTTAAAAAAGTCGTGTTCCAAAGTTTGAGTTGCATACCTCTAATGGTTCTTATTTTAGATGCACAAGATGCTGTGAACTGTACCCATTGAGTAGTACACAAACTATATCGGTGGTTACCACCATTCGCGGTAATTCGAGGTTATTTCATCGATTTCTCCGTAATTATACCGATTTAGACCGTCAAATTTCAGTATGATGATGAGAAAAATACGAGCTTTCATATGATATGAAAATCTCCGTATGTTTGAAATAATTCTGTGTTACGAAAATGTGATCGGGTCATCTACCTTTAAATGGCACATTATTTTACCAAATGTTACCATGATCGGGATATTTGTTACATTATACTGGTCTGCTGAATATATGTGACTCAACTTGAGTAAATGAGGCACAATGCGGCAAAAGGTAATTTGGTTTAAGAGCATAAATGTGGGACGAGTTCATAATAAGTCAAATTCTTAAGAAAAATTATTTATAATCTTTTATACATCTTGTACCCAACAAAAGATTCAAATCCATGATTCAAATAAAGAGTTAAACATACACATTTTGAGTTATTTTCTTTTCATTTGCTCCATTGATTTGTTAACAAAACTAAAACTTTAAATGTCCATTAAACTTGACAATTTGTATTTGATGTTTTGAGACAAAGCAATTTTCAATGATCCGTAACTTTGGTTAGGAAAGTGACATAACATTGACTTTGGTACCAAAATGTCCCGTTACACTTTCCACGCGGCAGGCGTCAGCAGACGACATTCCAACATTTCACAAAATGTTTCAAAAATGTTAAAATTATTGGATTTCATTACCACATTTAGAATAATCATGAAAGACATTGAAATAAGTACAAACATGCCTATACAGTATTAGTTCAGTAATTCTTGAGATAGACTTTGAAAATTGTGAAGGGTTTCGGAAAAATCTGTTTTGTATATGGTAAAACTAATAGCTGCGTGGAAAGTGTTAACTTTTTATACAATTAATGTCATGATATCAATAACTCAATATTCATATTTCCTCATTGTGCTTCATACTCGTGTTGGGTCACACGTACAAAGTAACATGGGGGAAGAAGATTCCCCCACCACTAATCAAAGTTACCCGCAATTAAATAGATTTTGATGAATACATGTTATTTATTTAAAAGTGAATAGAAAAGAGTTATCTGATATTATACTTTCAAATATCGACCTGATTCGCTTACGGATTCATACCTTAATTTGGTTATGACTCTGATTTAGGCCTACATGTCATAATAAATGTAACATGCATCTCATTACCTTAACGGATATAAACATTATAAATATATCACACATATTGATCATATAAACTAAACTAAAGTCAACTTTGCTAAGCTTTAATCTCCATGGATTTCCGCTCTAAATATTGTTATGTTTAAAAATCAGTTTATGTTCAATTTATAAATCATGCAGGATCATTGAAAGACTATAAAGTCATTAACTATGACATAGATGTTATATGAACGTTTTTTAGAGTTTTGAGAGTTCTTATGATTTATACAGGTCTTCCAAGACAGCAAATGTGTTGTCTGAAATAAGAGCGACATCATCATTTGTCATCAATGCATTCTGCTGTATTGATCATTTCAATTTACTGATTTCATGTGAGTAGAATGAGTGATTTAGCTTGCTTAAAGGTCGCACTATTAAAGATGAAAACAGATATGTTCTCATGAAGTGCAAAGAGTTTGCGAGACCGCCCATGTTCCATCAACATGATCAATATAACTTATAATTTATGCCTTAGAGTTTTGTATACTCCAACCTGAATGCACCTCAACACTTGTCATGCTTGTGCGAGAATACTTATATTAACAGAGGTTTTTGCACAGGATAGGAAGATGATGATGATGATAATTATCCATCAAGATTATGAAGAATCAACTATGGCGTAACTAAGGGGGGGGGGGGGGGGGGGGGGGGGGGGGGGGGGGGGGGGGGCGAAGTGGGCGCCCTTAGTTACCCTGTCATTAAAAACATAGCATGAGTTGCTTTGAATTGAAAAGCACCAATCTAGTTTCTAGTGAGAAGTCACTCACGTGAGAAAAATGGATATATGGAGGGAGATTGAATTAATTAATTATAAAGATATACGGCATGAGAAATTATGTAAGCCACACACACCCCCACACAAAAGATATAAATAACTTAAATCCTATAAATAATCAATGAGCATCAGTTGTTAAATTAGGGGTTTCTCCTACACCTATGGCACCTTATTGGCACGCTTCTGGTATTCCAGTAGTGAGAGGTCACGAAGCGACCTACTTTTTGGAAGTTAACGCAACTCCTCAAAAACATCACGGAAACTGGTCTTTTAAAAAGAAAGTTGCACTTGGTTCTCACTGGATACCAGTTCATAACATGCTCGTCGCAACCCGCCCTATATTTTGATCACGAACACCCAATTCATCGGGTTTCACCTTAAGTGGTGTTGCCGGCGGGTGCAGAAACCGATAATAAAAGAAATAGACAATGTAGAAGGACGTATTATTTAGCCTTAAAATATCAAATTGTAATACGACCACAATGAAGGTAAACATGCCGGTAGACTAGAAGCCCGGGGTTGGGGACAGAGGGCTTCCGAAAATAAGGTATGTATACGGAAATATGTTGCCTAAAAGTTTAAAACCGTTTGAAAATGTCTCCACATTTTTGAGGAAAAATGTCTTTGACACGAACACAGACACAAATCGAACCAAGCCAAACAAAGAAACACACAACACATTTTTGTAAGGATTCTCAACACATTTGTATATCTCCGGGATACACAATGTATTAACAAGAAGGTTTCTGGTCTCATATCTCTGTAGAACCCATTCAAGAGTCCCCCTATCCCCCCGGGAAATAGAAGTAGGTCCACTTCTCCTTTGCGATTTGGATGCATCATTTTTGAAGATTTTGACGGTTTGCAAAGAAATGTAGTTTTCTCCTTTATATCATTATGTGCTAAGCAAATTATTTAAAAAAAAATTTGAAGCAATACTTTTTGTGAGACATTATAGTATGGGTCTGTACATTTTTTAAAATTAAAAATCTGGTATTTCAAAATATATCAAACATAATGCCCAGGACTAAATGTAACATTGACCTGATCTGAATTCTAGGAAATCCCATTCGCACCAAATAATACATTCAATTTAATAACAGTAAATTTAGTAAAGTAAACATGGAGTGTTAATAATGGATAATTTTGTGGGGTTTTTTTTCTAAGTAAAAACAAAAACCTTTATTAGCAACAATATGTTCAACTTTATGTCTTGTCTTTTATTACCAATGATTGTGTGTCCTCGTTTCCAATATGCCTCCGAGGTTGTTAGCTGGTGCCACGACAACTAATTGGAATTAGTCGGTGGTATTATATAGTGACGTATCGTCGGTGGTATTACATAGTGACGTATCGTCGGTGGCATTACATAGTGACGTCTTGTCGGTGTCATTACATAGTGACGTATGGTCGGTGGTATTACATGGTGACGTATGGTCGGTGGTATTACATAGTGACGTATAGTCGGTGTCATTACATAGTGACGTGTGGTCGGTGGTATTACATAGTGACGTATGGTCGGTGGTATTACATAGTGACGTATGGTCGGTGGTATTACATAGTGGCGTATAGTCGGTGGTATTACATAGTGACGTATGGTCGGTGGTATTACATAGTGACGTATCGTCGGTGGTATTACATAGTGACGTGTCGTCGGTGGTATTACATAGTGACGTATGGTCGGTGGTATTACATGGTGACGTATGGTCGGTGGTATTACATAGTGACGTGTAGTCGGTGTCATTACATAGTGACGTGTGGTCGGTGGTATTACATAGTGACGTATGGTCGGTGGTATTACATAGTGACGTATGGTTGGTGGTATTACATAGTGACGTGTGGTCGGTGGTATTACATAGTGACGTATGGTCGGTGGTATTACATAGTGACGTATGGTTGGTGGTATTACATAGTGACGTATCGTCGGTGGCATTACATAGTGACGTATAGTCGGTGGCATTACATAGTGACGTATGGTAAACTTCACTTACACACATACCATCAGTGGTATTACATAGTGACGTGTCGTCGGTGGTATTACATAGTGACGTATGGTAGGTGGTATTACATAGTGACGTATCGTCGCTGGTATTACATAGTGACGTGTCGTCGGTGGTATTATATAGTGACGTATCGTCGGTGGTATTCCATAGTGACGTATCGTCGGTGGTATTACATAGTGACGTATCGTCGGTGGTATTACATAGTGACGTGTCGTCGGTGGTATTACATAGTGACGTATCGTCGGTGGTATTACATAGTGACGTGTCGTCGGTGGTATTACATAGTGACGTATCGTCGGTGGTATTACATAGTGACGTATCGTCGGTGGTATTACATAGTGACGTATCGTCGGTGGTATTACATAGTGACGTATGGTCGGTGGTATTACATAGTGACGTATGGTCGGTGGTATTACATATTGACGTATGATCGGTGGTATTACATAGTGACGTATGATCGGTGGTATTACATAGTGACGTATGATCGGTGGTATTACATAGTGACGTATCGTCGGTGGTATTACATAGTGACGTATGGTCGGTGGTATTATATAGTGACGCATCGTAGGTGGTATTACATAGTGACGTATGGTCGGTGGTATTACATAGTGACGTATCGTCGGTGGTATTACATAGTGACGTATCGTCGGTGGTATTACATAGTGACGTATCGTCGGTGGTATTACATAGTGACGTATCGTCGGTGGTATTACATAGTGACGTGTCGTCGGTGGTATTACATAGTGACGTGTCGTCGGTGGTATTACATAGTGACGTATGGTCGGTGGTATTACATAGTGACGTATGGTCGGTGGTATTACAAAATAACGTATGGTCGGTGGTATTACATAGTGACGTGTCGTCGGTGGTATTACATAGTGACGTATCGTCGGTGGTATTACATAGTGACGTATGGTCGGTGGTATTACATAGTGACGTATGATAAATTTTGGTCGTTTTGTGATGTGTAACCTATCGTTTTGAAATATGATTTTCTTAATTATTTCCAAATTGATTACCAATGTATACAAGAAAGCTAATACAAAATCTACTTTTTGCATGATAATAATAATAATAATAATAAAAGGGCATTTATAATGCGCCTCACATTGTGAACACAACCCCGAGGTGCATAACATACATGTATGAAAAAATATAAGAACATTACATCATAATAAACGCAATGTAATAACACCGAAAAATTTTAAGTCTATTAATTGTGGTTGTAGGTATCATATCAGAATACTATTAATTATTTTTACAAATATCACTTTTTATTACCACCAATAACCAATAACTGGCCATTATTTGTGTTAAGGCTGAGTTAACATCTTAGATGTAGGTCACTTTATGAACTCTAAGCACGCCTTTCTTTAAAAAAAACCATGAGAGAAAAAAATATACCATCTTAGCATTAAACACTTTCCACGTGGATATTTAGTTTTGCCATACAAAACAGTTTACAAACCTTTCCTAAATTTCAAGGTCTATCTCAAGGATAACTGAACCCATACGAGGCATATTTGAACTTATTTCAATGCATTCTCATGGTGTTTCTAAAATGGTAATGAAATTCAATAATGTTGATATTTTTGAAACAATTTGTGAAATTTTGGAATGTCGTTTGCAGAGTATAAGAAATTTTTAAGAATAAGTTTAAGTTATCGGTAGATAAACAAGTCCTTTGTAACTTTTGAATAATACAACATTGAGTTTCTAGAATATGTGAATCAATTTCATCCAAATAATTTTCACGATTACATTTTCTGAAAAATATTTTTGCGGTCACATTTCTCTTACACTGTTCCCAATTTTACTTCAGACTTTGTCCAATCTGTGTAAGTGTCACTCATTTCTTTTTAGCTTTTCAAGCAAAGGTTTATCTACAAATTACACCACTAACAACTGGCAACTGTGCAATATTGAGTTGCGTTAAACCCCAGATGTAGGTCATTTAGTGAACTCCAAGCAGTGAACTCCAAGCAGCATTCTTACCATGGTCTTATCACTTTCCACGCGGTTTTTGGTTTTAACATATATAAAACAAGATTTTTCAGAAACCTATCGCTTGTTTCAAGGTCTATCTCAAGAATTCTTAAACCAATATTAGGCATGCTTGTACTTATTTTTCATGGTGATTCCAAATACAGTAATAATGAAATTTAATAATTTTGACACATTTTATATATTTTGGAATGTCGTCTGCAGACGTCTACCGCGTGGAAAGTCTTAAAATCGATAATGAGAGGGAATGAGAATCTCAACATACCATCTAAATAATGTGTGACATATTATCAGTCTAAGAGCACTTTGGTTACATCTTGTAAAACATTTTCGTGTAAGATTCTTACGAAATAAAACGTTTTTCGCGTACGTTCAGCACATGTTTCTATAAATCGATTTTAAAACATCTTCATCAGCCGAGTGCACCGATGGCGAGTAGCTGAAGAATTATAGCGCTACCTCGCTAGTAACTGAGGCGTAACCAAAAAAATGTGAGAGCACCAAACCGGGGTAAGCTACTAGGCTAGTAACTTGCGGGTAATTTACGCTAAATCTTACCTGACAGGACCCAAGAGTATAGTTGGAGCATAGCAAATATCGATGTTAAAAGGTTTGCAAGGTGTACGCTGACATACATTAGTTATGGCGAGGAAATAGGGGACTTTAATCAAAACATTTTGCTTGGATTAACTGAACACTCAAGTCAAATCAATTATTTATCAAGCAATATTATACATAATTATAGAAGTTAAATAAAGCAATCAAGAGATAAATGATAGAAAAATAAATAAAATGTAAGAATATAAACGCGTGGACCTTTATTATAATGGATAAACAATTGACATACAAATGATGTTACAATAATCCACCACCAGGTTTTACAAAAATAGAAAATGCAATGAATAATAAGGAATACACGGGGATCGATCCCGTGCTTCTCGATTTGTCAGTGACATAGGTAACATACATTATCTCGTGAGTTTTTACTAATTTAGTGTTTCTAGACTTTTTTACAGCTTTTTAAAAATGTCCATACTAAAATCTACTAAAAATACTAAAATACTAAAAACAAAAAACAAAATCAAAAAATCAAAAAGTAAACACTGTATTTGCAAAAAACTCACGAGAGAATTTAGGTAATATGCTTATAAATGTATTCCCAAAGTTTCTTTTGAATTCGACCTTAATCCACTCAAGTGCCCATAAATCCGCCAAACAACATCGTAGCGCAACAAAAGAGGTGTCAAAATGCGCAGAAGATAACTGTGAATCGAATTATTTAATTATTTTTTTGCATTCTATTTCAGGTTCCGATAAATCTGACCATTTGTAAGTGTTTAGATACTTTATTGGCGCAGTTTATATACTATCCAGCTATTGGATACTGTTACGTGAATTGCTAGATGTAGGTCACCATGTGAACCGTAAATATACCTTTTCTAGTGATAATTTCAAACTCAACCGTGAGATTGGAAGATTGAGCACTACATTAGTTTATAATGTTAATTTCAAGTATTTCTATTCGAATATTTATCTTTCAATTTTAATACAAGGGGGTGGGATGGTGAAACACATCTTATGTAAATTGTTCACAAAGAAAAGAGCGTATTTATATCGATTGCTTTTAAAAGTCTAACCTCGTATTTGCGCCATTAATGTTTCATGAAAAAAATAATGTTTTCGCGCATACCACTTTCTGGTAATTTGCGTATTGCAGAATTCAGGTCAAGCTTTTTTGCAACGGTAATTGCGCCAATGTCATCCACTACTATTTGTGTATTTTTTTTTGGAATTCGAAAAAATGCTAAGATGGTATCCTCGCCACTTTCTTCCTTAAAAAGTGGTGTTTTTGTTTAAACCACTATCATCATGATCATTGACTATTTCGTGTTACTTTACGTTATTTTTGAATTCTGACAAAGTTTTTGAAATCCTATTCGCGCCAAAAGAATTCTTAAAAAGTAATGTCCGCCCATCACACCATAATAAAGTTGCGTTAATTATAAGAAGTAGGTCACCCAATGAACTTGTAAGTACACCTTTTTGTGCTAGCTATCACGATAGCTAGCTCTTATAGCCTGAATTCAAAATCAATATTCCAAGTACGTTATGACTTCGAGTCACTTGGTTCAGGAAACCGTGACCAAATCGGTATAATTATCGAACGGGTCCAGCCAAATGACACTCTCATACGGTTATATTGGTTGAACGAGAAGTGTGACAGTGAAGCTTTGTATACCATTCACCCGTGTCGATGGCTTTGATTGGACGAGAGATGTGTTGAGGATAGCGCCTGGGCCGGGCGAATTAGACCATAATGATTTAATTGGACGTGAGGTGTTTGTTTACAAGGGGAGTCCCTCCATGTCGAGAATTTGTCATTCATTGACTACACAGTTAAGTTATGGCGCGCCATGTAAACACTGAAGTGTTTGCACTGTCAACACAGTAACAGTGTTGCTAGAAAAATGTGCGCATTATTTAGAAAAGCTCAAATTAAAGGTAGATGACCCGATCACATTCCGATTTTCAACTTGAAGTTTTCTATTGTACACGAAAGGTCATCCTTAAAAAAGTCGTGTTCCAAAGTTTGAGTTGCATAGCTCTAATGGTTCTTATTTTAGACGCACAAGATGCTGTGAACTGTACCCATTGAGAAGTACACAAACTATATCGGTGGTTACCACCATTCGCGGTAATTCGACGTTATTTCATCGATTTCTCCGTAATCATACCGATGTAGGCCGTCAAATTTCAGTATGATGATGAGAAAAATACGAGCTTTCATATGATATGAAAATCTCCGTATGTTTGAAATAATTCTGTGTTACGAAAATGTGATCGGGTCATCTACCTTTAATCTGGGAGCTGGTTTGTTTGCACCATGGACTTATCAGACAGGACTGGGCAGGCTTCAAATCTCATAAATATAACGGTTAGACCTATTGTAAACATCCACCGTCAACAAAAGAATACTACTTGACGACATCTTTTAGAAATCGAACTCCTCAACATATATTGAAACCCATGGTCGTATAGTCGTTACCGCGGAGTTTGTTCGTTTTACGTAATGACTGCTCGCTGCCCAGAGAGTGGAACTGTCCAATTTGTTGTAGGGGTGACGATTCACAGAAGCTGCTATCAGGGGCCGTATTTTGTTGGTATAAAACATCACAATATACTTGGTTATAACATGGACTTATTAGAATGTCCATGGTTATAACTACCACAAATCTCGGAATACTGTGGATATATTATTTTAACTTTCATTTACTTACTGTTCAGTATGTTACCCCTCAAACAGAACCGCTGTCTGATAAGTCCATGCTTCAACAAATTGATTTTCCATTAGAAGGGCTCATCATAAAACTGTACCATGTTGCATGAAAATCAGCCCACAGTGAGAGAAATATTACAGGTTTTTAAAAAAAATTTGGAGTGAGTTTCATGTTGAAGGTTTAAAACTATATTAGGAGACATAGTAGTTAGATGCCTATATTTCTATTTGACACCTCCCTGCTTAAATACACAGTTTAAAAGAAAACCGCCTGCAGACAGTTTGATAGTTTGGAAAAACTTATTTTTCTAGACAAAATTTGGGCTCCTTATGGGAAAAAACCTTCTGTGCTGCCAGTTTCTGCTTCCTGAATAGTAATTAATACGGTGTTTAAGCTTCTTAAATGAAGATAATTAATCTTTTTGATACTTTAATACTTCTGATGTGTTGGCAACTTAAATATTCCTTGGAAGTAACTATTTAAAAATACTCTATCAGGAAATTTAGTAGAATAACACTTTCTAAATAAAGGGTTCAACAAAAGAAAGTATACCACTTTCTTTATGTCATTTTGAGTAACATTCAACTTTTTTTGACTAAACAGGCTAAATAGGCATTTAGATGAATCTTTTAGGCATAATTTGATACCAAATTTGCCCCCTAACAACAAAGATAAACCATGAGTGGCACCATTTAAAGAAAATTGGTCTCTTTTTCGAAAGTCACATTTGTGACTGTTACTCAAAATGACATAAACAAAGTGGTATACTTTCTTTTGTTGAACCCTTTATGTATCATACTGCATATTCTACTCATTGCGGCACATAACACGCGCTTGCGTACTTTAAATGCTGCCTTGTATACACCAGGTTTGATGAGGATATTCTGGTCGTAAAAGCTGTAGGCCTATCTATTAAGTTACGTCACTGTCCAGAGGCCAAATGATGGATAGTACTGAGCTTATAAGTGAATTACAACCCAATCCGTGACGACTCAATTAAAAAAAAATTATTCAAGACTTGATTGCTTTAAATAACTTTATTACTGGTTCTGTGAACCAACCCGTGAAAAACCTAGATCCTTACCATGTAAATATATTCAACACAGTGGAACCATATCAAACAAAGTTGCCAGGCCTCACATTTTAATAAGTGTTAACAGAAGTTTGTGTCATTCGGTCATATTATAATAACATTATAAGCTTGGGACCTGAATAACACCTCGTGTTATCAGTACATTTGTTTTGTGTTAAGAAGGTTCCACTGTAACAGAGTAATTTTTTTAAGTTTGTACTAATTCAATAGTTTGTTATTAAATAACTGTTAACTGTATTTATCAGTGATCATTTAGGTAGCATTTTGTGTAGCAACCGTTCCTTAAATATGATGACACTACTCTGGCTAAACCTGTTTGTTGTCTGCATGAAGAGTATGACCATTTCAATAATGCCTGTAACTTTGATATAACTACATTCGTGAAAGGTTCTAAACTATCATTATACATGTAATAGCCTACTATGATACACAATGCCAAGTTTGACAGAGAATTAATGAAAGGTTCGAACATGTCATAAAACTCAATCCCACGCAAATATCATCTGTAACCATACATTGATTCAGTTGATTGTACGCAACATTATGGTCCCTCCTGAACTTCTATTTGTACATGCCATTCATCACTCTCATCGTGAACATACATTACACTTGTTTCTAATAAAATTACACACAAAATAAGAAACCGTTTTGTGCTTCTTATGTAACTTGTTTTTGTATTTCTTGTTGATTGCCAGTAAATGTGTACAGCATCTTAGAGTCTCAATTAGAAATTGCACCATGACAACAACTAGAGGCTATTTACATGTTTCTAATTGACAACCCTGTGGTTACCTGAGACTATATTAGTCTCAGGTGGTTACATCATATGTAACTGTTCTACCGAAACCAAATGAATTGGGCAGAGCTCCAAACCGAGAAATAGCCCAAAACCTAATTGGGGTGATTTTTTAAGAATTTAATGCAAATATTTAATTTTTAGAGTGTTTATAACATTAATGTGAAAGTTTCAGATTGTCATTGTACGTACATCTTTAAAGGATGATATCTCAGTTTGGAGTTTTCATGAAGACTAACTGGAAAATGATATAACTCCGCTTTGGGAAGTCCGATTAAAAAAAGAAGAGTACCATAATTAAGCGGAACATCACATCTCTACTACAATAATCAATTACAAACTCAATTTTGATATCTTGCCTAATTGTGTCTGATTTCGGTAGACCTCGTCACATATACGGACAACTATACTGCAAATTTGTCTTCATATTCATTACTTGATATCATGCCCAAATTTGCCAATACATCCACTGCCTGCTCTTGTGCCAATCTCTGATTACCCAATGTTATTATTCTACCAACTGCTTTCCTAAAAAATATTAAAGTCTTTCATTTGTACTAGCACCTCCCTTTTAAAGGGTTTTTTATTAGTAATACCTTTGAACGATCGTGAGAAGGAGTTAGGAGGAGCACGTACGAAGGCTATACGTACCGTAGAGTCCGAATCATGTCGTCCTATGAGGGTAATTTGTGTAGGCCTGCACCTTTAGCTTTTTAAACACATATTATGCATTCTATTTCATGATGATCGCCCTCTATCTTTATTTCTTTACTTCAAAAATTCAACAACAAAAATCAATTTATTCATCCAATTACATTTACAAACATGAAAAAACATATTCTAAGTTACAGAATAAAACGTTTACTAATTAGTTCCAAAATCAAATTTGGAAAATAAGTTAACAACCCGGCAATGCGAGTGTTTTTTATGGGTTCTTAAATAGCATTCCATGGTATGACACCATGTAAGGCAGTTTACAGTGTTTTCGGCTACGATCGCAACAACTGTACACTAGTGAAAAATTAGAAGGAGATGTCCATGTTTTAAGGAAAATACAGTCAAGATAGATGTATGAATTAAGGAAAGTCTATCCTGATAAGTCAAACTTTATTAATAAGAGAGAGAGAGAAATAATATGTGTAAGAAATTGAAAAGATCGCATAATATTATCAATTAAATGTCGAATGTTTTCAAAGTCTCTTATATAATAATAATATTGATTCACATAATAAATGAATAATGATGAGATACTGTGCAGAATAATTTATAAAGTTCATTGCAGTACACTTTTCCGCTGGATGTTTGGCAATCCTCTGTGCATTTATTCAATTTTGAATTTGAGTTAAATTTTCTGAACGTTTGTGCAACTATCGGGTTAAGGAAAAAGAACAGACACATTTCATACGTATAAAGAAACCAAAAAGGATTTGTAAATAATTGGCCATTTCATTTCAAAGACAATATCTACAATACAGGGTGCTTAAAAACAATTAACGCATTTGTGGCAGCCCCTTTTTGCTACTAACACAATTTGGTAAATCGCTTTACATTTTGATCAAAGCAGAAGCATTGCTGGGCCAACAATATAAGCTCATTTCTGTTATGACGTATGGAACGTTAAAGTTAACATATCCAAAATTGGTTTGTCCACAGTAGCTATCTCATCTTAGTCCATTTGGCTATTCTAAACTTGATTCAAAGAAAAATAGTACTCTTAGACAACATTTTTGTCTCTAATTAATAACCAGTAAGCAATAAATAGGAGTTGGTAAAGATTGTAATGGCCTAAAATTAAGTATTTTGACCAGGTATGACTTATGTGAACAAGTCAATTGTGCACATGATTATTTTAACTGTCATATTTCACAAACCAAAATAATCTAGACCGTAGATTTGTTGCCCAGTAACATACTTATTACAGCTGCTTTTATAAGACGCAAAGAGATTAATATATATGTATATATAAATCATGTTAATAGAAAGAAGAAAATGGCTGTCAGATGTGGTTAATAACCACCCCGTATACTAAGGAATGGATTAGAATCAGGACAGCGACAGAGGGAGAATTTCAAGAAATACAATGGTGATAAACTGTGTCTTAGGTATTTATTGCTGTTCCCGTTAGAGGGCGTAATTTCACAGATATCCACTGGTTTAAAATCATGTTCGTATGTAGCTGATCGCTACTATGCAAGCCAGAGAGCTCCATGACTTTTCGAAACACCTCAATAACAGCGCCCTCGCAAGTTCTTTAAAATAAGGTTGTGTTCATTGAAGTAGATCCAGTGTGGTTGAAATCACCGTTTTCAGTTCAGATTAGTTTGTTAACGGATTAAAGAATTGAATCTTTATCCATCCAATTAGGTGCAGCGTTTGAGCACATCTGGAGGTATCCTGCAAAATATCGTAACAATTACTTAGAGGTTAAATATGGTTATTGAATGATTATGACGTTATGATTGAACGTAAATTAATCCCAAAAGAAGCAAATTGTAGGTTAAAATATTGTAACTGAATGATTGTGACGTTATGATATTGGGTCACGTGATGGATCAAGACGGCTTAGGAACGAAGGGGAAACAACACCAAATGGTCATAGACAATAGGACCTATTCAAAACGTATACTTATCCTAAGTGAAGCAAATTGTAGTGAATCGTGTGCAATGTTATTAAATCCATCGACTTAAGTATATGAACATTAAAACCGGAAGTGGTAAGTAATAGCGGATTTTGACTAAGAACACGTGTGAGACGGTTTTTGTACTTTGGTCCTCACTGACTACGAGGGATTGACACTGGTATACTGGAGACGTGGCGAAATTATGTAACTTTAATTCTATTTTATTTCTGATAAATTCATAAACAGAAATAGAAATTATGCCAACTAAAAGATGATGAAATAATAATAGTCCTGGTTGTGCAACAAACAAGCCTGTTGCACAAACCAAACCAGGGAACAGAATGACTGTCTATGTGGCAATTCCACATAGACATAGCTTGGGCTTTTACAAGCCAAGCTAGGGCGTGCATCAATGAACACCAACACAGGTGGCAAACAAAGGAATCGAACTAAGGTCTTTAGAATTGCAAATAGTAAACAGGCATATATGATCTGAATAAATGAATACATTAAGGGAGTCGGTGTTGCCAGAATAAATAACTAAATAAAGGTGTATAAAATACACTGCTACACACGGTGGTGCTTTTCAGACGCTTTATCACGTTTGGAGATTTCGTTATCAAATTACGGCAAATCTACTGAGGCATGTCAAATTCAGCATTGGCAACTTTTCATGTGCTGAGAACTCTTTATATAAAAAGAAGAAAAAATAATACTCACTGTTTTGATTCAAGCATACCATAGGAGTTACATAAATATTCTGTGCAGCCAATGACCTTACGCCAATTCGGACTAACCGATTTGAACGAGCCAGATAGTGGATCTAACCACTGGCACTTAGTACTTGCTAATCGAGAGAAAAAGTCACTTGCTTTACTGGGAACTGAAAATAATGACAACATGTAATACTTTTGTCAAAGATGTATATGGTCATGTGTTTTAAGCTCGCCTCCTTTCGCGTTACACACGGATTTTGGCTTTCGCGACATGATTTTAACTTTACACATTTATATTTGCTTGTATACCCCCCTGAGGTAGTAAAAGTATACATTTTCTGAAGGGAAATTGCATGAGGAAACCGAATATGCCATTAAAATTATAGTACGACTAAGAACTAAAATGGTATGATCGGAAATGTTCGGGAAAATATCAGAGTTTTTAATTTTTATTTTGAGATCGATATATTTTTTATACCTACCCCTATTATTATTTACTTTACATATTTGAATTCCTCATGAAATTACCCATTAGATGATATATAATTGTCAAACTTACTACGTCGGTATGGTAATTATACCGGCTAGTGAATATCTCCAATTTTTATTTTATATATTTTTAGAATTTTCAGAAATATTTGTTTAAGGATGAACCCTTCCCTGATATAAACGGCATTTCTGAATACCTCTAGTTACAAGCTTTCCAAAAATGTATACTCTTGCTATCATAGGTTGAAAACTTTTTCTGTTATAGTCATTTTTATAAATCCGGTAAATTGAGGCTGATTATTCATGTTGACTGTGTAGCGAATAGGAAGAAAGCTGATAATCATGGTCTTATCCATAATTAATTAGTTGTTACAAAGTCTGTTGAACCACATACTTAAAGACTACTAAATATCCTTTAAAATGGGACCAGAATGGTGTTTGTAACATTAGGCGATGACTAGTTATTGTAAAAAGAACAAAGATTATCGCCATTATTGGATTATCCCCATTGAGTTTGTACAGGCGGCACCCCTTCCAGAAACACCCCTTCCAGCACCACCCCTGGTCTCCAAACATCAAACAGCTGTATCTCCCCTTCTATATTAGCTATACCAATGCCATTTTGCCGGCAGATAGCTTGATATTAGGGCTTTAAAATGATACAAAATTTGTTGAGATAGCTTTTGTGGTTTTGAAAATATTTGAGGAAAATGACAGCATAAAACTACAAAATGTAACGGCACCACCCTATTGGGAGGCGAGTTCATAACGCGTGACCATATACATAAGTAAAAATATGTTTCTATCATGTCAATAAAAGATAACGATGTCGACATATTGAAAGGATAGTGATTTGAAACTGCTTCATATAATAAGCGTCATAAAACTATGGACGTATATCCAACAATGCGTGCGTACATGCGAACGTGCGTAATCTCGGAAGTCCGTGCCGGCGCTTTTAAAAATGACGACGAGTCCTGATTGGTCAATCGTGACGCGCATGCATGCATAGTTGTTCGCGCATTCATGATCTGGACGCAGCTTCGCGAACAGCAACAAAACACGCTCGCGTGAAATAGCTTGAAGTTTGTCCATATTATAAAGACAGTGACTGTATTAACTTCAACACCTAAAGCAGACCATGCCTATCACGTCTTACCTAAATCCCAAAACTGTTAATCGTTATACATTATAACTTACTTTTGACACCATGGAACAAGGCCTCCGAATATGTTACCGATGCTATCACCATCAGGCATACCAAAATAGTACCACAAACTGATGTATGGTGTAACTGTATAAGGACAAAATATACATTGTTTTTGACTTAGTGAGGATTCATCAGGATTGTTTATAAAAATAGTAGGAAGATTTTCATGGTGTAAAGTATAATAAGCTTATACATACATACATACATTTACGCGTAACGTTTCATAGTCACTGAGCACTTCATCTGACTATTTGATATCTGATCTTTCACTGTCTTTAATTTTGTAGTGATTATCGCATCGCAGTTACAAATCACATTATCGGGTGGGATGAGGCTAAAGTAATTGACAAGGAGGCACATAAAAACAACTAGATGGTTGAAGGAGGCGATCTGGATTCAACGGAGAGAACATTGATGATAGCAATGATGGAAATAATGTGTCAATGTTCATATTGTTTGCTAGTCGCACGAGTGAAATCCATTGGATATTAACGAAGTTTAGCTAATCGTAACTGAAAGAAAATTTTGACATTTTACCCATACACTTCTTTAGTTAGATTCAATTAAAATTGGACAATCTTCTGGGTGGAACTAGAAGCCCAAAGTGTTACTTTTGAAGGTTGTTGTGGTAAGAAATTCGAACTTTTAACTTAAATTCGTCATAGAAACTAGTGCTATTTCAGATTTTGTAAAATCAAAAGTTCTAATTTCGAAAGAAAATCACAATATAGTATCCATATAGCAGATTTTAGTTTAAAAAATAGCCCAAATGTAGCTACTTAAGAGGCTGAGGGCAACACCCTGGCACATTACGGTTCCGTTCCCTGTTTGTTTTCCTTTTTTTTTTTGGCCACGGCTTTTATGCTTTATCCATGGTATTAAATCATCCCCTCCTACACCATTTATCTGATTTATTTCACACCATATCTGTATCTTGCTAGCGTGCTTGCTACCATTTCCACCGCTGTCATAAGCATGGCTCAAGGCTCTTTAGTCTGGATGTAACTAGAAGCCCTATCTATTACTTTTGAAAAATGCTGTTGTGTAAGAAATTCCAACTTTAAACTTCAATTTGTCATAGAAACTAGTGCTATATCATGTTTTGTAAAAAACAAAAGTTCAAATTTCGAGGAAAAAAAAGAACATTATATCATCCGAAGAGTAGATTTTAGTTTGTAAAACTAGCCAAAATCTGACTGAAAGTCACCATGAGCGCCAAGTCATGTCGTAAGACTGCAGGGTCTGCAGTGATTGCTACCAGTTCCACCGCTGCCCCAGCATGCGGTCAACGGTGTTGGATGGATATAATTCTTGGATGGAACTTTAGAGTCCAACACGAGACTTTTCAAAGTTCTTGTGTTAAGAAAGTTAATGTTCGAACTTCAATTTGCTTAAAAAACTAGTGCTGTTACAGATTTTGACAAATCAAAGTTCACATTTCGAGCGAAGTTACGATATAGAGCAGATTTTAGATTAAAGTTACTCAAATTGGATCTGTTTACAGTAAAAGACAAAGTGACGTCACAAATAGGTTGGTTCTCGTCCACGATTCGTGTATCGGTCAAGGACAACAAGATGGCAGATTAGTTCAGTTCTACATCACGTGACTGAAGGTTTATCTTACTATTTTGGTCGTGAAAGAAAAGAAAAAAAATCGCATCTGCTCATTGATCTATTGGAGTGATGGATGGCTATTTACGATCTCATAGCATCACCTGAAGGCAAAACGGATTCATTGGATATCAGGGATTTAATTACACAGATAATGGGTCTTTAATATAGATCCAATTTGTCATAAAATTGGATTATATCATCAATCATTTGATGAAATTCGTTTTTGTTTGCTATCCATCTTTGTTTTCGCAAGATTAACTACAATTTAGGGATTATACCAGATCGACCCAGATACTTCGTTTAAAATGCGCTTAGTTCATCATACATTCAGTCATTACGGTGACATTGACTCACAACTGTAGGATAACGGCAAACGCTAAAGTAGTTTTTATAACAAAAAAATTTAGACAGTCTATTTGCAATTTGCAAATGTTCAACATTTATTTTCATGATACAACTTGATGAATATTCATGACTTTAAAGCAATTGCATCTTAGCGCGTCATACCGACTGCACTCGGGTAGCCATGTACAGTGGACACTTAACAGTACTCACAAGATGTTTTTGCAAAATCAATACTTTGAACTTTAAAAAAAAAAAGAAAAAAAAAAGTGTTGTACGTAATATTTTAACGTCTCTCTATTTGGCCTCGATCTTTAAACGTAATCTTTAATCGACCATAGGAGCACCCTCACATGCACAGGGACCTTCGGTAGATAATGAAGTTGCGAAGGATTCAAACTAGGATAACGCCAGAGTAATATATTGCACCTGTCGTCGTAGAAAATGCTCGGGATTCGATCTGATTATCAGTGAAGATTTGACAAATCATGAGTGATCCTAGCTCTAGTCATAAACGATTTACAGACGCGATTCTGGTACCTCGACACCAGGCCCTGGTTCAAATGTAAGAGGGAGCCTGTAGCGCTTGTGGTCGGAGAACAACTAACATGCATGCTAGCATACGTTACTTGTTGTGTTTGTAAGTGTTTGAGGCCGGCTGGGTGAAGTATCGGATGTCACTGTTAACACGGGTATTCCGATTATTTGAGCCGTTTGCCTCTACCGGTCATTGCAATGCCTGGGGAGGATTGAAGAGGGCTCTGTAGCAAAGCTATGAACCACGCTAACAATCGTTCTTGAGCATTGACACTTTCCACGCGGATATTAGTTTTACCATATGAAGAGCTTAGTTCCAAAAGGCGTTAACTCACTTTTTGAAAAAAATTGAGATAAATGCAGAACATGAAAGAGAGTTTACAAAATACATCTTTTAGACTTTGTTTTACATCTGTAGCATGTTCGGGTCCAAAGTTATGGCCCTATGTAATTTCCGGAAATTTCCGGTATTTCCGGAAATTTGAATATAATTCACTATTTTTTTAAGCCAAAATGGTGGAAATGGTTCTTTTATCATGGTAAAACATTGATAGGAATGTCCTTAATGAAATGCAATGAAGAAAACGTAAACTGTATGGGATTATTGTTTTGAAAATTGCGCACGAACAAAATTGTTGTTAATTAAAAAATGTGCCAAATTGTCCACATTTTCAGTTTTCTCACAAAATATCAAAAATTCATAATTAAAAAAAGTTGAAAAGGTATTTGAATGCGGTTTTATGTTTTCTATGTGATTTGATATTGTCTTTCAGGTGTACATTATTTGGAAATAAAGATTGCTTGGTAAAGTGTTTTTTTGAATTTGAATATTGGTCGAAACATTTTTGTTCCAAAAGGCGCTAACTCACTGATTTCCGAAAATAAAGAAAGACATATAGGAGATACAGTGAAAAATCGAAAATTGAAATCAAACACATTTTTAAGCTTCCACGTATGGTATCTTTCATATGGCAGAAAATTAGCATTATCAAAGAATTGCAACATCCTCATTTTAAAAACGTTGCTTTTCTCCTATTTCACTTTTAGTGAGTTGGCGCCTTTTGGAAACAAACTCTTCATATACAAAACATATTTTTAAAAGTATTTCTCAAGAATTACTGAAACAATACTAGACATGTTTGTACTTATTTCAATGCATTTCTCATGGTGATTCCAAATATGGTGATAAAATTCAATAATTTCGACATTTTTAAACATTTTGTGAAATTTTGGAACTGTCGTCTGCAGACGCCTGCCGCGTGGAAAGTGTTAAGACGATGTGTAAAGCACGATATTACTGCACGTATTGATTTCGCATGTTCGCCTAATGGATACTTTTTCCTGATCATAATTTTTCTTGTCAATGATAGGATAATTTGAGATTGCATTTCCTACCTTTTGTATCGTAATACCGCTCGAAGGGCAAACAGATTAAACAGATATCATGGATAGAGTTATTGGCATATATACTTGACATTGAGCCATTTAAGTAGCAACTAGATCATGAAGTGAATACAAAACTGTGCACCACCACCGGACACTACATGTAAATTATCGATCTTGTACAGATTCAGTAATTTGAGATTGAAATTTAAATTTCAGAAATGGGATACCACTCAAAGGAAATAGGGATATAATTTCCTGGCATAGTGTAGTCTTGACATTGAGCCTTTAATTCGATGACAACTAGATCTTGAAGTCATTAAAGATGATATCCCCATGTGAAAAACCGAAAACTGATACCTTACGGTGATACAAAACGAACACAAAAAGTTCCTGACCAGGGGCTTTTATTTTAGCTAATTATATCAATAATCGATAGAGAACATCTAAAATATACACTAACCAAGGCAATTTATTTTCCGTAATATGAAACCTCACTCATAAAATGAAATTGAATGGATAGTTTTAAAGTAATGATGTTTTAATAAATAACCACACCTATTGAAAAAATAATGTTGTAGCAAATTTCTCTTGTTATGGAATGTAATTGTGTTGTATAGTACATTTGTACAGTATTATAAGCAGTTTTCCGCGCTCTTCGGTAACATGGGGACCCTGTCCCGCTCTAGCCAGTGTCCACTGCGTCCCCACTCGGATCTTATGCGTTTGCTCGCGCTTTGATACTTCTTTCAGCGCAACGCAAGCGCAAGGCCTGATCGCCGTATGTGTGACAGGGGTATAAGCAAGCTTATCCCATAGGAAACTCAAATTGTAACTTTAAAAGGGTTCACCCAATCTTTATGTATCTTATAGTTGGGTACAGTCAACAATCTTGTCCGTAGGCTTTTGAGATTTTTGCCACTTATACCCCTGAAACACATAGGGCGATCAGGCCAGCGATTGCACTGCGCTTCAAAAAGTATCAATATATGTATAACACGCATTGAGAGCGCGGACAACTGTCCGAAATTGTCCATTTTTAAATCAAGGTCACTAAATCCCTTTCTCTTTCTGCTGCAATCAGACCATCGCTTTGATTACGCTAAAACATTATCAAAACGCCAAGCCAAACGCATCAAGATATCCACGAACCCCTCGGTGACGCAGTGGGAACTGGCTGGGACGTGAGAGGGTAGTGAGAGGGTCCCCATGGTCGTCCTTAAGCGCCAGTGCACCGCGCTTGTTTTGTGCATTCGATCACCAAACAAGCGCGGAGGTTCGGCGCCTTAGAGCGTTGTCTTGTCCTGTCGTTCTATGTACATGTACATGTTCACTTGTCAAACTCACAAGAACAGACTGAGCATCCCTTAGACAACGACATGAATGGATGGAGTTCAATCACTTGGATTATGACGCTTAACAGGTGTTTGGTATTGTACTTGGGGTGATGCTTTGAATAATATTGACCTGTTTTGACAAATTGAATGTTATAAAATGTCATTAAATAATAATATTAAATATTTCGCTTATATGCGGGTAATTAAATTGCTCGCAAATTATGGCTATATTGACAAAACACAAAATCAAATTTGCCATATGAGTGCCCCAAACCTCCCCTTCCCGATATATATGCAGTAAAGACAATTACATTTTATAAGCCAAACATACTCTGCCACAACTATTACTTTTTTTGTTATGATCCACATAATTCAAAATAGTTTTCTTATTGAATCGATATAGATACACCTGTTCCATGGCTATACAAAAGTGGCATTATCGCATTACGCTAAGCTAGGATAATGCTCTCTAAATAGGATTTAAATAACAATGTATAGGTGATGTGATTAAAGCTTTAAACATGGATTATGTTATTCCTTCTGTATCTACTATTTGTACAGGGTGAGTCAAAATATTCAGGTTTTATCGATTTTTTAAACCAGTTAATATGCAAACATTGATTTATTTATTGATATGCACAGTAAGACCGCAAAGTCAGCTATACTTTAAATGAATTTCATTCAAATTGGTTATTCCAAACGAGAGATATGTGCATTTTCCCAAATTCTGTGAAATTTAAATCTGTTCCTACTTCCAAGGTATCTCTATGAATGCAAAAGTTTAACGCACGCATTTTGAATATGTCAAAATGTTGGTATTTACAATACCTATTACAATAGAAAATGGGGGTATATTTCGCTTTTTTGTTAATAATGTTGTAATTTAGGCCTGGAATAAGGTATTGTCTTGGAATTTCACCAAGTATGAATATTAGTATTTCTACTCCTATAAACAATGAAGATATTGGCCAATTGTTTAACAAGAAGTATTTCCCCTGATTTATTAAAAAACGGGACCTGAATATTGTGACTCGCCCTGTGTGATTGAATCTAATACCCTTCGTGCAATCATTATGTACTCCCCGCGCGCACGCAGAGAACGTTGTGCAAACGAATTGAGAACGTGCTAGCAGCGCAAACAACAACTTCAACGCACTAAGAATGTTTACAGTGAGTGGAAGCGCAGTGAGAGCCCGTGATATTTTAAAGTAGAAACACAATGGGTGGTAATAAGAGCGCCGTGAAAATGTGATAAGTAGGATAGGAGCGTACCAAGAGCTACCTTGTTTTAAAAAAAATTGACAAATGTTAGCAGTTTTCCGCGCTCTTTTCTGCGTGTTACATGGGGACCCTCTCCCACTCTAGCAAGTGTCCACTGCGTCCCCAATCGGTTCTTATGTGTTTGCCTGGCGCTTTGATACTTATTTCAGCGCAACGTAAGCGCAAGGCCTGATCGCCGTATGTGTGACAGCACCTATAATAACTCACCAAAGAGTTGAATCGTAATAACAATCCTAATTATTAACAGTTGACAAACTTGTATAAACATTTGACAACACTAAGTCATTGTGCTAAATATTCCTCTATTATGTTGTTGTATTAAGTCTGATTATCCTCGAAAAAGAATCGTAAATTTAATTATAACATGGTAAGAAACATTAGCGCTAATAGTATAAACAAATTATTCATTTTCAAATGCCATTACAGTAACAAAGAGGAAAGGGAAAAAAATAAAATTGATAGACGAGAGAATTCTTGTATTATTTCAAACCCGTTAAAACATGTTTTTTTGCTCTTTTAAAAAACGAAGTGTATCTTTAGTTCGATGTCAAATTTCCAAGATCTAAAACTCTAATGAAAGGATACTGTATGCAAAACAATGAACCCAATGTCATTGATTTTCATGATGAAAAAAATTAACAAAATTATACACGAGCACCAACGGTACTAATCCTTCAGTACAGCTTGTAGACATTTTTTAAATTGTTACATTTTAAAATTTAAAATTGTTTAGTAATACTAATACTGTGTATATTGTAGCCTAAGTAATAGTATTTAAAATACTATTACTTCGACTCTTAAATAGAGACAAACACTGGGCCGTATTCTCGTACTAAACACGGTTTTAGCTTAAAACCGTGTTTAACTAAACGCGTGTCGAACTTAAATGTGAGTTTATCCTTTAAACGACGTGTCTAACAAAACACGAATTTAAACTCTGCAAATCTCGTTCCCAGAGTGGTCCTGCGTTGATTGTATACATGTATTTAATTCATTGTGGCCCTAATTGGTTACAATAGATATCGACCGAATGCCTTAAATACACGGTACTTTTAAAGACTACACGATCTGCGCGCCAGCTTGTACCGGGCACGGTTGAGTGATCATTCAAGGCATACAGTTGGTGCGCGAGTTTAGTTAAACACGCATTAAACTACCCCCGTACCCATGTTTAAAGTTAGACACATTTCGACGAGTTAGACGCGTGTTTAAGTAAAACAAATGTACGATAATTCGTTTAGTTAAACGCTGTGTCTAAAGTCAAAGTTAGACGCGCGTTTAGCTTAAAACCGTGTTTAACTACGTACGAGAATGCGACCCCGTATTACTAAACATTTTGAAACACCTCACATTACAGCTGATATTAGCGAACAGTTTTAACTTCTTTTCTTCTTTTGTACCCATATCCTAATTATACCACAAATAACATCCGGTAAAACTGTTTTCTAATGTGAGGTGTTTAGCTTTTCTAAGTGTATAATTCTTTTGCTGCTTTACCTATCCGATACGGGCTTGACCGACTCAGAATTTTAGAATGTTATACGGAACCGACCGACCCATATGTTGCTACTCCCATAGCAATACACGAAATAGGCACAATCAGGTAATAGCTCAGGCACCACTGCAAAATATGTATATACGTATTGCTCTAACGGAAAAGTTATTTCTTTATAAGACAAAAATACGACCGCCAAAGTGATATTATGCATCACCATAAGTACAAATATCCCTGCAAATAATCTGAAACCAATGCAGACACTTCTATGATAGTATTATGGTAATGAATATGTGGTGATGTAAAATATTTCTTACGAACGAACAAGTAACTTCTACCGTCTACGTATGAGCCAAACGTACTGGGCCGTATTCTCGTACTAAACACGGTTTTAGCTTAAAACCGTGTCTAACTAAACGCGTGTCTAACTAAAACGCGAGTTTAGATTTGAAACAACGTGATTAACTAAACACGGTTTTAAACTCTGCGCATCTCGTCCCCAGAGTGGTTGTGCGTTACTTTATACAGGTATTTATTTTTGTTGTGGCCCTAATGGGTTACAATAGATATCGACTGAATACCTCGAACGCACGTTATTTTTAATACTACACGATTTGCTTGGCAGCTTACACCGGGCAGGGTTGAGTAAACATTCAAGGCATACAGTTCGTGTATTTGTTTCGTTAAACGCGCCTTAAACTACCCCCATACCCATGTTTAAAGTTAGACACCTTTCAGTGAGTTAGACGCGTGTTTAAGTAAAACAAATGTACGAGAATCGCGTTTAGTTAAACGCTGTGTCTAAAGTTAAAGTTAGAGGCGTGTTTAGCTTAAAACCGTGTTTAACTACGTACGAGAATACGGGCCACTATGTTTAAGTAGAACATTATGACACAGTGGTTACATATCCTCTGATGGTACTGTTGATGTTTTTTTCTTGCTGAGTGAAAAAGGTACAATATAATTACTCCAGTTTACTTAAAGGCATATTATGCTCTTAATTTATGGAATGCCCTCAATCTGTGATTATTTCCTAGAAATGTATGTTGTATGTCAAATTACATTTATATCCATGCAACTAAAATATCTTATAAGTTACATAGCAATACGTTTCCTATATAATTTCTTCAAAATCAGATTTTGAAATCAATTGTCCTGGTACCAGGACAGTTTATTTTCTGAGTGCTTTTTTCGTTCGTAAAATAGAATTTTATGGTTTGACACTACGGAATCCTTTATGATGAAAATCGAAACAAATATAATATGTTGACAAATTCCTTAAATTGAAAGCAGATTTCCATTATGATTTAGTAACGTTCTGTGATGAGCTTTTACGGAAAATACAGTTAAAGTAGAGTTATGAGTTCAGTAAAGCCTTTCCTGATCAAACTTCATTATAAGATAGAGACAAACATTGTGTAAAGATTTGAAAAAGATCACATAATATTGCTCTGAGTATTCTTACCTTCATTGTACTTCACAAGTCCGAGTTTAAGTCTACCCCAATAAAGTTACCAATCAAATATAAGTCTAGATCAAAAGCAAGTTGCGAGTATAGAGTTCAGAATGATACTTGGCTGGTCCGGCTAAGACACACGACTGGTTATGACGATGACCAGAGCTAGGAGTAATATTGGTCTTAATAGTAAGATGATGGATAATAAGTCTTATGAATGGCTTTGCATTATTAATATAATATAGAAGCAATTATCAACTGTCATGTTTTGATTAATAGCGCTCGCATCACGTACTCTATAATGTAAGATATGCATCAAAACCTCTTTTATAATGGAGAAGGCGGGTTAACCAGGACAAATTCGATTCTAAAGCTGTTATACTAGGCGATGCTGCTAAACATGAGGTTTTATGATTAATAATTCATTGAATATATTTTTTATAACAAATGATTTAAACATAAAAAAATATTGACTCCGACCAACTATTAATTAATTAATTAATTAATTAATTTATTTATTAGTATATTTATTTATTTATTAGCATATGATATATTTTTAAGCACTGGTCAAAACTCTGTGTTTCATGCGCCTTGTAATCATCAGGTGACTGAGGCCCATTACCAAACACACATAAGTTATTTTTTCTTGGCACGGCTTGGTGGTCTGTACACTTACTTATAAGCTGCAAGCTCACTTCTCTTGTTAAGTAAGCCCTTATCATTGATCTTCTTCTCACACAATATAGCAAACTTCTCCTCTAAGCACAGATTACATATACCTAATCTCCTCTTGAAAGTGTTGGATTTACATAATATGCCAGTGGTTGTTGTACCTCTCCTTAAATGAAATGTGTTACCTGTGAGCCCTATGTCTTCTTTTAATGCATTGTTGGTTTTCACAGTGGCTTTGTAGATGACTGATTTGCTCAAACATTTCCCGTTGAGTGGACAATTGCTTTTTGTTCTGCAGTTGCACATTTTCTTTGGCGATTGATCAACCTTGACTTTTTTTTGTACGCGCATTATGGGATCCTATGACGCTGTAAATGGTGTGACCCCCAGAGCGGTGTCAAATGAAAGAGAGATCAGTAAAGAAGACAATGACCAGAAACCCGGGGGTGCTACTCTAAACGTCTCAAAGTTACGCCCATGTGGGGTATTTTTTTACAATTAATATCTCCACAACTGAAAACGTGTGGAACCCCAGGGCGGTGTCAAATGAAAGAGAGTATAAGTAAAGAAGACAATAAACAGAAAACCGGGGGTGCTGCTCCTAATTTACAAACCATGATGGCCGGGTAATCGCGAGAGCCAGGTAATTGTGGGCCCGGGCAATCGCGAGAGCCAGGTAATTGTGGGCCCGGGCAATCGCCTAGTGTATTATAATACGCATGGCACATTTACACGTCTTCCACGGATAACTCTAGCACATGCCAACTTTGTATGGAAGTAATAATAGCACTGCTATATTAAGATAATTTAATAAGAAATAATTAAACTAAATATAAGCTAATGCTTCAACTAACCAGCTCACTTAAATTTATATCATGTCACTTAAAAGGGCTAACAGTAATCTCTGCGAAGGGGTAAAAAAATAAAATGTGCATCAAATATTGTTTTCTCATGAAAAACATACAAATACTAATTGGAAGAAAACACCAGTATTGAGGAAACATGAACCTCTATTCATTTGCATGGTGGATTTTATATACTCGAGTATATAAAATATACTAAAATTTTAAATTGTATCTTTATTTGGTCGCTTCTGTCTTATCATTTTAGGGGGTATATTAGTACACCTAAACTACATACAAAATGCACAAATCTGATATTTGGTGATTTTTTGATTTTCTGATTTAGCAAATCCGAGCAAATCACTACTGAGTGCACACCACCAAATCATATTTTGCATTCTGACATTACACGGCAGTGTTTGAAATTAAGATTGACCCACCATAAGTCTAAATTTAACATCCTAGAAAAGGTAATAAATGCTGTTAATGTACCTAAATGTTTCATATTTTGCATTTGTAGGCTATTTCCTCCACATCAGGCCCAAAATCTCTAGCTTTTTCTTGAATGGTGTCATTTTACACGATTTCACTGTTTCCACCAATTTAGAGCTAGAATCTCTGATCTTAGGATAAAGGCAGTCTGTCGTACCTAAGATAGATATCATTGGTCCGTAGCGAAAACAAATGCTGGTCACCCCCCCCCCCCCCCCCCCACAAAAGTGATTGTTTTGAAGCATAAGACATCTAGATCTTCAATTAAAAAATATGATTTGAATGAACCAGTTTGCTCTAATAGTGAAAAAAATTAACACAAACTTGACCTCTTAACCACACAAAGCAATAGGGAACTGATTTGGTGGTGTGGGACCTGTAGATAACTTCGTCTGATTTTCATAAATTGTGATTTGGTACCGCCCAAGTCTGCCCAGCCTGGCATACGGGCTGTAATTATACCCAAGACAACGTAACGATGTAAATAAATTTTAAAAGTGAGAGATTTCGTACATTTGACGGCTTTGGGACTCCTTTTTGTCAGTTTTTTCTGCGGATTTAGTGGCATTTCAGCTCTTTTTGCCATAGAGAAAGTACACCAAAATTGGGGAAAGGCGTAAGTTTTGGTCAATTTAGGCTAGTTTAGAAGTGCAACAATCAAATTCAGAATAAAAACTAATCAGAACGATTCCCCCACTTATTTCACTATTTGAGATTTCATCGGGGGGGGGGGGGGGGGGGGGGGGGGGTGGTGGTGGTGTATAAATAGATGAACCTTTTAGCCTATAAGTTCTAAAGCTTGTCTTTGCTACAATTAACATAGTTTTTTGAGTAAATGATTTTGGGCACTCCAAATGAAATAACTCTAAAATTCTGCATACTATTTTCTAGCAATATGCTGCTATTGCTATCTTCAGTAGATAGCAAATTTGATAAAATACTACCAATGCTACCAAACACCTAAGTTCAAGTAAAATTCTTTCTCAGATATGAAGAAAATGACTCCAAATATGTATTAATATTGCACAAACACTACAAACAACATTTAAAGACAAATTCCACACATGTAGAGTACACACCACCAAATCATATTTTGCATTCTGACATTACACGGCAGTGTTTGAAATTAAGTCTAAATTTAACATCCTAGAAAAGGTAATAAATGCTGTTAATGTACCTAAATGTTTCATATTTTGCATTTGTAGGCTATTTCCTCCACATCCGGCCCATAATATCTAGCTTTTTCTTGAATGGTGTCATTTTACACGATTTCACTGTTTCCACCAATTTAGAGCTAGAATCTCTGATCTTAGGATAAAGGCAGTCTGTCGTACCTAAGATAGATATCATTGGTCCGTAGCGAAATTAATGCTGGTCACCCCCCACAAAAGTGATTGTTTTGAAGCATAAGACATCTAGATCTTCAATAAAAACAATGATTTGAATGAACCAGTTTGCTCTAATAGTGAAAAAAATTAACACAAACTTGACCTCTTAACCACACAAAGCAATAGGGAACTGATTTGGTGGTGTGGGACCAGGTACTAGTCCCTTCACGCCCCAGAATACTAAAGGGTTCAACAAAAGAAAGTATACCACTTTGTTTATGTCATTTTGAGTAACATTCAATTTTGTTTTGACCAAACAGGATAGATAGGCATTTAGATGAATCTTTTAGGCATAATTTGATACCAAATTTGCCTCCTAACAACAAAGATAAACCATGATTAGCACCATTTAAAGAAAAGTTGTCACTTTTCAAAAGTCACATTTTCAACGCACGCAAGCCGCAAGAAAATGCTGTGCGTGGCACTTTGAATGGCCGGGAATGAAATGGATATTGATCACACAGTGCAACTGCCTTGGGGGCAAATTTGGTATCAAATTATGCCTAAAAGATTCATCTAAATGCCTATCTAGCCTGTTTGGTCAAAACAAAATTGAATGTTACTCAAAATGACATAAACAGGGGGCAAATTTGGTATCAAACTATGCCTAAAAGATTCATCTAAATGCCTATCTAGCCTGTTTGGTCAAAACAAAATTGAATGTTACTCAAAATGACATAAACAAAGTGGTATACTTTCTTTTGTTGAACCCTTTATTACGGTATATAAATTCTTAAGGAAGACAATTCCGCAGTCTCCAATTTCTGGCAAGATTTAAATTGTCATTTACAATTATAAGTATTAACTGTCAGAAACATATCCTGTGCATTTTGAATCACTATATTTAAAAAAAATGGAAGCAAATAGCTTAAATTTACTAAATTCCCAAATAGAGGAGGGAGTATGGTCACTGCACTGGTTGGATTTTCGTGATTTTTTTATGTGAAATCGGCCAAGATTGTAATGTCATCCATTTGATTTGTTATTTAATAGTATTATAATAAGCTTCATCATTAATGTCTTTAGTACGGAAATGTTTGAGTGTAGCATCCTGTATTGAATGCTTACGTAGCGAAGGTAATATCTCGCCCTGAAAGGGAAGAGACTATAAAATGGGCTTCGTGTGTATGTAGTTGGGGGTGCGTACGTGTTCGCCGGTAAACGAGGACACACACGGGACTTTTCACATTCCAAATGAGAACACACCCGCAACCGAGGACGGCCCTCGGTTTCTAGGGGTTTGCAAAGGCCTCAGTTACCGGTTTAAATGCAGCATTTAGGAGATAGGACCTCGTTTTGACATTGAAAAGTCAAAACCGCAGTTGGTGGCGTAACTTCGTATTCACAAGGTGTACACCCCAGTTGTGCATCATACGCACAAAAAAATGTCGGAACTGCCCTCGGTTAGGTGACGAAAAAACGATTCGTATGTCCTCGTTTACATAGCAATATACATGACCACAAAAGCGGGATATTGGTCTTTTAGAGAGATGGGTTTGATATACTTGTGTTATGAGATAGGGGTATTTTTTGATATATTTGATATGGACAAGAGAAGAGATCGTGAGCTTCCCAGAAACCATTGCGGCAGATAACAATTACTGGGTAAACATAAATCAATAGTAAAATTAACCATACCATTTTCAAGATCTGGTTGTACTCTATTCATTGAGGTTACTTTTTTCACTATTGATTCATGTTTTAGAGGAAAATATTACTTTTGAAAGCTTTACAAAATAACATGACGCATTGTGGGCAGTCCCAGTTTGTTTTCTTGCTGGCCATAATGTTTTCACTTTTATCAACATTAGAGTTATTTTTTTCAATATGGATTCATGTTATAGGAGAAAATATTACTTTTAATTTTTTCTAAAAACAAAAAAAAGCATAATGCATTGTGGGAAGGTCCCGATTTCTTCTCTTGTGGTAAGTATTGCAGTGGAGGATATAATTAGCTGCACCAGAGAGTACCAGAGCATCAGAAGAAGAAAACAACAAAACTTGTTTTTTTTACTTTAATTTTTTTATTATTATACTACTAATAATATAAAATTATCATCAAAAAGAAAGACTTACGGTATCAACAGTTTCCTGTCATTCATTAAAAGGAACAATCATTCCTCATTGACAAATGAAATGCAAAATAATAATAAGAGCATTTAATGACCAAAGCAAAGGTCCCATATATTTTTTCAATTTATCATACAGCCAATTGAACAATTGCCATGTCTCAAATGCTTTCAAAATGGTTGAGTTCATTATGGTTTTTAGCATTTTTTCAATTACAATTACAGTTAATTACAGTTAATTTACACAATAGGTGGCGGGGGGTTCTCCTCTCTATTATGCCTTTTCACTTTTTCTTTGAAAAGTGGAATACCACCATTCCTCCAGGCCTGGTATTTAAATGACACTGCCAAGCAGTAAGTGGGTGAGGAAGGGGGATATCCCCAGTCAAATGAAAATGAGAGTGAAAAAACTGGTATTTTGGTTTTTTTAGGAACCAATGGACCAGATTCAGGAATTATTGTCAGATTCGCGGCCTGAAACTCACACAACAAAAGCAAAAACAAACTGGCATTGCATGGTAGCTTCCTATTATGTTCTTCCTGTTTGTTTGATAAAAACATGAGCTTTTTATCAACTTGAATATGTGTAATAATCTATATTGGGATTTTATTTTTAAATAAATGCTCTTATTTCATGATATTTTGCTGTTAAAATTAAATTATTCTTCCTTTTGTTGACTATTCACTCACTTACAATAACATCACTCAATACAATTACCATTTTCTTAAGCAAAATACAAACCAGTAAGTACTTGTACTTTTCCCATTACATGAAAATATTCACTTCACACAGAGACAGACTGGCTAGTTGAACCGGCCATGGACATGTAACAGCACTTAATAGCGTATCTAGCAGGGTCCGACGGTTTTGACCGAAGGAAAAAAATGAAAATAGTGCTAAATCAGTCCTTTTTACCCTCTGATCAGGAAAATCTACCAAAATACAGGATTCTGCCCCCTCTGACCAGGGGTCGCATTCTGACGCGTCCTAGACCTCTCACTTTCTTATAGTGACGCGTCAGGTTTCAAATTGGAAAGACTTGCGGGTCCCGATCAAAATTGAAGGGACCCCTTAAATTTGACGATGTATGGAAATGGAAACCTTAAGAAATTCTGTAAATTACATATTCATCCTTTGCTCACAATATAAACTCATTAAAACTGTCCGTAAAAAAGTAAAATTTTCAAATACCCAAACTTCAGGACCCCTCAATTTCTTGGGGGACCCCTTAAATTTGTTTTTTGAAGTCCTACGGGGTCCTGACAAATTTCATGGGACCTCTCACATTTTTGATCCAGTGCTATCCCTGCCTCTGACAAGTGACCCCAGATATGCCATTGGAATGTAAATTACTTGTTTCTTTCTTAACTTTCATATATGTGACCGTCCACCACAAACAGGCTGTAAAATCGGCAGAACAAGTTTTTGGTCCATTGAACCCTTCAATAAACAATAAGAAACAAAGGATTTCTCATCTCATAAACCTTGCAACCCAACCCATGCAGTATAATTGCTGAAACACCACATGGTCGGGCTAATCCAGTCCGTCTATAAATACACACAATTGGTCACATCAGTTTAAAAATCACAATCATGGCTGCAAGTAAAGTGTCCCAAACGGGTTACATGCAGATTTTTAAAAATAAATGTATAGTTATATTCATTTTATGATCATATTTTCCTGCACTAATACCCCTATGAGGATAGTTATTATTTCTTTATTGAGGGCTTCAGTGTCAAACACTGCCTTCCCTCATACAAAGAGACTTCATAATTATTATTTACAATAATACAACATCATAAATATTTACAAATTGACACAGAAATATAATTTCAGGGGCATATCAAGTACTGCTTTCCAAGCATACCCTGCTACATATTATTTTCCATATTTTACATCATAATTCATAATTATTTACAAATTAACACAGAAATATAAACTTAGTAAAACATGACAGAGCAACTTAAATATGAAACAGAATTCTGTATTAATACCTAAACACATATGGCATCAAATTCCTAAACATATATAGCAAACAAGTTTACGAATCGAGGACAAGGTGCTGTTTAGAATGCATGGTGTTTAATTCGAAAGCGCTGGTTTTGTAGTGCATACAATGTATTACACAATTTTTAAATAGCTCCAGCGTTAAACACTTTTCAACCATATCCTGCTACATATTATTTACCATAATTATTATATATCATAATTCATAAATATTTACAAAAACACAAAGAAATATCAACTTAGTAAAACATGACATAGCAACTTAAATATGAAACAGAATTCTGTATTAATACCTAAACACATGGTATCAAATTCCTAAACATGTATAACATTTAAACATGTTTACGAATTGAGGACAAGGTGTTGTTTAATACTAAAACACTTGTTTTGCAGTGCATACAATCTATTACAACATGTATAAACAGCTCCAGCATCTAACACTGCTTTTCAAACATATCCTGCTACATATTATTATTTACCATATTATACATCATAATTCATAAATATTTACAAATTAACTTAGTAAAACATGACAGAGCAACTTAAATAAATATGAAAGAGAATGCTGTACATGCAATGTATATATTACACAATTTGTAAACAGCTCCAGCATCAATTACTGCTTCCCAAGCATACCCTGCTACATATTATTTACCATATGTGATGCGATCTGTGAAAACCCGCCACATGGTGGCATTTTTCATATTGGAGATATTTATATCATAAGAAAGCTAAAACTGTGCGGATTACAGAACTGTTTCGATCATTTTTCTACGATGACTGCAACAAAAGTTATGAGTGAATGATGATTGTGATGTCATCAAAAGCTACAAAACAAGAAATCATGAAAACAGGCCAAAAAAGATACATAATTCAATATAATAACATTATAAGGTTAATAATAAAAGTGACTTAAGTAAGTTTTTGAAGGTGAACTTTTATGAAAGATGATGATACAAAGTATTGGAAACTAATTTTCTTTAAAAAAATCTATAAAAAAAAGAAAGTTTTTTTATTTTTTTAATTTTTTAATTTTTTAAAAATTACCCATAATCCCTAGTTCACATTTTGCGACATCCGACTGGTTTTCAGAGATCACATCACATATTATACATCATAATTCATAATTATTTACAAATTCACTTAGTAAAACATGACAGAGCAACTTAAATATTATAAAAGAGAATTCTGTACATGGAATGTACACCTAGCACATAAAGTCCCTGACCAGGTGCTTTGAGGTTCGCTAATTCAAAATATATAATCGGTACAAAAAATCTGTGATATACATTAAATGAGCAAATTTCTTTTCCGCAGTTTGATACCTCATTCAACAAAATCGAATGGATACTTTTAAAGTTATGGCGATTTCAATGACCGCGCATGCAACAGAAAAGTTGCACTAGGTATAGGAATCATTGATTTGTGTGTGATTACTGTCATAAGTGTGCTATCTGAACGAGACGGATGAATGGGTCTGGAGTGATAACCGCAATGTGCGGGACAAAGGGTGTATCTGGCTGTGAAGAATACAAGTCTTAGCTGATTAGCTGTGACTTTTTTGGTACCGATTATCTATTTTGAATTAGCTAAACTCAAAGCACCTGGTCAGGGACTTTATGTGCTAGGTGTATATATTACACAATTTGTAAAAAGCTCCAGCATCAATCACTACTTCCCAAGCATACCCGGCTACATATTATTTACAATACTATACATCATAATTCATAATATTTACAAAATAGCACAGAAATTCAAACTTAGTAAATATGATGGAGGAACTCAAATATGAAACAGAATTCTGTACCTAAACACACGGCATCAAATTCCTTAACATGTATAGCATTTAAACATGTTTACGAATAAAGGACAAGGTGGTGTTAAGAATGGTGTTTAATCCTAAAACACTGTTTTTGCAGTGCATACAATATAATGTATTACAATTTTTTTTAAACAAGCTCCAGTGTCAAACACTGCTTTCCAAGAATATCCTGTTACACATTATTTACCATATATAGTATGCATCATATTTCATAAATATTTACAAATTCACAGAAATACAAACTTAATGGAACAACTTAAAATATGAAACAGAATTATGTCCATACAATGTATATATTACACAATATGTAAACAGTTCCAGCGTCAAGCACTGCTTCCCAAGCATTCCCTACTGCATATCATTTACAATATTATACATCATGATTCATATATTATTTATATCAGGCATTTGCGCATTATTGTGTATTCAATAATTGTACGTATGCCAAGTGATATTTCGCACATCACTCCTCTTGCGCAAGCGCACTGGGCCTGATATAATATTAACAATAATAGGGCTTATTTTCGGGTGATACTATTAGTTATTAGGTGAGGTTGGGTCGGATACAGATTATATCTAGCCGAGGATTCTGTATCGAGACGAGGGCGCAGCCCGAGTCCTGATACAGACTCCGAGACTAGATATAATCCGTATCCGACCCAACCTCACCTAATAACGATTTTATCCTACTAAAATACTATTAGAACAAAACAAAAACAAATGATTCTGTTTAAACCAAAGTAGTAGTCACCTAAAACCCGAGCAATTTCAACGCCGGAGTTCAACCTTAGCAACCCTACTACAACGCATGCGCAGTTTGTTACTGACCGGATACGGGATACGGGGGTCGGATACGGAATATATCTAGTCACCAAATTCAGGCGCTTATCCAATAGGAACGCTAGAATCGTCGCGATGGTAGGATAAAAGAATATATTGCACTCGCTTAAAATATATTCTTGTATCACCCTCAAAGCAATTCAATATTGTATAAATATTTTAAAAATTAACACAGAAAAAACAAAAACAACTTGGATATGAAACTGAATTCTAAAATTGTAAAGAAGTACTTGATAGTGCCATTAACACCATTGCTTACCTTCATTTCAACTAACATGTCAAACTTACTAAATGTTTTACTATAATTAAATTATGTATATGGTATGTGTTATATCTTGACAAAAATGTGTTCCATATATTAAAATTTGATTAATTTCAACAGTTTATATTATTAAACTTGCATAGACATTTTGAAATTTCTTTAAAAGTTTTTTTTAATAGCTATTCAACCTCATTAGTGCCCATGTGGAGTTTTTTTATTTTCCTCTTTTATGTGCTTCCTTTCTGTGCACTATCAGCAGGTAAAACAGTAGATAAAAGCACAGGAAACCCATTTAAACAATCATTTGAAATATTTGCTAGACTTGTTTAGTATTAATTTTAATAATATATTATGTCTTTCGTTTCTTTTTGTATTATCAGAG
Source organism: Ophiura sarsii (assembly GCA_035610835.1). Classification (NCBI taxonomy): domain Eukaryota; kingdom Metazoa; phylum Echinodermata; class Ophiuroidea; order Amphilepidida; family Ophiuridae; genus Ophiura; species Ophiura sarsii. Next base: position 4,867,290 of record CM069455.1, read on the forward strand.
TAATAATAATTATTTTCCAATAGTTTAAGCAAAAAACATATTAAATTCTGATGTTGAAAAAAAAAGCCCTATATTACACTGTTTGTAATAAATATATGTTATTTGCAAGGTTTGGTTAGATTATGACATCACAGTAATTTCATACTAGGCATGGGTATCTATTTGGATATCAATGGAAAGAAAGAAATATAGCTATATCCTGATACAAAATTGGTATAATATGGATTTAAAAAAAAATTAAACCACCCTATTTGTTCAACAGTATTACCAAATAAACCACTTGGTAAGAATAGGCCGGGTTAATGCTCATAGATAACAACCAACATAAATTATTAAAAATCAAACATTCCACTGCAATGGAATCATGCCTGAAACATGGTTTCCGATAAGAAGAAACACATTAATATAATTTTAGGCTAGCCATAAATTTACAATTTTTAACTCCTTCTCCCCCACTAACAAGAAGAGTCCTAAAAAAGGACAAGATCCCGGAAATTGTACATATGTCAGTAAATAACACATGAAAATGTACATGAGAAAAGGATACAAAAATTGGAAGAACACTGAAATAATACATTGGGAATCTCTGATGCTGCACAGTCCCTTTAAAAAGTAAATTGCAGGCTGGACTTTACTTTTTAAAGGGAAATTTTGTTTTTACCAGAGTTGTATCGTTTGAGTCCAGACTCGGACTCGGTTCGGACTCGGACACACAACAAATTAGGTCGGCTGAGACTCGGACACAAAAGGACTCGGACTCGAAGCCGAGTCCATTCCGAGTCCAGTTAGATGTGAAAGACATACAATTTTAAATATAAAAGAGCAATTAAGATTCAATCTGATTGACAATATTGTTGACATATATTTCACACTCATGTCTGGAATAAAATGGTATATTGGTTGCAATGTGAGATTTTAGTGGTGTGCACCCTTAAGTTAACAACGTGTAAACATTCACACATTTATCTGTCTGACAAGAAATCAACGGAAGAAATCATGATGATTTAGGCTACATTCGATAGGCACGTTGTTATATATTGAACAGGACCACAGATAAAATGATGCATTACATTACGACACTTTACATTGTGTTACATTACGTTGCGTTATATTACTTTACGACACTTTACGTTGCGTTACATTACGACACTTTACGTTGCGTTACTTTAGGACACTTCACAATTCGTTACTTTACGGGAGCGTTCATAAATACTTTGGTGGGGGGTGGATAATTTTTTTGGGGGTACATCAACACTTTTTTGACCCCCCCCACCTTCTCGCTATACCTAATATTTTTTTGACCCCCCACCCTTTTTCTTGATAACTAGACTCAAAACTTTTTGACCCCCTTAACTTCACATTTCTCTGACCTGTTGTCAAGGTCAAGAAACATAGTTTATATATACAAAATATAAGATAATTAGATACAATTTAGGAAGGCCCCACGTCTTAGGAGCAAAATATTGAAAATCAAATCGTACTTAATCTTCAACATCTATAATAAATCTATATGTGCCCCTTTAATATGTGCCCCTTTTCATCTGGTTGCTAGTTATGATTTTGGATAACGAAGGAAAAGTTACATTTCCTGTTACTATACTACACAACTTACACAAATTGCGCAAAACATGGTCAAACACCTAACTAACCTGTGTGTTCATGTATCTTCTACAGTTTTTATGCCAAAATGTTATTGTAACCTTTTGTACTTAATAAGTGTCATTTTAGAATGACAGAGTTAACAGTCTGAAGTTTGACCTGGTCTTTGCACCCATTTTTGCTGAAAGGGTGACACATTAACATAAATTATTTTTTATTTATGATTTAAACATTAATTATTTGCAGTATTCATGGGTAATATCGCAAGATCAAAACCTACATTAATTTCAATAATATCAATATAAAAGCAAACATTTATGTAGGTGTTGATGATTAAATACAGATCAGTACCTTTACATCACGTAAAATTGATTGAATATATGCAAAAAAATGGCGGAAAGGGCTCACTGGAGGGACAATGAGGGGGCACGCACCCTTAGATTTCCAGGGAGTTTGGGGCTTTGACAATTTTTGTTTACCCTTCAATCCATCAATTTCACTCTTGTATGTGGCAATTATTTATTTGTTATTCACCAATGGCATTTGGGGGGGGGGGGGGGGGGGGGGGTCAAACTTTGCAACTGTATTTTCAAAAACTCCCTAGCCCCTCTTGAAATCTAATGATGGTTCCCTTAAGTAGCCCTTCCCTTTGAAACATAATGGGTAAATCTTATATATATAAACATGAATATAAAAACATCTATACAACAATGAGGGCAATGCTCAAAAGATGAAGATTAATCTTACTTTGAAACAAGTTTTTCTTTGAACACTCTTTTCTGAAATATCTACAAGTTCGCATTGAATTTCTTTCATATCTCAAACTACTTATTTGCAGACAATTTGTTACACATCCCATGTTTGATTTTTGCTACCCTGCAAAAGCATGAACATATTTAAAATTGGTAGGATAGCTTAAATTTGAAGTCCAAAGAAACCTAATCAAATGAAACCAAACAATGAAACCAAACTTACAATCAGAAAGAAAACAGCAGTGCTTGTAAAAACCTGAAAATTGTGAGGTTGGAGTACAGTGTCTGTATGGACTTTATTGTGCTCCAAGCACTCATGAACTAGATTTTCAGATCAGTAACTTGTAACTCAATTTTCAATTTGTAACTTGTAACTATAGTTGTTTACAATGCTTAAATTACAAGCTTTCAAATCATAACTCCCTTCTCCTGTTCACACCCCCACACTCACATACCCCGTGGCTTTTTGATCTCCATTTTCATTTTGTCTTAACCATGACTTTTCTCCTTAATCATGTTTATATTATGTTATCACTTAATACTACTTTCAGGTTTTGTTTTCCACTTCCTCCTTTTCTTTATCTACTCCTCTCTTATCCTATTACTCTCCCTCTTCTCTCTTTCTTCTTTTCTCTTCTCTTCTACTTTCTCTCTTTTGCATTTCATCTTTACGTGGAGAGTGTCTGCGCCTGCTGTTTCACATTGCCGCGCTTACGCTACCTTAGTGTGCCGTGTTCTGCTTATTGTCTGACGCTCTTGCTTACGCGAGTATTTCTTCTTTTTTATTATTGACTTCGTATTCGCATACACTCTCCACTCCGTGACCAAGGTCGGCCGACCGAAACGTCGGATTTTGTAATACAATTTTGTGCATCTTCAAACCAACACCTACTTTAACTTTGTAGTTTTTTATTCTCACTCGATATGTAAGGCTGTTAAGAACCCCTTTTCCAGCTTTTTTTGCTCCATGTTGGTTATGTGGTAAATACGGATTAGATGGTCTCCATGTAACTCATTGTCGAGTTATTTTTAATGAATTCATTCATGTTTGTTTTATTTTCCCCTTGACCATTATTTAGTACCTTTTTGAATGAATTAGAACTTTTGCCTTTGCCTTTATTACCACAAGAACTTTGCCATACACCTTGCTTTGGACCCTTCTGCAGGGTTTCCATTAGGCCTTTGTCATAAGGGGTAAAAGGGTTTTAAAAATACCTCTTATTGTGCAAAGACAAGAGCTCACAGGGGGTACCAAACTTGTCATAGGGGGTAAAAAAACCATGATCGCATGGGATTACATTAAAATAACAACTGCTGGCTTTAATACAGGGTTTCCCAGCGTGTACGAGCTCAATTATTTGTACGCACAATGAGGTAGGGTGAAGACTTCTAGCGCGTATAGATAGTGCGTCAGCACGTATAAAAACAAAAACGTATAGTTTTACGCCTATCGGAAACCCTGCCCTTCGGTGTACTTTGCTGTTTACTGTGTGCACCTTTTTGTGTAGCTTGCTGTGTACCTTGCTCTGAACCTGAACTTTTAGCACCTTTACCTTTGCCTTTACCACTAGAAATGTTCATGGCAGGTTGCCTTTCAGAACCTTTGCCTTTGCCTTTGCCTTTGGCTTCAGAACCTTTGCCTTTGCCTTTGCCTTTGGCTTTGCCTTTGGCTTTGGCTTTTCCTTTACTTTTGGACTTTTCATGGCAGTTTTCTTCTGTTTATCTGGTGCATGTTTCTCCAGATAAGGGGATGTGTCAGCATAATTAGCAGGTGACATTAGTAGTTTCCCAAGTTCCGGGTCTGTTTTTGCATTTTTAATTTCGTCATCAATATGAGACATGAAACTGTCTTTTTGTTTTGGTCTGTTTAGAAATGGTATGTTATCAAGTACATAAGACATTCCACTTTTGTTTTGTATAGTTGTAGTTACTTTATTTTTAAGGTCATTAATTCTGTTTGATAATTCATTATTTGGGTCTTGGATGTTATTATTTTTCATGTATTGATCTGCAACCATTAACGTTTTATATCTGTCACGATTCAAACCTCTCCTGGCCATTTGTAGATCATTTCGGTCACTTAGGTTAAGACCTATTGTTAACTCAGGTATATTGGCTGGAGGTTCTACATGATTTAGATGATCAGTTTCTTCAACCTGCTTTATCAAAGCATGAACAAATGATTGTTGAGGAGTACGATCTTTCCTTGGTACCCAGATACCTAGCACTGGATCCTTAACACAAAATTCCCCCCTCATTTCGTCATGTAGCATTTCTTGTGTGCCTGTCATATCTGTGTTACTTTTAAATGTCCAAGTGTGTCCTCGAATACTTTGTCCATCTTTTTGATCTTTAAACACCATCCAACGATAGTCTACACGGTAATTCATATGAATGTTTATTAATTCCTTCCATTCTGGATTGTTTAATTCTCCCAGTCTGTTTGCTTCTTTCAGTTTAAAATATGCATTGGCTATAATATTTGTGGGCATTATCTCGTGATTGGTCAGACCTGTGTCACGAAGTGCCGATGCTAGTGCTTCCACATCAGCTCCAGAATATGTGCCATTACTCAATTGATCCATTAACTTTTCCTTGTGTTTTTGCTGCTGCTCAGTTCTTCCATATCCCCCAACACCACCTTTTCCAATAAAGTGTTTATGTATACCTGATTTAACAAGTTGCTGCATTTTAGGATCCTTTTCAATTTTGTCTGCAATTATATTTCGATCTATTTTAATTCCATGCTCTTTCAGGGCCTCAAATAGACAATCATATTGTCCTCTCTTAACATTACCTTCTTTAGCTCCTAGTGACCTTCTGGTACCTACTGGTGATGAAAAGTGACCTATACCATCTTTACCTACATGGAAATCTAACACAATAGGGTCACCTTTTGAACCACTTGATGGTGTAAATTCACTCGGAATCGTCATGGTATCATCTCCTCCGTGCACATTAATTTTGATAGGTCTTCCTATGACCTCAGCTACAGCTTGCGTGCAGTGAATATCAGCTGGGATACCTTCTCGTACAATACTAGCAAACAGTTTGGGATCCTTAACTTTCCTCAGCAATGTCAGACAATTCTTGATGTACTTGTTTGTTTTAGATGTTGCTTCTCCAGTTGGTTTAGAAGTACTTTCCTGCAGACGTTGATACTCTGCTTTTAGCTTCTTGAATTCGCGATTATGGCAGAAGGTCTGTGTGTTGCGATACCCATCTTTGATGGATTTCCCACCATAGTTTACCAGTTTTGTTGCACATTTGTTCATGACTACTTTTATTAAATCTTTCTCCAATTTATCTGTGACTTTTTGTTTCATTTTCTCTTTCAATTCTTTTTGGATATCTTTGAATAGATTGTCATCATCGCCTGTTACACTCAGCTGACTTGTCTGACCTTTTTCCTTTTTTGCCCTACTTTCCTTTTGAATCATCTTTGATATTTCTTTCAACATTAAATGACTCAAGATTCTAATTTTCGCAATACATGCCACAATTCCCGATATTTCAATGCTTTTGGTCATTACTTTTGTTACATTTGAAAGTATTTTTGCTCTTTCATTTCCACAGGATGACAGTTTCTTTGCAGCATCACCAACACCACTGGCCAGAGCATTGGCTACTTCTTTGCACTTACTAGAAATATCCTCCCATTCGCTTTCTTTTTTTAAAACCTTTTCAATGATTTTATCGATGATTTTTTTAGCTTCTTTGCTACCAACTTCTTTCTGTAATGTGTCTATAGACTCCTTAAGTTCGTACTTTTCAATCATCATATCAATACCAGTGATAACTTCACCAATACCTGACTTGCATGCCTCTTTCAGGTTTTGCCTAACGATAAGCTCAATAGCCACATCCACTCCACCATTTGCAACTCCAAGTGCTGTTGCTTCTAGTATTTTCTTTCCAACTCTTTTTGAAGCTTGCTTTGCTATGACTCTCTTTCCTCCTTCTTTGACCACTTCCTTTCCTGCTTCTTTGACCACTTTCGTTCCTGCTTCTTTGACCACTTCCTTTCCTGCTTCTTTGACCAATGCCTTTCCTGCAAATTCTTTGAGAGCTTCACCACCAATTTTGTAACCAAATCTAGAAAACTGGGCACCCCGTGAAAACCAATAACCAACACCTCCAGTAACAACTGTCATGGCTACGCTGACTAACTTCTGCTTGAGATATGCTTCAAACGTACAATATCCTGAAAAGGCGCATTCTATAGCAAACATGATGTCACCTAAACCTTCACCAATGAGTCCATTAGCAACTAAGGTACCCCCACCCACAGTGACTATCTCAATCACAACTCCCACAACAATTTGTAGAACTCCTATTGCTATTATGGTGGCTATTTTCAAAATGCACTTCCATGACCATTTTTCTTCACAGAGTGATACAACATGATCAAGACTATTGCTTGAAAAGATATCCAATTCAGCAGACATAGTACGCTTGGTATCAGCATCAAGCTTTTCATCAAGGTCAATAAGCTTTGAATCAATAGAATCGTACTTCATCTCCAAACCACTTTTCCACTTAAACAGTCTTTCTTGAATATCAGAACAAAACGGTTTGGTCAATACTTTTCCCAACAGTAAGTTTTGAAGTGGAACAGTTATCTTGGCTGCTGCTATCAGTTTGCTCTGAAGATGACCCTCTTTTATTTGTTTTTCATCAACTACTATTCTGTAGCATTTTCCATCAGATGTGATGAAATACTCTTTCATCTGTATCCACTCCATCTTTGTCAATGTGCCAAGTATGTCATGTTTGACATCATGTATTTCACCAAACTCATCAATTTCCTTCTTGCCTAATAATGCATGCTCAGCAAGTTTGTTACAGGTCTCTAGTACATTTGGTTCACGTAGCAGACCTGGTGCTAACACAAAATTAGCAGCTTTTTCTCCAATTTCTAGGATATTATCTGTCAAAGTCCTATCTACACCGTACAGTTCATTTATTTTGTCTATAATTTTCTTTTCATCAAACTTCTTACTTACTCTCACTGGTATCACTATTTCATGCCTGATCAAGTCTTGAAACAAAGAGATGTGAGGATTGGGACGCAATGTATGTTTTCCATCTTCCACAAAGTTTGTGAGTGCTATACGGTATGCAAAGGACATCAGGAGTACATTGATTACTTCTACATGATAGTGTTGGTAACTGCCCAACTGTACTGCCTCAAAGGCTTCAGTTTTCAGCAATCGTGTTGGCTTTTGATCATCTGACAAGATCTTTTCATCACAAAGATTTTGAAAGATACTTTGAGAAGCTTCATCATCAATACCGTCAATGATGTTGAATGCCTTGTCATCTATCTGGTCATACTTTCCGAGTAATACATCTTCTGGTTTAATCTCTTTATCGATCTTAGCTCTCTTATTTATGTGTATGACATGTTGTTCTTCTAGTGCTTTCCAAGCTCTTACACAACCCAAACAGGATTCAAAATCATCTCTTGTAATCAAAAGTTTGTCTTCATCGGTGTCTTTTACATGTTCAGGATAAAGCCACACTACAGTTTGCAAAGATGGAACTGATGCCTTTTCCCTTTTCTTGGACACCTTTTCTCCTTCTTTAGATGCCTGTTTAGTTTCTTTAAGTTTTTGAAGAAATGCCTCAGAAGTAAAAAAGTTAACTTCCTTACTCTTAACCTTTTTCAAATCAACTAAAATATACTCTTCTTCATCTGTCAAAATGGCCACCTTTTTTAAGCAATCCCAAAACTCCTCTCTACTTGGTAATTTACGGTTGAATTGTTCGACAGAAATGGCTTCCTTATCACACAAATTTTGCAGAGCATCTTGTATATTTGTCAAATACAAGGCATAGTTCTCTTTAAGTTTGTCTAACTTCTCTATATAGTTGGGATCAATTTTTGGACCAACTAAGATGCCTTCCCTAAGTAAGTCATCATAGATAATTCTGGCCTGTAGAGGATCATTTACAATGTCTTGTATCATTCGTGGTGTAACTTCATACCCACATGCATCATCAATTGACTGCAAAAAGGCTTGGTATATGCCAATTTGCCCTTCTTTTTGTTTCTCATAGCCATCTTCTATGAGGAAACTACATTGACCTTGATACAGCGATGCCAATGATTTGATCATACATGTTGCTGATTGCAAGTCAACTACTCGCTTCTCCATCAGTAGTTTTGCTCGATTGAAGCATCTTCTAATTTCAATCTGTTTCTTTTCCAGACCAGACTGTAAGCTCAGTGTCATACCTAGACTCTGTTTTGACTCCAATACTAGACAGTGTGCTTTGTAGTAATATGCCGCTTCTGAAAATTCTGGTTCATCTTCTATTACTTTGTCAAGAACCTTTTGAGCTTTATCATTTTGTTTCTGATCCTGTATCAATATTTTGCCCAATTTAGTGAGATTTGGGTAGCCTTCAACAAGTTCATATAGGCCTAAACTGTCACTGGCAATGTTGGTGTTTGCTGTTTGGATAAACTCTGCTAGTTGTGTTTCTATTTCATTGCAATTTTCTATGTCTTCCCTCACACTGTCCAACCAAAGTGCCCATCTGTCTAATACACTGTGCAGTAAAAGTGACACTTCACTTTCATATTCTTTGCCACTTTTGACTTCTCGTAGTGTGTCACGAAATGATTTGAAATAATCTTCAAATTCATGGAAAGCCTTCTCTTCTTTCCGAATCTTTTGTTCATATTCAACTTTTATTTTGCCAATTCGCCTATCTTCAAGCATGTCTCTTTGGGCAAGTAAAGTCATGAGCCTGACAACACTGTTGCTTGGGTCTAGTTTATCATCTGTGCTTGAGTCTAGTTCATCATCATCATCATCATCATCATCATCAGGGGGACGTAGTATTATCATTTTCCCACTTCCTTGTTTTCCTCCTCTAGCTGTACGACCAAATGCTTGCTGTTCAATTCTGATGTTACTAGGCAAGTAGGTCAGACAAACAAATAAACCACCAGAACTATGGATTTCATCAGGCATTTTGATATTAGTTCCACGCCCTGCCAAATTTGTTGTTAAAATAATACAACCTTCCTTCACAGCATCTTTTTTTTTAAAGATGCCAAGCTTTTCATAACTATGTTTGTAGACATGCAGTGTAACTCCATTTGCCATGCTCATATTCTGTCTCAAGTGTTTTTCTAAAATGTCTACTTCTTTGATTGTCTCACAAATAAGAAGTATTGGTCTTGATTTTGAAATATCTTCTACACACTTCACGATCTCATCAAGCCATAATTCCTTTGTTGGACAAACAATGCCATCTTCTTCTCTAAACCTAGATTGACGGAAACGAGGCACTGTCACATAATCAACACCATAGAGGTCCTTCAGCAAGCTGCGTTCTTGCTCTGAACCAAGGGTTCCAGTCAAACCATAAACATGTGGATCATATCTTTTAAAGAATGTTATATTGGACATGAACACTGCCTTTAAGCTTTCTGGATTTAATCGACAACCATGCTTGAGTTGTAAGAATTGGTGTAATCCTTGGTTCCACTGGGAGCTATACTGCTCTATGCCTGTACCAGTGTCCATGATAATGACCTGTGAATATTCCTGGTAGTCTGTGCTCATGTCCATATCAATAATATAGTGTTCAGATTCATGCAGAAACTTTGCTTTGAAAGCATTACTTATCCAAGTTCTTAGATGCCGTTGTATGAATGGTTCTAGATAATGTGGAACAGAGAATGCAGGACCCTTGCGTATTGCGTCTTTCAAAGCACACTTTGTGCAAGCTACAACAAAGTTTTCATCAGCACTAACGTTTTCCTTGACTACCTCATCATGACTGCTACCTTCATCACTCTCTTCTTCAATTTCATCATCAGGACTATTTTTCACTGTTGTCATCAATTTCATCATCCAGTTCATTATCATATCATGACAATTTGTCACTGTTGTCATCAATTTCATCATCCAGTTCATTATCATATCATGACAATTTGTCACTGTTGTCATCAATTTCATCATCCAGTTCATTTTCATATCATGAACATTTTCACTGTCATCATTATTTGCATCATCCATTTCTTCATTTTCATCATCTGTTTCTATTGGACATTGAATTTGTTTCCATGCATTTATGTCAGCTTCTGTCTTCAATATTCTACCATCATTGTCAATAAGTTTATTTTCAACTAGATTTTGCCATAACTCTTCCATCTCATCTGAAGATAATGTTATCTGTCCATGCAATGATGACTGGATGTCATCTTTTCTCAAAGTTCCATACATAGCATCCATGATCAATGCATAAACCATATCTTCGTCTTCACTTGTTCCTACCATATCTTTAGTATGAACAAAGTTCCAAATATAAACATACACTTGTTCAAGACTGTCTAGTCCTGCTACATTGTGGGAAAGATAGAGAACATTTTGTCCTTTATCCAGCACCATGCTATCAACTTCATCTACAATAACATTTTCACTCATACGTGTACCCATGACATTTTTATCATAAAATTCATCTAGTAAAATGTCCCTTTGGAAAGAGCTAATTTCTCCATATACGACAGAAGATTTGTATGCATTTCTACGGTCATCAACATCTTCACTGCAGTTGTGTGACACTTTTACACCAAACAATTTGTATATATCTTGGTGTTCCTCTGCATCACGTATGGCTAAAACTGAGGAGCTTGTGATGATGTCCACCGTTTCACCATACAAAAACTTAATAATAGCAAGTGCAACGATAAGGAGAGACTTGCCCTCACCAGTTGAAACCTGTTGAAGCATACCTTTATCCTCATCTAACATAAATAATGCAATGGCTGTGTTTTGAGTTTCCCGTAATTTAAATGTTCTAGTTAGGTATATGCCTCGATTTATCACTGCCATTATTTCTGGAATATTTTCTTGGACTATGTCTTTATTTTCCTGTCTCATGGATATGAGATTTTTTCTCCAGGAATCAATGTCGTTTGATGTGAAGTTGTCTATTAAGGTCTGTTCTTTTGCTGTATCATGAATCTCTGTGATTTTGGATGGTAAGTTTGCCATGCTCTGCATTGATTTCAACATCTCTTCAACTTTATCAAAATTCTCTTCAGAAAGTGAGTTGTTTGAGTCTTTCTTCATCATCTTAAGTATCTCACCAACCTTGCAATTTTTTTGCTTTGCATATGGGCGACTTTCCATCTCATGCTCCCATTCACCACTTGATGCTGAGCTTACGATTTCAAGTGTTTCACTATCTGCTTGCCAGCGATTGCAAGACAGGTTCCTGAGAAGCAATACCAAGTGAGTTTCTTCTACAGCTCCCTCATGGGTACTGAGTTTGGTCATTAAAGTTTCTAGGAATTCACTTCCATGTCTATTTCGCAATTTACCCACATAATATGCTGCTGCTAATCTTTTCAAATCACTTGTATAATTCACAGGCAATGACTCTAAGTAAACAAGTTCACGCAGGAAGCGTAGCTGGGATGGCCAATCACGCAAATTCAACTTTTGCAACTCTGCTTCTGTATTTTTATCTAACCGTGCTTCCTGCACAGCTTTGACAATTTCTTCAATTGTATCCAAAGAAAAAGACATTTTACTCTCACTGCCAGAAACCAACCTTTGCCCTAATAATAAAAGCCATGACTGATGCTTTACCTTTGACAGTTCTTTACGTAGCTGAAATTCCTTTTCCAGCGGAACCTGACCGAGTATTATTCTCAATTGTACAAGTATGTACTCTTGTAGCCATTCTCTTTGCTTTGTAAATGCAAATATTCTTGTATATTCAGACACTACATCAAGATCATCATTTCCAATGAGTGATGTCATCAACAATTTAAGCATTTCAAGTGGTATATGTATGTTTTCACTCAGAATTCTTGTAAACAAAACTTCTCTCAATAATTGGATTCCATCGTTCTCCAAAAATGACAATTTCTCCAAGCAACGTTTTTCATAATAAGATATTGATAATAAGTTAATACATTTTGTAAACTTATCAGCATTTGAGAAGATTTCCTTAAACTTATCAGCATTTGTCAAGATTTCCAGAAGTATTTCACCTTCATTGTCACTCTCTGCAGAAAAATCCAAAAATCCAAAAATTCCTCTCAAACGTAGGCACTTTCTTGATTCTTTTATCTCGTCTGGAGGAGTAAATGCTGCCCCTTGCCTACTCATGGCACAGCCACTGCTTTCATCATCACACATAATTTCGTGGTTAATTTCATCATCATCATTCTCACTTGTTGCTCTAACATTTGGATCATTCGCAGCATTGTTTTCATCTTTACTTTCTTCACCCACACTTCCATGTTTAATCTCATCATCATTGCTACTTGTTGCTTCAACCATTGGATCACTTGCAGTTTTATCTTTATTTTCTTCACACACACTTTCATGTTCAATTTCATCATCATTGCAACTCATCTCTCGATTTACCGAATCACTCTCAGCATAACTACCACTTTGTTTCATATCATTATCAGTGTCATCTTCACTATCAATTTTATCATTGGTGTCACTTTCATTTTGATTTTGTCTTTCTGTTAGTTCATTCAAAGTTTGCTCAACTATCTCATCAACGTCTTGCTTACTGTCCTTACACATGATTTTACTAACAACATCTATATATCTTTGCTGGTTTTCTTGGCGGATATCATCGAAATCTTGGTGGTTTTTTAACAAGATAGTAGAGATTTCATTAACACCTTGTTGAATGTCTTCTTCCATTGAAACGAACTTCCACTTGAAGAGCAAAATATCACGTATTGATTCTAAGTGACGTACAATTGACTCCAAATGTGACTGCGTGTTAGATCCAATACACGATAGAGCTTGTGTTACAAATGTATCAGATTCAATAGTATGGGTTAGTTTCAGAAAAATTCTTATTCTCATTACTAGTTCAAACAACATTTTGGTATAAGCTTTGTCCAAAATCTGAAATGTTATGCAATTTTTAAAAGATTGTAGTATCTCTTGCACACAAAGTAGGTCATTAACATTTTGCCCAATCTCACACTGTGGATTTTCAAGGATTTGTTGTAATTTTCCTATTTGAGCCACCCAGTTTGAGATAGAATCATAGTTTCCATTGATTGCATCTATTACTTCCTGTAGCTCTTGATCTTCGGATTTCCCCTGTATTACATTGGAATTGCTTTGGGTATTCAATGCGCCATCTTCGTGTTCATTTGAAGGAATACAACATTTTGCATGACCTTGTAAGTCAAATTTGTCTTCTGTAATGAAAACCTTTTTATGCTGGCTTAGTTTCTCTTTTGTACTATCTTTTGCTGCATAAGCTGCTACATTCATCATATTAATAGCATCGAATGAGGTCATTTTGTCAAATGATTTCCTTTTCATTACCTCCTCCTGAAACTCTTTCCTAACATCAGTAGCAACAATTGGTTCTTGTCTGCGCAGCGGAGATTGCTTCTTACGTTCTTTTCTAGATGAGACTTTAATGTTTAAACCGTTTGACCCAAATTCAGCCCACTGTGTACCAGGTTCTATATCAATGATATTGGCATATTTTTTCTGCTTTGGGCACCAAGCATAGTTTCCTTTAAAAGTGTAATCATCATCGTATTTCAGTTTCAAATGACCACGATACCATTTTGTTGGTCTTTGTGCATACTCTGTAACACGTGCATTGTCAAGACCTCTCTTACCATGTATCCCCCCTCTAGCTCCTTCACCATCTGTACCCCTTTCACCATCCTTTCCTTTGGTCTGTTCTACACTGACATTTTCAAATTCTTTGGTTACATCTCCACAATGTCCCCCACGCCCAGCCCTACCACCATTACCACCATTACCACCTTTTTGACCAGGCTGTCCCTTGGTACCATAGTATATGCAATATGATTGTTTGATATCAGCTACAGCAACTCCAACAAGCCAACCAATCCCACCCGTAGCAACACCCACAACAGCTGCAGTCCTCTGCCCATTAGGATTATTGTAATATCCACACACACACGCACCCCCATCTGTGTTCTCTGTCATAAAATAATGGCTAGAATTACGTCCAACCTTTCCCATGCAATCATTCAGTTTGGCATTATCCATTGCATTATCATAGCACCTTTTTGCCTTCGTTGAGCTTTTAATTAGACCAGCTGGGTCAGGAAACTTGTTTTTGAAATCATCTTTCTCTAACCCTTCCCCATCATTACCATTCTCTCCTATATGACCATTTCCTCCATGTTGACCATCACTACCATCTCCACCATTTGATTTGATCATTAAACTTTGTCCATTCTCTAAACAGTCTGTTACAATATGCACATTTCCACCACTTTCCCCATGACATCCATGCTCTCCTGCATGACCATCATCTCCTGACCTATTTCCATCTGGTGCTTTATCAACTTTATGAGGTTCTGCAGATCTGCCAGAGACATCCCAAACATGGGAACCTTTTACAATAATCTCTTTTGATGCCATTATGACATTTGTACCATGCCAATGAAAGCTTTCATTGGCTAGCAACAATTCAATTGCGAATATCTTTACCTCATTGACAGCATTCATTTGTACATTTTTTTCCTTTAGTTTGTCTTCTATTTCACAAATTACATCTTTTAAATTGACAAAGCTGTGTTGATATATTACTTGTACCTTCTCTCCATTTTCCACAATATCTAGGCTTTTATCTGGTGGAGCGCTAGCTTCATCCATCACAAATTTAAAATCATGAGAAATGTCTTCTTTTTTTGATGTTTCATTTTGAAAGTTGTCAACCATTTCATGTATTTGTTTGAATGAACGGAAATCCCTCAGCTCTGATGGTAATTTATTGATGAAGTCATTCAAGTCATCAGGGTTTGATATTTCTATCATTTCCCTAAACACAGTCAGATGATTTACAAAGCAGTACCTTAAGCACTTCAGGAGTTCTCTAATAAAGGTAGCCTTTATTCTGAACATTTCATTAGCTTCCATCCCTATTCTCAAACAAGTGTCTGAAAATTCAGAATAAAATGCTTGCTTTTGAGTTTCATTCATCAAGCTATCTTTGCATTGTTGGAATAATGTATAACTGTCTATCTGTTCAAATTTAGCACCTTGAATATCCTCAATACTTTGAACTGTTTGTAAAGCATGGTTTAATTGCTCAGCTTTGTTTTCATAATGATCTTCTATCTGACTGAGAAACAAGTCCATACATTGTTCAATGTACTTGTTCTTTATATAATAGAATTCGCTGCGCGTTTTGATGAGTCCTTGTTTTTCTAGTTGAGTCCTAACCTGTTTTAGTGAGTTGTATATCGTTACATTTTCTGCAATAATACCATTGACCGTCTTTTCATTGGCCTCATGCTTTTTATCATATAGAACACGTAAATTGGCATACGCTCGTAACAAATTTGCATTTGCCGTGCACAATATTGCATTTTGAACAATACTTGCAAGAAATGGTTCAACATCATCTTCATTTTTGACATATTCATTGAATCCCCAGGTCACTACACGGGCATTTAAATATGCATGAGCCAAAGAGTTGTTTTCAATCTGTTCGGGACAGAAAATATCTTTAAAATGGCTATTGGGATTACATCTGTTTAATATTTCCTGCAACTCGGGATATTGCTGTAGTCCTTTGGTGTTTGGCAACGAATCAATGAAATAAATGCGCTGTAAGTTTGCATTTACTACAACGGTTACAAAGTGATTTTCCAATTCAACAATGTATGCCAAAGCCCTAGGAACATGATGTGAAGCAGTGTCCAGTTTTTCAGACCCTACAAGGGATCCACCAACTTCTCTAATCTTCTCTTCTAGCTCACCTATTTTTAGAATTTGAATATTTTGAGAGAGCAGCTCTTTATTCCCTTTACTATATGGTACAGAAATAAGAACACGGTGACCTTCATAATCTGTTAGTAAAGTAGACATTGCATCAATATTTGGAAGAATGTTATAAAATAATTCCTCCTTAGTTAAAAACATACCAATACTACTACTACTACTACTACTACTACTACTACTACTACTACTACTACTACTACCTCCACCACCGTTGTTGTTACTGTTGTTGTTGTTGAAGTTGAAGTTGGGGTCCATCCTGAAAGCAGTGGGATTTGATGATCTCTCAAACACACCCTGGGGTAATCGGTAAGACTGTCGACATCGTCCCCTTTCATGCACCTGTAAGCAATATGAAAAATTAATATTTTTAATCATTTAAAAGTAAAAATTAAAAATTAAATAATAAAAATGCAGTTGTCTTTTTATGCAGTGCCCTACAAACTGTGAACTATATTGTTATGGTAAATTGGCATTGGTGTAACTTTTGGTAAAATGCTGTGAATTTCTAGTAAAATGCTATTAACTTTGGTTAATAGCCTGTGAATTTCTGGTAACTTCTGGTAAAATGATGTTAACTACTTAAGCGCGGATCAGCCTCTACTATTTTTCGAGCTGGGAAATTTATCACTGTGCACAGAGCCGGTAATAATATTACGGGCAGAGTATAGCCTGCCGTAAAAAAGAAGGAAACATACCATTTGAAAGACTAACAGGAGACAATAGCACTATTTTATTTGAAAATAAACTGAACTAGAGGCGAGTTATGACCTTAGAATATGTGTGCATCTAGCTGGAGTGAACACAACCTCCCAAATCTTTCCCGCATTCGGCAGTACACTATGTAATTCGGTCCACCACTGTCAAGTGGTTAACTTCTGGTAAAATATTGGTACCTCATTAAGAGTGGGTGGATATAAAGTTGGATGTTAATTGCTTGTGCGAAAAAAATGTTTGTTGCAATATTATTACAAAGTATTCTACAATCTTGGAAAAAGGTTCAGATGTGGAGTGATTCTTTTTAAAACATTGTGTTGTTATTGTTGTTGTTATTATGACATTGCTAAAAATACATGTGAAGATGGACCATTTATCATATTGATTAAATACTAGGCTTGAAATCATATGCCTGTATAGATATTGTCTTTGTTGCGTTTAGTCTTCTTCTCCTCCTTCTGACTGACACTTTTTTTTGCACACCTGTAACTCAAGACCTGGAATAGCTGCAGGGTCCATATTTGGCACAAAGATGCCCCTATACCCATAGATGAAGGCTGTCACAGGTTCGACCCCAGAGGTCAAAGGTATGGGCCCCAGCGGGAAAATGTGTCAAACCGGAAGTGGCTATATCTCAAGAACCAAAGGGGCTACAGGGCTTATATTTGGTATACTGATAGCTCATGACCCCTGGATGTCCCCCATGATAGATTTGACCCCAGAAGTCAAAGGTCATGGCCCCAGGGGGGCCAAATGTGTAAAACCGGAAGTGGCTATGTCTCAGGAACTAGAGGGGCGCACATGGCCAGTATTTAGTTTGCTGATAGCCCATGACCCCTGGATGTGCCCCATGGGGTCTCAACCTGCAGAGGTCAAAGGTCAGGGGCCCCAGGGGGACAAATGTGTCAAACTGGAAGTGGCTATATCAGGGGCTTAATGTGGGAATGCAAGAATGTTGTATGTGCTGTAGGAATGCAAGAAGGTTGTATGTGCAGCGGGTTAAAGGGGCATTGAGAGATATGAATGGGAGTGCGCCCTCAATTATCCTGGTTAAGGGTAGCGAGTAGGATTAAGGGGTGGCGGGTAAGGTTAAGGGGTGGCAGGTAGGGTTAAGGGGTGGTGGGTAGGTTTAAGCGGTGGTGGGTAGGTTTAAGGGGTAGCGGGTAGGGTTAAGGGGTAGCGGGTAGGTTTAAGGGGTAGCAGGTAGGGTCAAGGGGTAGTGGGTAGGGTTAAGGGGTAGCGGGTAGGTTTAAGGGGTAGTGGGTAGGTTTAAGGGGTAGCTAGTAGGTTTAAGGGATAATGGGTAGGGTTAAGGGATAATGGGTAGGGTTAAGGGATAGTGGGTAGGGTTAAGGGGTAGCGGGTAGGTTTAAGGGGTAGCGGTAGGTTTAAGGGGTAGCGGGTAGGTTTAAGGGGTAGCGGGTAGGTTTAAGGAGTAGCGGGTAGGTTTAAGTGGTAGCGGGTATGGTTAAGGGATAGAGGGTAGATTTAAGGGGTAGCGGGGGTCAGTGGTCATCTAGTGGGTCATTTTGTCATCGGCCCAGGTTCAGGATCACAGGCATAGATATTCGTATTTGGTAAAATACAACTGTGCAGTCTAGTTCCCCTTTGTTTGTGATTTCCGAATAGTTTAATTGATGACGGAATTCGAGCTTGATCGTATTTTTATACATGTGGTTATAAATATTTGTCCAAGTGTTTAATTGATGAAATAGGGTGGGACAAAATAACACTTTTGTGGGTTTTGCTAGCTGCATGTTTTTCAAAATATAAATAGAGGGCTTGTGTTTTGCTGGATGTTTAATGTATAGAAGAATTTAAAAAAAATAGGTTTCGTGGAATGTTATAAAGAAATGTATGGTCCCCAGCTGTGAGTGAATACCCCCTCAGAAGTGCGGGGTGTATATCCCAGTTATATACTTACCGCCACAATGAATTAAATACTGCAACCTGCCTGTACAGTCAGGTCCATCAGAACCCAAAATACCATTGATAAAATCATGCATTTCGATATAGAAACGCTGGCGCCAGCCATGCATGCCAAAGGTCATGACCACTAGGACATACGCCGTTTTATTGCCCATTTGTATCAAGATGTGTGTAGCATTAATTCGTAAGTAGACAGAATAATAATCCTTGCACCAAAACTTGCTAGAGGTTTAGTTCTGAGAACGGGTTTTTATGTATTTTGAAGTAGTTTTTCACAGTTCGTTTCTACTTAATTGTAAGAGGGATGACGACGTGAAGTCCCGATGTCGCGTCTTTCCGAATGTAATCCCACTATGTCGGAGAGTTTAAAATTACTCACGGGTCCTCTCCTTCATATCCATGATATTCAGAGATGATTTTTGACTGATTTATTCACTCTGTAGACCCGTTAGAGCTTCTAAATTTAGCGTTGTTTCAACATTTTCTGCTGCGTAGCTCCGACAAAATGGCGGATGTTCCGCCATTTTGTTTTTGTTTGTTATCGTACCCACCGTTTGATTTTATATTTTTGTGCTTAAGGGGCCACAGGCCTTTCTGTTTAGTGAATTTAATTAATTAATTTATTAATTAAGTTCTTCTTTGATTGTTTGTGACTTACAATATCTTTATGGTCGTGGTAAGTACTTAGCCTCCCTTCAGATTTTTGGAAAACCTTAGGGACGGCGGAGCTACGCCCAAAATATGTCAGGTTTTCGCGTTTTGACAGCTTTTCCGGAGTCCTATACTCTCGGGAGGAGTCTCAAAAGTTGCGGAACAGTTTCCTCCACCTGGGAACACCTTTTCCACGGTGTTGCAATTTTGGCTTCCCGGTGTTTTTGGCAAAAATGATGTGTTTTTTAACCATTTGTAACCCTTTTTGTGCTTTTCCCTATCTTTTTGCTTACTCTTTACAGTTATTTCTAACTGCGATTAAGGTGGCATCACACTATGTCTTCATCTAGTGAGAAGCCCTGCCACAAGAAAGTTTGTTCCACCTGCAAATGTGTCTCCCGTTCAAATTTGGAAACTTGAGCACATTCGTTATGTAATTGGAATTTAATGCATTCTTTGTTGTTAACATGTGAGTTAACATAATCAATTTATCTCACACAAAATGGATTCTTTCCACTATTGCAGTTTTTTTTTACTCACCCTGTAGTTATGTATGCAGGAAATGTTTGCTACTGATGCTCTTGGCATCGCCTGACTAAACCTACCTCTTCTGATACCTCTTTGCCGCCATTGTCTCTTCCCCACACATTTCGGCGCTCACTTTTTTCAAGGTCTTGCTGAAGAAGATGTTTTCCGTACTTATAGCGTAACCGACATTCCTGTCGCCATACTGTTCTAAGTCGTCTTTGGAGAATAGCTCGTTCCTAAAAAAAAATATAAAAAAAATTGCCATAGAAATTTATTTCGCAATACCAAAAAAAAATATATATATATATTTGATATATGGTATCATGGGCATTGAAAACTGAAAAATATACTTAAACTACTAAATTGTCACCACAGGTCGTTTGACTACTAAAGGGATAAAATGTATTCAATAACAGCATTTGTAATTTATTCTTAGCCTTGTACCCCCCCCCCCCCTCCTCCCCCCCATAAAAAAAGGATTACACACTAAATAGGGTAGGTGCAGGTAATATGAGACCTTTAAGCACATTTGCATAATTGGTCACACAAAGCCAAGTTTGTTATTTGTAACATCTATTTAACTTTATTTTAGTGAAAAACAGAGTCATTCTATGGTTGGTTAGGCAGTTAATGACAACTAATGACGTCGTCGTAAATGGTTTCATATTACCTGCACATGAAGGTAATATGAAGGTACTGGCTATGAGAAAAATATATTTTTTATACAAAACCTATTTTGTGATAATATTTTCATTACCTATGAGCGGCATTTACGAATCCGCAATATAACTAATTGTGCCAAATTTGGGTTCAATGTGTGCATTGATGCATTTGTTTGCAAGGGTGCATTTGTTTTGGATAGCCACAGTTAAAGTGGCAAACCACAGCAATTTGCGACATGACGAGTTTTGACCGAAATTGCCTCCATAACTGGAAAAGTATATGTAAATGGGTCAAGCAACTGTCGTAGTTGCAAAGATAGGAACCTTCTGCACACATTGAGTCCAAATTCGACAAATTAATTTCTATGGGTGCAAAGCATCACCTTAACCCTCGTCTAACAACGTATATTTTGTAACATATCGTTCCAGCAGGGGGGAGGGGGTGGGGGGGGGGGGGGGGGGGGGGGGTTGCAACCCTCCCCCCTATGATTTTCTTAAATAAGGGTCATATGATGTTGTATTTGGTAACTATGTATAGCTTTTGGTCCCCTCTATCTAGTAACACCAAAATAAATACAAACATTCTCCATGGCGTCATAAAGTGAGTTCGCCCTCGAAAATACGGAAATGCACTTATATATGCCTAATTTTGTTTTAATGCTAGGAATATGCGATTCTCACTGGGTGTGTTGCTAAATGTTTATTAGAATGAATAGGGTAACATAAACATAAGTTTGGACTACATATCTATCAAAATAAAAATAAAAATGCTGTGGGTTGCACCACAGTCGACCCTACCCCGGGTAAGAAGGTAGGTCCAAAAAGATTTCACTCAAATGAGCGTAAATGGTGGGGGAATAATGTGCCGAAGTTATGTGCATTTTAGTATGCCGGAGGGAAATCTTTGGGGGGGGGGGGGGCGATTGCAACAACAACAATCCTCCCCAGTTAGACGATATTCGTTATGGACATGACACAGATATCAAAAGATAACAAAATAAGAGGTAACCCCTGTATATAGTTTCAAAGTCATGAGTGAAAACTGTTTGTACAGGGTGTCTCAAAAAATTAGGACTCTGTTTCATGACGGTGTAATTATCTATATACTAATTTTCGGAACATGGCTTTATTAGATAGTTCAATATAATTTTACACTCGCGTCCCTCTTCAACTGAAAAAGCGTGGTAATTGCGCCTCTAATACACGAGCTAATTAGATAGTTCAATGCCCGTTTTTCCCCGTTTTCAGACATGCGCAGAAAGGATCACATGTGAAAATCCTAAATGTTGAATTTCTTTTACTCGGGTAGTTACTTTTCGGACACAAATTGTGGTTTTCGGAATGAGTGATGACATATGGTCTTCACCCAAAATATTTTCTTCAGGGATATAGCTACATTTCTATATATGCGGCTGTTTGTTATTATTAAAGAACGCATAGTAACAAGCATTTATACGGGACTATTACGTCCAACAAATTAAAATATTTTACGACATTTTCTAAATGTAAACAAAAACTCTTACGCAGATCTTAAAGTGACACTTTCACATTAATAACATAGATGAACGCGGAGTTTGCTAACGATAAAGAAACTGGCGGTACCATGCCAACCGTTGTTGTTGCTGCGCGACCGCGTTTAACATGGCGCACGCGATTCGGCGCACACGTAATGACGCGGACAAAGTGTGTACGCGTTTGTGGCGCAAACTGTACATTGTAAACGGGTCATGCAGTGAAAGCAGGCAGTCCGTACGGTTGCTCCGCGGTGCATACCACGGTACAGTACAATAAAATGTAACGAGAGCAAGACACAAACAAAACATTAATCATAAAGCCAAGACTTATTTTAATAAAGAAACTGGGAGCAAGGCGCAAACCGTATCCAGGATAACATATTAAAAGTGACTGAAGTGGCTGAAGGAAAATACATTTGATGGAGTCACTCAGTTGTAACCCCATGGCTGGTCATGAAGCTATGGGCTGGTGAATCATGGTCGACCCCACCCCCACACACACCCCTCCCCCACACACACACCTTTCATTTTCTTTGTGCGCCTTATTATACACCGGTGCGGCTTTCTGTATACGATGAGGTCTGAATCTTAATTTGAGGTGCTGCGGCTTATTTCGTCGTGCGGCTTATATAGCACGTAAATTACGGGATTGTCACATAATACCCTAAGGTCTAAGCCCCCTTCCCCCGCACTTTCCTTACTTGATAATATGGATATAGTAAGGCGGCCTTACTAAGGCCACATGGGTATCTGGATAAACGGAACGTGCGGTATTGCCCCATCATACCCTAAAGCCACCTCCTCCTCCCCGCACTTCCCTTACTTTATAATCTGGATATAAGGGCACATGGGCATCCATGGATAAACGGAACGTGTAGTATATTATCATGATTATTAGAGTGTCTGGATTAGTAAGGGCACCAGTGGTATCTGGATTACGGGTTCACTAAACGCAGATAGTCTCAAATTACCTGGATATACTATGCGCAGGTGTGCCACCTGTGATAACTGGATTTTAAGGGTGTATTAGGTAGTATCTCGGAAGGCCTTAGGAAAACGGGGTGGCGGGGCAATAAAAGAATCGGGGGAGACATTTTAAAGCTAATTTTAAGTTACTTTCAGTTTTGACATTAAAATACAACTTTTGTATTATTTGGGGTACAAAATGGGTAGGGACATAAGCTGACAGGGGGTAACTGGGGAGGCGATATTAAGGCAATCCAGATACTCTGAATATTTTAAGTATTCCTACACCTGAATGGTTTACACCTGAATAACCATTCAGGTGTCCTTATTAATCCACGTAGGCCCTAATAGCCGCATACACAGTTATCACGGGTGCCCTTAATATTCGATTCAAGATAAACCACATAGTCCATGGAGGTCCTATATTGGATCACTAATACACAATCTTGATTATTAAAGTACATGGGGTGGTACCTGAATAATCAAGGGCACCATGTGTTATATATGCATAACATACATGGATTTATTAAGGGCACATGGTCTATATGGATTATTAAGGGCACTGTGGTACCAATGT
>CM069455.1:4891065-4927325 GCA_035610835.1 Ophiura sarsii
CATGTATGGCATCATAAGTTCCAACCCTGTTTGTAGACGATCAAATATAACTGTACAGCATACTGTCTCATTGAGGACAATAAAATCAATTCTTAAATATTGTTCTGAATGTTTCTTATATCTAGAAAAAGAATTTTGTTTTAAAATCACTGACTGTACTTTTACCAGAGCCAGTACATGTTACAGCTAATTAATGTGTAAAGTCGACATGCTATCAACAAATAACAATAGGCCATCAGTGGCGTAGCTATAGGGTCTCCAATTGGGGATGGGGGGAATGAGGGGGGCTGGCCTAGCTGTGATGGGAGGGGGGTCATATACGACTTTAAAAACCAAATAATCATAGAGTTGTTCATTTCATTTGGGGCATTGGGAGGGGTCTTCTGGCAACTATGGCCTGTTTGAAGTGAATTTGTTTCTTACTATACTATACTCCATAAACATGATAAATATAATTATGGTCCGTTTGAAGTTAATTGTTTGTTTACTATACTCCTTAAACATGGTTCGTTTGAAGTTTATTGTATTTTTACTATACTCCAAAAAGATAAGATAACTATTGCCCCGTTTGAAGTGAATTGGTTTCTTACAAAAGACCAACGAAACTTGATTGTTAGTTTTGCTTACTTTTTGTCCCAGTTTATTCTGAGGTAACTTTTTCATTATTTTCAAGATTTTAATGTTTCAATTTCAAGCCTGGATTTCATGACATAAAACTATGTATACACGATTGAATTCTACACCTCCACATTACCATCAGATATTTTAAGCAAAGGCTGATGACAACATTTTAAAATTGTATTGCCTTTGGTTGGAGTCGTCATGAGTAACACATTGAAATAAGTACAAACGTGCCCAGTATTGGTTCAGTAATTCTTGAGATAGAGCTTGAAAATTGGGAAAGGTTTATGACAAATCTGTTTCGTATAATATGGTAAAACTGACAGCCTAATACTTGACGCTTTTCAATGACTTAAAGGGGAGCTACCACTTTGGGTTACTATAGCCACATTCAGTTCTCTTGGGAATTTAACAAGGTTACAATTTCTCCATGTTAACTCTGTACAATCTGTCATCAAGTGGACAGGTGTATGACCAGTACAACTGTGGTGAACCACCAAAGTGGTAGGCCAGCTTTAATATGTCATCACTGAGCTGAAAAGGCAGAACAAATCAGTTCCAACCATAACAGCAAGGGGCACACCTATAATATGAATCCAAATGGATTCAATAGCACAGCACTACAACAACAATGTAATATGGAAATGACTAAAAAGGTGTACAAAGTATGGGACATTTACAAGGTAAAAGAAATAACACAATAACATGGGGGATTGACGTTTTGGAAAAACTAACAGGGAAGCAAATTGCTACCTAGACAAGTTAAAAAAAAACCACAACTGCCTCTAACCAGCATCTAGCCTAAAAATATGGTGATATACCATGATCTGTAGTGGAGAATTGGTAAATCTACACACTGTTGTATAACAATAGTCTACATTATATCATGTAGGTTGAGAAACTGAAGTAAAAATCACAAGTCTATAGCACACTTGTTAGTTATGAAATTTATTATACTACAACTAAATTATCATTTTGCTTGTTTTTAATTGCGTTTGTTAATATAAATTAGCAATTTGCTGTTTTGTCAAATTGGCTCAAACTGGATGTATATGGGTGGAGTGTTTTACAATCAGAATATGCTTACATAATTATTAAATGACCAATATAAAACAGTAGCGTATCTCCCGGGGGGGGGGGGGGTTGGCAGAGTGCCGAATCGAAGAGAAGGGAAAAAGAGAGGGAAGAGAGGAAGAAAAAGGGGGAAAGGAAAGGAAAAAGGGGAAGGAAAGGGAAAGAAAGGAAAGAGAGGGGAGAAAGAGAGAGGGAAAAGGGAAAGGAAAAGAAAGGAAAGGGAGAAGAGGAAAATCAAAGGGCAAAGGAAAGAGAAAATCTAAGGGCTTTTACTTAATTCCATCTAAATGACAACTTTGCCCCTAGCCCGGTTTGATGATGGGCAATTTAGTATAAAAATGGCAATTTTCTCGCGCTACGCGCGCATTTGTCCAGGAATATCATTATAGAAGCCCGTTTGAAAGAAAAATGTACCTTAATAATGGCCATATTCGTGTATATGTTTGTACATTTTCGCGAGCTGCGCGCGCAATTTTTTTACTTAATAGGGTCGAACTGGTGTTCACCAGGAAGAAATACCCTTTGCCCCCCCCCCCCCCCCCCCCCCCCCCCCTGAAAAATACCCCCAGATACGCCACTGATATAAAACTTTAACAACTTACCCAATTAAGTATAGATGTTGGTGTCAATGTGTAATCATACAGTCACGAAATAGGTTGCCTCCATGTATCTCAGTGCTCTGTTGAAAGTAATGAAATACAGATTCCGTTGGCACAAAATGTAACACAAGTAAATTCCGGTATTGCTATACAGTGGATGGTTACTGCTCATGTTATAGTCAAGACCTGCACTATCCATTCCCAATCATTGTTGATCAATTCACCCATAGACCGTCACCAAATGGCAGCATCGGGTTGGTGGAGAATAATATCGCCCGATAATTTCAACAACAATCTTTACTTTATTCACCGTCATGTTCAGGTTCAACACACACTAGAATTAACACAATCATGAAATGGTCTTTTATTTATTTATATTGAAGAATTTAGATAGTGAAAAAAATAATATGCATGGTTGCTTACAATTCATTCAATCAAGTTAGAAGTTCGTCTGCATATACATGTATAGTAAATACAAAGAAACCCAAACTTAGTGTCAAGGTTCCCTCGCCAGATTCATTCTTAAATCCAATTCCATTTTTAACAGGCAAATTCAATACTGCAAAAATCCAAAAATGTCACCAAAACATATAAATCAGCTCATCATTTCATAGAAGGCCTACTGACTCTTAGTTTTAAAATCAAAATTGTTGTATTTTCAACAGTTTGTTATTATATCCCTTTCCGTATACTTTTTAGATGTAATAGAGCTACCCATTTTTCCAAAGATCACCACATAAATGACGCTCCCGTGGACAAGTTATTATTATTATTATTATAAGGATTTATATAGCGCATTTCCAAAAGACCAATGCGCTGTACAATATGTATACATTAGATAAAAATATGTTGAACAAAAACCAGCAGTAAAATAAGAATTATACATACATATTGCATGATAAAATACACAAAAGCAGCACTAAGAGAATCACACAGCCCGACCCCACACCCCCTCAAACAAACCTACGCAAACTCACCCCCACACACCACATACACACTACCCCATCCCTCCCCAAAAGATATTGCACATAAAACATGCACTCTTAGAAGGTCAGGATCAAATACATGAGTAGATTTCCGGCTCACTTTGTTTTGATCCTTTAAGGATCATTTTCGGATCGTTTTGATCCGTTTCCAGATAGATATCAACAAACGGATCAAATTCACCTTGATCAACTTTGATCTGATTTCCGGATCAATTCGATGAAACAGTTCATTGGTCAATGAGTGACTGACGTCACTCTTTCGCAAACCGATAGACGACAAGCAGACGATCTTTTGAATTCGGTCGCCACAGTTGAAACAAGGGTGAAATACCGCGGTAAGTTATCCAGTCTAATCTGTAAAATGTTACATGATTTTGTCGGTAAAGTAGTTTTATTTTTTATGTTTGAACATGCTCTATTCTTGTGAACAAATTTCTTGTACCTGACCAGTGCCATCAGTACGATTTTCGGTCAAAATGCTCCTCACAAAATGTCACGATCACTGCGATATACTAGGCCTACACGATGTAGTAAGCTTACTGCACTCGATATACAGTCTGCAGTGTGCACCCGGGGGTGGGGGCACTCAATCAATATTAGGTTTCACACCAGGCTCCATAAAAAATACCCCCCTTTTTTTGGCCCGGTGTCACCGAAAGACCCTTGCATGCATGCTTGTTTTTACAATCTGTCACCCGATGACCCCCTATGTTTTCACTTTTTCTTTGATTCAGTTTGATCCTGGAGTAGGATCATAAGCTACAGGTACATCCGATTAAGGATCATTATTTTGATCCGTTTCAGTATCATTTGACAGAAATATTTGATCCCATTTCGGATCAAACTTTTTGATCCTGCTTGTCGGATCACTTTGATCCGGAAAGGGTAAGCTCATATGTGATACCGCTTCTGAATCAAAATTGATCCTTTTCGTCTCATATTTGATCCTGACCTTCTAAGAGTGTGGTACATTTACGTGATCACCTGACTGACACCATACATACCCCCCACATACACCCCACCATACACACTACCCCCTCCCTCCCCCAAAATATATTGCACATAATACATGGTACATTTACGTGACCACCTGACTGACACCATACACCCCCACCCGCACCCCACCCCCACATACATTAGATGGAAAGCAGCACTCGCAATACCCATGAACAAACCAACCAACAGCACAGAACCCGCAATTTAAATTGTTATTTAGCTGCAGACATACATATATGGTCGAATCCAACGAAAAGTGTCCACGGCTAGATTTTTAGGGTCCAGTTTCAAAATGCTTCGATCTCTTATTCCTTTTCCCCACTCAAAGTCAACATATCAAGCTTGTATGGAAAAAAGTGCCATCACTAATCTCTCCAATTGACCACGTGGTGGAATGGTGAAGTTGAAGGTACACTTCTCAATGTTACCTACAAATACAAGTACCATATTTTGATTAAGTGATGATTATTCCACCTCGTATTTACATATTTCATTCCAATTTGTGATTGTTTTGTATTCAGAAGATGCTAATGCTGATAGAAAGTGATCATATTTGTCCAGGTACTCATTTTGTTTTACATTTTAGATTCACACAGTTAGGTAGCATTTTCACGCTCTCAATAATTTGAAACATGAGGTTGAGTCACTTTTTGTACTTTCACCAAGATGATTTTAATGAACATTTGTTTTCATGTACCTCAAAGAGGCGGAATGACCCTTTGTGTAAAATTTAGAATTTTGAGCATGCGCCCAAAACCTAAGTACATAGAGGAATGTGGACATTTGGTATTCGAAGGAATTCAGTTGTAATTTTGAATAGGTTTATTAAGAACAATATGCCAGGCAACATTTTTTAAGCATTCCTATAAGAGAAAAACATGTTAAGACTTAAAACACGGTAGCTTACATTGCAATAATCAAAGTATTTGTAGGTAACACATTTGTTCTCAACTTCAACTTCGTTGATTAAGAACAGTTGGATTCATTGATTTAACATAGGTTTAAGCCTATCCAAGTCTTTGTAGGACCTGGAGGTGAACACTCGTCTTTCAGGCTGAGGTTTTGATTTGAGTATACTACATCGGATCATGTGATGGTCGGATCCGTAAACCGAAACGGAGTGACAACACAAGAAGCTTGAGACAACAGCAGATTGTCTTCGGGACGACAAATAACATGGTCCAATATGTTGCCATGTTTGTGTGTTGGTTTATTTACATATTGCTTCATATCATGTTCTGCCAATAATGAGAGATAGCGGGAAACATCATGTTTAGATGGTTTATTAACATGAATGTTTATACTTATATCACCCATATAGAAGTTAGTTTTGTGCATGCTTTCTGTAATGAACCGTATTATGAAGAACCAAACAAGCTTAATGTGCCATTTTTCAGGATAATTTCAAAACTTACTGCGGATCAAGACTAAATGAACACACAATTTTCTGAAACTATAATGTGGTTGAAAAAATACTTTGTTGAACTTGCGTCAAATGTTGTTGAACCAGCCAGTAGAGTAAAAGGTGGCTCTAACATAATCTGTGATACCCATCGTGTTGGAGCATGCGATTGGTTGTGTACCATTTGTCTTCCTTGATTGGAATATCGCTGTTTGTTAAATTACCCCAATTATGCCAAACAAAACACCAGTATGTAAACTTAGTTAGGCCAAGTAAAATCATTTACATGTTGCTTGTCCCCCCGCCCGCCTCCTCTTTGGCCGCCGCCTCCTTTTTTACTATATTCACAACAACAACCAAATGATTTAAAAAAGAAAATGTAGGCTCTCACTTTTTTTTGCTGTTTCTGAACTTAGAACTTGATTTAAGTGGACGTAAATGAAACAAATCATTTGTTTGTCATTAGATTGCATCAGTAACTCAAACAGTACAAAAACCATACCATGGCGTGCATATTAAACATGGTGGCCATTTTGGAATAAAAATAGCAAAAAATGGAAAATAGTAAAAAGTAAAGCCCTGCCTCCTCCTTGTCTTAAAAAGAAATCAGGACGAGCAACATGTAACATGTAATTTATTTTACTTGACCTTATTATCTCAATGACCATCCATTCCTTTATCCTGTGTCTATTGTTTGAAAAGATGCTATTTACGGACTAAAATAATTATAATGTAATAAATTGATGGGTCTATTCATGTAGGACTACATGAAAAAGGTAAAAAAGTAAGTACCCCTAAAATTAAATCTAAATCACATTTGTTTGCATAACTCTACACACAATTGACATTTTGTCTAAAATTAGATTTTTTAAAGGAATGTTGACATTAAAATTCAAAAAGTTTTCGGTTGTTTGGGGACAAAATGGATGGGCTTGAGCTGACAGGAGGTGCAAAGGTTGCGACTGCGAGAATTTGCTCTGTATTCCTTACCAGTGACGGCAGAAGCAACAATATTCAGGGTTACGTGGGTCAAGACCCAATTATAATGTTGAAAGTTGTAGACAAAATTATTTTTTAAACTAAAATGATCCAGAAAACGAAGCCATCTTATTAAGCTTGAATAATGAAACAATGAAACTAATTCCCGCGAAGCGCGCACAATTGGCATTTGTAACACTAGTTTGATGTTGTAAACGTCATACTGGAATTCTATTAGGGCGGGGTCGTCCCCTAAATGAAAAGTATAGGGGACATAACCCCTCCTATTTAGGCTGCCTATGCTCCTTACCCTTTCTCTTCCACCTTCCCCTCTTCCTCCTTTATATTTGTACTCCTTTTTGTCGGGGGGGGGGGGGGGGGTCGGGGGCATGGCCTGCTGGGCCACCCCATGAATACGCCACTGCTAGGTTTTGTTTTTCATATGGGGGAGGGCAAGAAATAAATGTTGACTGATACAGTCTTAAAATGCGCGCAAATCGTGCAAAAAACGTGATAGTTTGCACTAGTTTGGCTTTGATTAAGGTACATTTTGGCTTTAAACAAGCTTCATAAAACAAAAATTAACGTTTTGGGCACATGCGTGGGTAGCGTGTAAAATTGATATCTTTGTACTTATTTGAACGACATAATTCCATGATTCCCTTGAGAAATCTGGGGCGGGGGACATTTGATATAGTGCCCCCACACCCTTCAAAAAGTGTGGGAGGGCATGTCCCTCTGCCCCTGGTCATTCCCAACAAATCAAGTGAGCAATATCTCCTCTTATAGTACGGCAGCTAGCACCTTTTTGATCAATGGAACGAGGTACCAACATCTGACCACAGGATCATTTATTATGTTACCTATGCAGATATGGATGTCTGCCGTGGCCCCTGCTGCATGTGTTAGGGACCCAGAAAGGGGCTGAAACGCGTTTGAACAATGGAATGAGGTACCATCCCAAACCACTTTCAAATGAAAAAGGTACATCATCACACTGAGTGTAGAATGGCCCCTGTCAGAAAATTATCTGCTGCAAAGGGCCCGACGGACGCCCGAT
This sequence comes from Ophiura sarsii, assembly GCA_035610835.1. NCBI lineage: Eukaryota > Metazoa > Echinodermata > Ophiuroidea > Amphilepidida > Ophiuridae > Ophiura > Ophiura sarsii. The sequence goes on from CM069455.1 coordinate 4,898,782, forward strand.
ATGGCCCCCAAAATTTGGAAAAAATGAATGTGTAATTAGTTTTATCCATATCTTTCATGGTGTCACAATTCTGTCACAGAAATTTGTTAAGACAATTTTTCGACGGACTAAATTGGTGTTTTGAGCTGCCTATTTAGAGAAATACTTTTGAAATAAAATATAAAGCTGACAATTGGTACTTAGGGTGACTTTAACCAAAATAACTAAAAATTTGCATCAAAACAAGTGTATCTTATCCCCCTTTCTCTCGAGACGAGATACGAAGTCATTCTGGTTCAACGGGCATATATATAGCATAGCCCTTTTAAATATCAGTCCTACCCACTGTTGGGCAGGTATTTTTGTAAGTTACTGCCTCACTGGCTGGTTGAAAAATAATCTAAAGTTCCTCCCCTGCTTGATAGACAAATATTGCCCAAAATAGAAACCAACCTTAAAACACAATGAATCATAAAATCAGTATGTGTGTGGGTGTGTAGTTTTTCAAGTTCAGTGGTTTCATCTACCAATAACCCTGGTAACCAGAAATGATAATCATAATATAAGGCCAACAATAAAAAGTTGGTTGATTGTCCTCATCCGACGGACCCTAATTTTTAAAACTATGAAAAACCTTTTCTTTTTTTTTACCTTGATTTTTTCAAAAATCAATGTACTGTATCTGTACTGTTTCTTTCTTCTTCTTGCCAATCCACCTATAAAATGCTTCTTCTCCTTCAGTTTGCATGCTACAATCACCAGATTTTGCCAGTAGGACCCTCTACCTGATCTCCATATAAGGTCTTCACAGTTTGGGGTCAAAGGTCACACAGAGGTAATAATGGGTCAAAACGTGATTTTCACTTAAAACGCCCTTGCAATTTAGTGAAATGACCTAGGATCGTCAAAATTGGTCAACATATTGGTCAGTAGGATTTGTCTTTGCTGGTGTGAGAAGTTAAAGGTATTGCCCTTTCAAATCTGTAACACGTAATTTGGGCAAATGGTATTCCTAAGTACAGTATTGTTTTTTGTAATCTGAGCGTATTGACTAAATAAGCCTTTGTAACCCTATTTGTTATAAAAGCATTTGTTTTTTAAATTATATTTAATCAAAACATATTCTAATAACTCTGTTATATTCTTGTGGTTGATTGCAAAGAGTAATCTGTAATACAAATTTGATCTGTTGACATGGTATACATAACATTTCTTATACCCCACCAAAAACCAATTTGGGCCATTTTGGACCATATTTGCCCTGAAATTTACTCAAAATTGTCTTATGTCAAGAACTCACCATACCAAAACGGAATAATACTGGAACCTTACAATACATGTACAATCACCTCAAAGCACAAATCTCTCTCTCTAGTGACTGCATTATTTAATAGTGAATATCTTAAAGGTAAATGCTAAGTATTTAAAGGTTGCCTATTTGCAGTTTTGTAAAAAGGCGATTTATCAACAAAAGTATTGCCTTAAAAATCCCCCTTCTGGGGGTGCTAGAAATGTGTCCTTCCTGGTGTGAGTAGTTCGATGTATTGCCCTTTCGAACAGTTGCTTGGGAAAATGATATTCCTAAGTACAGTCTTGCCAGGAACAACAGCCTTTTTAAAATCTGATCATTTTGACTAAATACGCCTTTTCATCCATATTTGTTATAAAAGCATGTGTTTTTTCAATGATATTCAAAACATATTCTAATAACATACATTCATTAGGTTGTTTCAAAGGGTAATATAAGTGTTGCCTGGGTTACTGGAAAACACCAAATTTCATAAACATACACAAATCCAGCAGCATTCAGCTCCTTGATAGAAATTCCCACACTCTTCCCATTTAAAGGGGGGGGGGGGGGGGGGGGGGGGTGTGAACCCTCAGGTACAGCCTCCGTAAAATTGCCGTAACTTCTTCATTATTCATTTAATCTATATACATTTTCTTGAAGAAAAGGGTTGAAATATAATGATTTATTTGTAAAATAATATTGACCAAAAAGTGCCACGAACTGTGATTTTTGGACCTCCAAAATCATGAACATAACATACACAAATCCATAGCTTGATGTGAAAATTGAAAGTGGTGCCATCTTTTTAATATGACCAAAATGAGTGAAAATGGCACGTTTTTATGATTTTAACTAAAACCCCGTTTTCTACTAAAGGGGTTGTCATTGAAATTCAGTTTTTAATGCTAGAATGTAGCTTACTGTATAGTGAATAAAACGACACTTCATTTAACTTGAATATGTTAAATTCTTAGGGCAAAAAGTGACCAGAACAGCCCAAAAAGGCCTAAAATAAGGAAAATTATGAAATAATTGGTTACACTTTTGCTTATTTCTTGAGGTTGAAAATAGCTAGAGGAATGGTATTGTTTTTAAGAAGTGCATACGTCGATAGTTAATGTATTTTAGTTACTAAATTACGTAAGATGATTGTTTAGTGAGGGATTGGTCCCGAACACTAAAAATTGATAGAAATCGCAAAAATTAGCAAGAATTACAAAATGCTGTTTACTTATCTAATTTAAGGTGTTCACCTGTTATTTTTTTTTGCTTTCAGATGTATCTAAACCTGATTTGTAATACTAAATTATATACTATTATTTTGTTCAAAGTTTATGTCTAGTTTGTTTTAAAAATAGTCAATTTGACCAAAAATGTACGAAAATGCATATTTTTAAAAATAAATAAATAAATAAATAGTTTAAAATAATGTAAAAGTTTAAGATGCAATATAATATTCATCAATTATCCGGCCCCTCAATACTGAACACAATTGATACGCCCCCTCCCCCCCCCAAAAAAAAGACATTGCGAAATTGTATATGTTGGACTTTTTTTTTTATTAGAACGTTACAAATACATAAACCAAGCCAAATCGATGAAAACATCGTACTTTAATACTTTGATATATGACTGCATAGTGTTATTGAATACGTACAATTCTTATGTTTCAAATTAAGGACACAATGAACCCATTATGACTATAGCCACATTGTCATTACATGTTATCGCCATGCAAAGGCAATATATTTAACCATTTTTTTAGATCAAACAAACAGGTATTGGGTGTTTACTTGCAATACCACTTTAAGACATCATGCTGCAAACATTCAATTGGAAGGCCTCAAATAGGAAAAGGGCATGATAAGATCAAGTTCTTGAAGCAGTTTATACATAAGACTCAACACTGTAGGTCAGTGCGCAAGAAGATCACACACAACCATTCTTGAATTACTAACGTGGAGATCAGCTAAAGTGAAAGAAACGTGTTGATCTACTCAATATTATCACTCGCCTTATCACTAGTGAGATTCAGTAATATGGAGGACTCTAAGAAATGCTGACCGAAAGTTAACGTAATGAAAGAACGACTATAAACAGGCAGACTTGATAAATACAGGGTGACCCAAAACAATGTTAACACTCCGGGCACATCAGATATCTTAAAAGGACAGGAACACATGGGTCTAATATTTATGTATTATGAAAGCTGAGTAAATAAGCTTTCATTTGCATTTTATTGCGTTCCAATTGGTTATTTAGAATGGGAGATATGCTTCAGCAAACATGAGGAAGCAAAATCGGCTTGGTCCAATTTGCATTAATTACAACTATGATTACGAACTTGTAAGAATGCCAAAAACATTATTGAACAGTAATTCAAAAGCAAAAATACTATTGCAACATTTAATCATAAGTTAGAATGTATCGATTATTGAATATAGTTGAATTATGGTTAATTTCAGTGCAATACTAGTTTTATTTCAGTGCAATATTAGTTAATTTATTTAATTGGATGGACCATTTCAACAAAGAACATGAAATGTTTCAATTTCAATTTTAAAGACTGCTTTACTGACAGCTACCCATTGCACATGGAAAAAGAGTATATAACTTAAACTCATGACAAAATACATATATAATTTATGTGGAATATGTTTATTTATGTCTTTTAACCTTGAAAAGAATCGAAAGAATGCGTTGAAATGAACAAAGAAGAGATTAACTGATGTGTGTGTGTGTGACTTAATCATGTTGCTATCTTGCTTCGTGTATTTTAAAAGCTAACTTTCATACTGAGAGGATTGGACCAAGCCGATTTTGCTTCCTCGTGTTTGCTGCAGTATATCTCCCGTTCTAAATAACCATTTGGAACGCAATAAAATGCAAATGAAAGTTTATTTACTCAGCTTTCATAAAACATCAAGATTAGACCCGTGTGTTTCTGTCCCTTTAAGATATCTTATGTGCCCGGAGTGTAAACATTTTTTTGGGTCACCCTGTAGGTACATAATTATGTAATTACATGATATGGGCAAGGATAATGAGATAAAGGATGAGAAAAGAATGACCTTTAAAAGTATTTTCAGGAATCAGTAGATCTTTTATAAACACGAAGCTTGACTTGACGAAGGATTATGGCTTACAAAAAACCGGTATTGGAGTAATGCTTGAAGAAAGGTGTTCACTCGCTATCACTGTCTGTGTCTGATGCTAGATAAACTACTCGGTCGTCGCAACTCTCCTTATCACATCCGCAAGTGTCAGTGCAGGGTAGCTCTTTCTTTTTACATGCACACATCCTGGTCATACATCCTGTCTTGCACCCACATTTTCAACGTCAGCATGGCTTCTGGTGCGGGTTGTAACAGCATCATTTGTGGAACGAGATGGGCATTGTCGTCTAACACCAATCCGTTGTTAATAGGAGATATGTCCATATACTGCGTGGTTGCATGCATCCGGATAAATGACTGATAGTTTGCCCGTTTTAGGTGTTGCTGGAATGAATCGGATGTAGGGGGCAGTTTCTCATTTGCACTATTATTCTTAGCAAACATTTTGTATCGCATGGCATTGAGTTATATGTTATCGCTGTTTTATCATGTATTTATATGTATTTTGATGATAATATTATATGTTTTTATATTGTAAAAAATGCGCATTTTTGGCCTTTGGCCACGATGTTATTTTACAATAAATTGAATTGAATTGAATTGATGGTAGAATCTTGCCTGAATACATGAGCATCACAAGGGATATATAAGCTGCTGTTGTTGCCAGGTCTGATCCTAGTCCTTTCAGGCCATCGGCTAGTTCAGGGTGAGCAGCAGCAGTCTCTAGCCATCGTGTCTTTCCCTTTCCAAGAAATGACGATGTTGAGTCACATCCACTAAATACATGAAGGATTGGTAACATCGTGCACATGTCTGATTGAAGGTTGGCTGCCACCTTGTGCATAGGAATAAATCTCTTCTCCTGTTTTGTACCGGAAAAATAATTCCTGCAATCCTAGGACTGTAAAACGGGCACATTGCAGCTACGTCGGAATCGATACTCCACACAACAACTCGATGTACCCCTGCTGCTTCCTTTCCATAGGCGACATTCAGAAACATACGTGAATCAGCTTCCTCGTGATCGCTTCCGAGCTGTGGTATATCGGTATGTTGACCTAGCATTACTTTCACAGCTCGGTTGATGTCATGGAAGCCGCCTGGTAATAGGTTCTTCACACTTTTCCAATCCTATACACTTTCTTAACCAATTGTTTGGCAGAAAATCTGCTATGGTATGGGAAATATATTATGTAAAGCCATATTTCATAATAAAGGAAACTTATTCATAAGATACTTCTACAATAACGCTTCTTTTGTGAGCACATTATTATGACATCTGGTATGTTGGCCAGAATAACCTATTCATTTAATGACTTCCATTATCTCATGTCTCCTCTCTCTCACACGGAGAATCTTTCATCATTCATTTCAATATGGATCGAATTTACTTTATAATGTCCTAAACAGATTTGGGATCTTTGCCATCCTATATTCGAGACATAACGAAAAAGTACAATTTTCAGTTGTTTCGGGTAAATTTTAGAAATGTCCTGCCTTATTATACCACAATGTTGCATATAGATGCTTATCGACTATTTACAATGCCATTTGAGCAATAACAATCAACTTTGTCTGGGATGTGTGGCGAAAATACAGATTTGTCAAATTTGGACCCATTTATTGACATTTCGAGCATTTTTATAAAAATGCTCTCCTTCAGTAGTTTGCATTTACTTATAGTTTTATGATTAATGCCGTTATGAGTATGATATATATGGGCAGTTTTTAAGCTATCTGCAATTTGTCTAACTTTTTAAGTTTTCAAATCAAGCCTATAAATGTAAAAAATATTTTACGATTGTTCTCATAATTTGCTAATCTTTAAACAATTCTGGTCATTTTACAGGTCAAAGGTAATTTTGTTGGGAGATTTTGATCAATATATTACCATTACCTATATTATGAAGGTAGTGTCAGTCAAACTAAAAATAACAACCTTCATATTTTTTTAATTTACAATATAGCAATTTTTAGAAAAACTAACAAAAATAGGCATTTGTAAACCATTTTCGCCATTATTTAACAATTGCACCACTTTCAATTTTCACATCCACCCTAGCGATGACCCCAAACCATCAACCTATCACATAAAAGTGAAAGTTTTCTTCTAGCCTTCCAATTACCCCTGCGCCTTAACTTGCAGGCTTTTCGAAGTTGGCCGGTGAGCTATTATTATCTGACAATACGGCGGTTACGTTGAGGATGACTGATGGGGTGAACCTTGTGATATTCTCTTGGACGCTACTGACCATTCGAAACCCTCTATCACTAGTTCCCCGCGTGGTGCGCTCTTTGAAGAGGACCAAAATTGAAATCCCTGAATCGATAGCTCACCAGGTACAGACAGTTCGGTGCGACCTGTTTATGATAAAGAGGAATGAAAATGAAGAAATTGGAAGTGTTAATTATCGCAAAATGTCTATAATTATCCAGAAGTATTTCACTAAGTTCATACAAGTACAATAAATCTATTTTATTTATAAAAGTCAGGACCAGGAGCGTCAAACGATCTTTACAGATCAGTGACCGCACTACTGTGCATTAGACTTATTGTAGTCTGTAGTAGACACGGTAGATATACGTTATTTCCATTGGTCAGGGGCAGTCCTTTGGAGGTTCTATTAGAACCAAAGTTATATATAGTAGGCCAATGGCAACCTACGTGTAGAGCTCTTTCCAGAGCCACCATCTCTGTTCAGTGGAAGCGGCAATCCATCTGAACGGCTCTTTTCAGAGCCACCAGTTCTTTCACAAGTAGGAAAGGGCACCTACTCTCACATCATCGGGCAAGGGGCAGCCCAAATGGTGATAACAAGAGAAGTGGCAATCTCGTTGTTTTGTTTAATATTATAATAATTTGGTCCTGAAGAAGTCTGAGCTAATCCTGACGAAACCTTGACAGATTAAAACTTGTCCGACGGCGAACCCGTTAAACTTTTAACTTATATGTGTAAAAGCTTTACACAATGTTAAGGAGTTATATTTTTACATATATTGTGTAATTATTTTTACATAATTGTTTACATATTTTTCTCTGTGTACCGGGTCTAGTAATGATTGACACAACATTTGCATATGAAGTCACATTGATTGGCGCTATTGGTCGCTGCTATGTTGGGCTTCAGTTTAGCGACTGGAGTGACGTACGTTTCTCATATGTTTGAATTGGGTTTACTGCATTTGGGTCTAAACGTTCAATGACAGATATTTTTACCTGAGGCCCAATAATAGTGAAAACACTAGTTGAGTTTATCGCGGGGGGGGGGGGGGGGGGGGGGGGGGGGGTTATACTCGATAGCTGAGCAACGATTTGTTGTAGACTTTTTTTTGTTGCATCGGGACAGCCCGAACTTCATTGGTCAAAATCCAATCGCTCGTCGATCAGCTATTGAGTATAAATTCAGCCAAATACCTCGTTGTTGTTGTTGGTAGATTAATAGTACCCTTGCAGTTGACTGTTGAGTTGAAATTACTAATCTCGATGTCTGAGTTGTTAGTCTATTATAAGTTACTGGTTTCGTAAATGGTAGACACGTCCGAGTTGTGGTCCTCTTGCCTTTATTGTTTGTTGTCATTAGATATCGTACCCCTTATAGTTTTGTTGTTGTTATTGTTGCGTTTGTTATTTAAGACGTTGCTTGTTTAGTTCAAGTGCTTGTCGGATCGTTTCTTGGTTTTCTTTTCGATCTTTTGGTTGCTTTTGATACAATTGTTAATTAGATTTCCGTCTAAAGACTTGACCATACAGTTTAGAAGGCGTTCAACGGATGGTATAGCTCCTCAGCCTAGTAAGGTAGGTTTCCTTTTAAGTTATTTGAAACAAGGGTTTCAATTAGACTCTTTCACAAAGAGTCAACAACAAATAGGGGATAGTTGGAACATCAACAACAAATAGGGGAGAAGTGCTCAACGTCTGCGCAGAGTTCTACCAGGAAATGTACAGCTCCAGGTCTAATCAAGTTAAAGAAAACTTCTTGTCACTCGACCAAATGGACATACCTACCATCACAGTTGAAGAAATTGATCTTGCAGTAAAGCAGATGAAGAAAAACAAAGCACCCGGTTTAGACGAGATAACCAGTGATATCATCAAGATCGGAGGTGAGCAAATATACACCCAGCTGGAAAGTCTATACAATCAGATACTTACCGAAAGGAAAATCCCCAAGGAATGGAAGGAAGCAAAGGTCATACTTCTACACAAGAAGGGAGACAAAGAGGACATCAAAAACTACAGGTCAATAAGTCTGCTCTCCCACCCATACAAAATATTTACAAGAATCCTTCAAACCAGAATGAAGAGAGTGCTTGATGAAAACCAACCAAGGGAACAAGCAGGATTCAGGCAAGGTTTCTCAACCACTGACCATCTTCAGGCTTTAAGCCAGCTAATTGAAAAGGCCAATGAGTACCAAATAAAGCTCTGCGTCGGATTTATCGACTATGAAAAGGCGTTCGACTCGGTTGAGCATAGTGACCTCTTCCTAGCATTAAGGAAAATAGGAATAAATGAAGGATATGTTCAAATCCTAGAGGATATATACACTGACGCTACAGCGAGGATCCATATCGACGAGGACATCTCAAAACCTATCAAAATCAACAGAGGTGTGCGACAAGGCGACACAATCTCTCCAAAGATTTTCACTGCTGCAATGGAAGAGGTGTTCAAGAAGGTAGACATGAAAGAAAGAGGGATACTCATCGATGGAGAGCGGCTAACAGACCTCAGGTTTGCAGATGATGTGGCTTTGCTAGCTAACTCAGTGAAGGAATTGGAGGCCCAACTAAACTGTCTGAATACGGAAAGCAGAAAAGTTGGTCTGAAAATGCACAAAGGAAAAACAAAATTCATGACAAATTACCAAACAAAGGAGTCCATCGAAATTGACAAGGAACCGATAGAAAAGTTAGAAAATTACAAATATCTTGGCAAGGAAATAAAAATGGAGAACAATACGAGAGAGGAAGTCTTGATAAAAATCAAGGCAGGCTGGAGCTGCTTCGGCAGAAACAAAACCATTCTCTGTGATAAAACCATACCAATAACATTAAGGACAAGGGTTTTCAATCAATGTGTACTACCTACCATGACATTCGGTACCGAAACTTGGTCAACAACCAAAGAAACTGAACAGAAACTTCTAGTAGCGCAGCGAGCCATGGAAAGGAGGATGTTAAACATAACAATACGAGACAAACAAAAGAACACAACCATTCGTAATAAAACTAAAGTAAAAGACATCATTGAAAAAATCAAGGAAATGAAATGGCGATGGGCAGGACATATCGCGAGACAAAACGATAATCGGTGGACAATAAGAACAACCGAGTGGCAACCCCGTACAGGCAAAAGGAGAAGAGGCAGGCAGAAACAAAGATGGAGAGACGAGTTAACCGAATACAGAGGAACGACATGGACAAGAGAAGCACAAGACAGACACAGATGGAAGATGCTGAAAGAGGGCTTCAGCCTACAGAGGCTGAAAAAGCCTAGAAGGAGAAACAAAGAGTCAAAGAGCATAATTGAACGTTTGAAGCAAACAATCGGGTACACTTGATGGATGATGCTCAAGTCAACTTCAAGACGATGACACTTTCTTACTTGAATTTCTATTACTTGCCTTCGTGGTGAAAGTAACCCACAAGTGTCCATAATGGACATGAAATACAGCGCCTCCAAGTGACAGCTTTCTAATCATCCATGACTGAATTTTCCAACCAGCAGTTAGGCCAATAATAAAATATTGATTGGTTGTCCTCGACATTCCTATCTTATTTTCCGTCAGTTCTAAAACCTCGTATACCTTATTCATAGTCAAATTACCCGCTCATGCTTAACCGATGAACATACCCTGAGACGATATACCGGTATTGTGCAGGGCGCCGGATTGGACATACCGATTGAGCAGTGTACAATGAAAGCATTCATGTGTAGTGTGTGATTATGCTAAGTTGACGTGAGTTCAAACGCCAATTATTAGCCGTTGATAAAGCAGAGTGTCGATTGTGAAATGTGTTGAAATTCATTGTTGTTGTATTAGTGTGTTTCGTTATTGACATCATTGTTCACCGGCCTATGGTGAGCGTGTGAAGTCACTAAAACTGTTTTAGATATGACCAAATATAAGGACTGCCCGTGGACAACTAAATTATTTATATTTTGGGACTTACGGGAGCATTGATATTAGACGATTTATAGAATCAATTTCAATAAGTAAGCTATCAAAATATTCCTTGATATATAAATCATTATTATGAACGGAAATCATTCTCTGTAATGCACACATTACAGAGAAATCTTGAAATGAAAGTTGCAAACATTTTTAATTTTTGTTGAATTTTTTTATTTTTTGCGACACATTAATTTTCACTCATCTGTATCGATCTGTTATGTTGCAGGGGAATGGCATTTGGCTCTCATCTCATCCATAATAGGAGTTTGACTAATATTCATTACATCCATACCATTAAACAACAACTTTGATATGTCAATTTTCTAATATATTGACTCCCAATAGTTAGCTTTAAACAATTGACATCAGAGCAAGCGACCATTGATGTTTAGCTGTGGTTCGATTCCTATTGTTCAGCTGGTCGCTAGTGGGCGCTGCATTTGATGTCCGTTATATGCTTGCGGTAGCACTTGTGAACCATTTACATGACACAATATTTTTAGAACATAGAAATAAAAAATAACACTATTTAAGTATTTTAAAATACTTAAAAGTTTGGCACATTCCATACTACCTACACACCTATGTGTTATAATGCATTTTATTTCGTAAAACGTACTATGTATTCCAGAAATAAGATTGTTAACATGCTTAAAGATCGAGACACTTTTGTCTCGCGCAATTTGATACCTCGCGTGACAAACCTTTGTCGCAAAATAGAGTTGGCAAAATGTTAATAAAGGTAAAAGAGAATTTCCAAAATTACAATGATTACTAATATTCATTAGACTTTTTATAAATAAAATAGATTTATTGAACTTGTATGAACTTAGTGAAAGACTTCTGGATAATTATAGACATTTTTGCGATAATTAACACTTCCAATTTCTTCATTTTCATTCCTCGATATCATAAACAGGTCGCACCGAACTTTCTGTACCTGGTGAGCTATCGATTCAGGATTTCAATTTGGGTCCTCTTCAAAGAGCGCACCTCGCACCAAGCGAGGGACACGCGGGGAGCTCAGTTTCAGTTTCAGTTTTATTTACCAATAATACATATACAATAATTTTAATAAATACATTAGGTGGGCTGACCAAAATCAGAGCAGAGCTCGCAAATATAATAATAATAATAATAATAATGGTAATTTATAAAGCGCCGGTATCCGCCGCAAGCGACGCTCATGGCGCTTCTCTGCATAACAACCAAAATAACATAAACACGCATAAGAACAAAGATGAGGAGAGTCACATCAAGCAAATGCTTCAGAGTACAAATATGTCTTCAAGTTTTTCTTAAAAATATGTACAGAGTTTGACAGTTTCACATATTCAGGCAAGCTATTCCATAGTTTTGGTGCTGCGACTTGAAAACTTCGCTGTCCCCACTGATGCTTAGCCAATGTTTCCTGAAGAAGACTTTGTTTTGAAGAGCGTAGCCCGCGATGCCCTGGCACATATGGTTGAACAAGTTCTGTTAAATAAGAAGGAGCTGCGTCATGTAAGATCTTGAAAGTAATAAGGCATATCTTGTATTTCAGTCTCTGTTCAATTGGAAGCCAGTGTAGGTCCGCTAATACAGGAGTTATATGATCTGATCTCTTAGTATATGTAATAATCCGGGCGGCTATATTCTGCAATCGTTGAAGTCGAGAGAGTTGTGATGATGTAATTCCATATAGAAGTGAGTTATTGGAGTCAAGTCTGGATGTTACAAATGCATGAATGATGGTGTCAGCTGCATCCCTTGTTAGATGTTGACGGATTCTGCCAATATTTCGTATTGAGCAGAAAGCAGCCTTTGATACAGCTGTCACATGGCAGTCCATTGTTAGATTTGAATCAAACATGACCCCCAAGTTGCGTACATTTGCAGCTGGCACAACATAAGATTCACCGATTCTAACATGTTGAATATAATTGACCTTTGCGATTTGTTGTTTGGATCCGAGGATCATGAATTCTGTCTTTGAGTCATTTAACTTCAGAAAATTGGTATTCATCCATGTTCTGATATCATCGATGCAGCTTTCAATTCTGTGAAGCGCAGAGTCAACATCTGCTTGCACAGGTTTTACAGACAAATACAACTGCGTATCATCTGCGTAGCGGTGATAATTCAGTTGATGCCGACGAATGATATCTCCCAATGGCAAAGTATAGATAGAAAATAGTCCGGGCCCGACACACGAACCTTGTGGTACTCCATACTTTAGTTGAGCAAAATCCGAAATGACATTGTTGATGCAGATAGTTTGTGATCTACCTGAGAGGTATGATATAAACCAATTCAACGCGACACCGTTTAAACCAATTCGATGTTGAAGGCGATGAAACAACACAGCATGGTCTACGGTATCGAACGCTGCTGACAAATCAAGTAGGACAATTAGTGTCATTTCTCCCTCATCAGTGGCATGCAACACATCATTCTGTACTCTTAGAAGTGCGGTTTCTGTGCTATGGCAAGCACGGTATGCTGATTGGTAATCCTCATCAAGATTATGTTGTTGTAGAAAGGGTACTAGTCTAGCTAGAATTACACGTTCTAATGTTTTGCCGAGAAATGTCAGATTTGATACTGGTCTGTAGTTCTTGAAAATGTTGCGGTCAAGATTCGCTTTCTTTATAAGTGGTCGAACATGAGCAACTTTCAAACTATCAGGGAAAACACCGGTTTCAAGCGATCTATTCACTATCTTGGTAATAATAGGCACAATTTCATTGGATGATTTCTTTAGAAGCGATGTCGGGATGGGATCAAGCTCACAAGATTTTGTTGGAGCTTTTCGAATAATTGCCAGAATCTCATCCTCGGTAGCTGGTTCAAAAGATGTCAAATAGTGAAATGCTGTTTTTGGTTCTGCGTACGACCAGTCATCCACAATATCAAAACTGTCACGAATTTTCATTATTTTCTCAGTAAAGTATTCACAAAATTGATTAGCGAGGCATTTGTCTGATGCAGCGTCAGGAAGGGGAGAAACTTGACGTCGATGAAGAAGCTGATCCGCTATTTGGAAAATACGTTTTTGATCCTTAGCATGTTCCATGAACAGGTCACTAATTATGTACATTTTGTTTTTTGTATCAAGGAATTTACCTTCTGCTTCTGTTGGGTATAGAACTGACGATCAATTTCTAGGCGTGTCTGTCTCCATTTACGCTCTAATTGTCTACGCTTCCTTTTCTCATTGTTGATTTCGGTATTATACCAAGAAGTGTTGGGGCGAATCTTTACAGTTCGGGTCTTTGATGGAGCATGTTTCTCAATGGTTTGGCTAAGAACATCAGAGTAGCGATTAACCAGATCATTAAATATATTTGGCCACCCTTAATAAATCATTTAAACGTAACAAATTCGGATACATGTTGTCAGAGGCATGGACATTACTGTATACTGATGATGTACACATTGCGGAATAAAAATATTATTATAATATTACTACATACGGTGAGTTATAACATTATTTGTGGACAATCAAAATCAAACAAAAAACAAACAAACAAAAAGTGACAATGAAATATGAAATGAATTAATTGAATTGAATTCGCTGGCAATGTGAGTGACTGTATGGCAATTTGGTACCACGCGCCATAATGATGCTACAAAAGAAGATGGGATAGCGATCAGGTCAAATGGGTTCTGGACTGAAGTGGATCCATTTGTAATACTAATCGGATTATACCAGGGCTGTCAACTCTCCCGCCTTGGGCGAGAGCGGGCGTCTCCCGCTTAGACACTCTTTCTCCCGCACTCCCGCCTAGCATATAAAATCTCCCGCCTCAAAAATTTATCAATTAAAATGTTTATCAACTCGCTTATTTCCTTCGCGAGATGCTAACACTTTCCGATCACCAACGTACTTTTACGGAATCACAGGGAATTTACTATTTATAGCCCATCGCCTACGTTCATTTGCTGTACCTTTTGGACAATGCGATTTTTGGACTGTGCGAATTGTTTTGCCCGTGCGAAATTTGTTGTTGGTACATTTTGGCCATCATATTGTATCTCTACCTCCCAGCAAATCCCAAACAGCCCTGATCTCATTCGTAGCAATCACTTTTTCCAGTGCTTAGCAACTTGCTTGTGAATGAGGGGATGTATCATTTAAAACGTCCCAAATTCATCACTGTGTTGTGCTCAATAGAACAATTAACTCTTCAATGAAGTGTCACATTGACAGCCGCAATGTAAATCACTGTTAAAACTTTAAACAACTAAAGGGTACTTGAAGAATCCCTGTTGTTTTGCTGTGTTATAGAGTGATGCTCTCTTTTGACTTTTGAGCACAAAATAGTAATGATTTTGGCATTTAGATTGAGACCTCCCCATAAATATAAAACAACAGGTTCTTTCCAAGTCTATTTGTCTTCAGACTAATTGTGATTGCAGCATTTCTTCTGATATTAACGATATAAGAAATAGATCGAGAATACTATAAACCTTAGAACTAATTTTGTTTGGGTGCTTTGATTTCCAAACAAAACACATAATAAATAATATAACATAACAACTCGATTTGGCGGGGTGCTTTATTTCCAAACACAACACAAAACACAACAAATAATAGAAAACTTAAGAAATAGATCGAAAATAATACAAAATATAAGAACTATTTTTTGTTAGTACTTCATTATTTCCAAATACAACACAAAACACAACAAATAATACAAAACACAACAAATAATAGAAAACACAAAAACTAGATTTTGTGGCGTGCTTTATTTCCAAACACATCACAAAATACAACAAATGATAGAAAACGTGGATAGCACACACATTAGTGCTGTCGCTCACGACAAACATCCCAGGAAATATTGCAAGGTGTGTAGTCATCAAACGCTTGCGATTTCAATGTTCGCGTTGTCGCTAGCGTCTAGACATATTATCATACTTACTTGCACTTTTTTGTAATGTCAGTTAATCCATCAATTTGTTTTGTTTATTTAAAGTAAATTACCGGGAAGTAATATAATTTGCATGGATTGTACAATAACTAATTTACTTTTTTATTTTGATATAGTATATGTATACGAAACGTACATCAACAATATTATATATTAAAAGGTAGTATGCCTATATTTTAGACGCGCGGTTAATAGAAGTCCATAGTCACTTTTCGAGAATTGTATTGAACGTTAAATATAGTCGAAGTGTAATAGCACTCTCTTGATCAGGGTCGTTTTATATATAGATAGAAACACCAAATCGATGAGTACTAAACCAATTAATCTTTAAGTAATTTTAACATCGTAGTATTCAAACTATTTAATACATACGTTTTCTTTATTCAAGCTATTTCTCACTTATTTAAAATGCATCGCATGTTAACACCAAATCAGTACATCCGTTGAACACTTTGACCGTTAACACATTAAATTGGAAGTATTAATTATATGATACTCATCGTTGGTCTCTAACATAGTTGACACAGGCTTTGATTGTTCATTAATCGCCATTGATCGGCTCAAGGGGTTTGATTGACACGGACAATAAGAAGAGAATGACTAGTATCTTCAGGCAACTGAAAAGCTCCACAAAATATTCCGAACTCAAAAACAAAATGTCAAAATCCGTTCTTACCTCTTCATATTCCATCTACAATGCCAGACATGAGCCGGAGTGGAACATCCAGGAGCTCATTTAGATTTTTTGTGCCGCCATGATAGTTTTTTGTTCATAAATTCCGTTGTTTTGCTTTCTTTCAGTACTGTATTAATTTGTATGTTCTTGTGTTATGTAACTTCCCATGCCTGGGGTCAGCATAGACCCTAGATGTTCTTGGGTTTATGTGTTTGCTTCTTTATTTTAATAAAGATGATGAAATTAAAAAAAAAATTGCCTTATCCGCATTTGATTCATTATTACATTATTATTATTAAATAATCGTGAACATGATTATTTTACAATATTGACTTAAATTGTCCAACGACATGAATGAGAACAGTTAGCAAGTTGTATATATACTTGACTGAATATGAAACAACTAAGATTACCCTTGGTTACGCATATAAAGGGTTGCTTTATACATGTTCACGGGCATATACTTACAAGGTATTAATAGAAATGTGTGTGGCCCTTGAGCGTGTTAAGAACAGCAAAGTCAGCACCCGGGGTCAGCACACAATACCGATTTTTCACAGTTTAGCAAATATGCTAGTGATAAAGTAAAAATTGCGTCTATTAGGTATGTGATTTATGAACCAATTGCGACTTTGCTTATCACGCGATCAAAAATAGACTTTGATAGTTTTCTCTATTATCAAATTTTCTTTTATGCAAAATGCGATAGGTCGTGATACCACACATTGTTGTCGATTTACTAAAGAAATTACCTATCTAACCATGACAGCTAAGCAATCAAATGAAAGTCAAGCATTTGTTTGTGATATTCATTGGTTGAAAAGTAATACCGTAGTTAGTTGGTGGTATGTTGAAAGGAGCAAATTAAGAAATGGACCACCACATATTGTGCCATGTATTTCAAATTATACTAAGTGCTACATGTACCTATTAGGAATCTGGCGGTAGAGTGCGACAACACTCCGTGATATGTGTTACCCATTATGATATAAGACATAATCATAATCGTTATAAGTTTGAAGACACATAATTCATGTTAATAGTTTGTTGCAAAATAATATTATGAAAAAACCTTGGGCTGGTGGAATTTTTGTCGAGCAGGTAAATTCTGTGAGTTACCTGCCCGACTGGCTAGTTGGAAAAAATCTGAAGTTCCACCACTGCACATATGTTTGGAAAGAAGCTATTGTTTAGTATTAACAGTTGGTTTATGTTTTTTTGTATACTAAATGCGTGTTTGATATTATTGAATGTGCCAACATTCAATCATTTGGATAAATGCAATAACACCTGAAAAGTGCTACCCATTTAATATTATAAACATTGACAGCAATCGTAATTCGATTCAAGATATAGACTTGCAAAGAAGTGTTTGGTTTGTATTAAAACGATTTGGAAATCGCAATTTCAGTCCTTCACATGTGCTACCCATATCGAACATTGTACTGAAGCCGGCTATAGAGGGCAACAGCATTTCCTATGTGAGCTACCCCTTTTGATATTTAGAAAATAATTACAGCAAGAATTAAGCTGTTGTTTAGTTTTAACAGATGTGTTAATCTGTTGTTGAAGACTGGTGATAATAAAGATTAAAAAATCGCAATGTCAGCCTTTCACTGAAGATGTATGTTTAGTATGATATATTTTGCAACCCATTTGGATAAATGCAACAACACTTCTTGATGTGTGCTATATACCCATTTTTGACATTATAACACATTTACAATCAGTTTGAAGACAAATAGAATTGGAAAGATGCCGATATTTAGTATAGTTGGTTTAATCTATTGTTGAAGACTGTGGTACGATCTAGACATCCCCATTTGAGACCTGCACAAAAGATGCGTGTTTAGTGTAAATTAATGTGCTACCTATTTTGATGATTGCATCAAACCAGGGGTGTGCCACTGAGCTTGCCGATCGGAGGCCGCGTTTAAATTAAAATTTGGTCGGCATAGAACTGGTGGCGCTTTACCGATCAGGCGTGATTGTAGCAGACGACACGAACGCTGGCCACGCGTCTCTCAGACGACCCAATAATGGCAACGGGAGTGCACTATTTTGAATTATTTTTAACACTCATCCCGGTTTACGATGAAAATTCTTCTAATTATGATGAATTTGTCAAAATGATAAGATTAACATTAGCGATTACGTGTTATTCACTACGAATTCAAAATTTAGGTTTCGCGTGGCCACCGTCGTCTGTGTAAATCCACAGCGCCTTCAAACATATGCCGACCAAATATTACGTTAAACCTAGTTAAATATTGTTAAACGCGTTAAACGCCGGTCACCGACACATTCCGATGATTACCATAATTTATGTAAATATGCAAAAGGGACCGTTTTCGCTACGTACGTTAGTATAGGACTTTCCTATCCCAAAAATAATAGTATCCATGATCAAACCTTGTACCAAAGCTGGCAGTAGATAGAATGCAACAATACTTCGGGATGTATGCTACCCATTTCGATATTAGAACATATTACAACAATTCTATTTAGTTTCAAGATAAATATACTTGGAAAGAAGCTGTTGTTTAGTTTAACAGTTGTGTTGTACTATTGTTGTAGATGGGGGTTAATAACGATTTAGAAATCACTATTTCAGTCCGTCACAGAAGAATACTGAGTTAATAACAATTTAAAAATAGAAACTTGAGACCTGAATAGAATGAATTATATAGTTCTATTGCTGTACAGAAGGTCATTGGTATGAATTAATTGTATGATAGTACTACTACTTATTGAGGCATTTCCGTTATCCAATAAGTCACGGAAAGAACAATATATAAATAATGGATTTTCCAAACGTAAATCAAATGCAAGACATTGGCACCAAATTGTCGATATCGGTGTATTTAAACCAGATTCGTTAATGGCAGATTTATCTAATGAGCCGTGGAAACAATTGGTGGAATGCGGCTATTGAATTTGACGAAGTAAACACCTTTTGTCATCGAAATAAGAGATTTATCTAGACTACTTAAGTATTCCTGGGTAATTGATTATAATACTTACATACGTGTAAGCATGTCAGCTACCTGTCATGATTTAAGCAATAGAGTAATATATCACAATAATAAACGGCAATAGGAATGCTGTCACGAAATACACTTAGTATATCACGCTACCATGTTTCATTATTGTCGTTTGTCGAATAGCTCCAACAATTAAATGCCAATGAAGAAAAGAGCACTAAATCATCTTCCAAGCGTCCTTTGTCCTGGGTAGATATCAATAACTATCTATTTACGTCGTTCTGTCGTTCTTAATTTTTATATTTGAAAATATGTAATATGTTAATCTATGAAGGGGATGGGTTTTAAGTCTTGTCAAAATGGACCTCGAAAAGTCCAGTTTTCTTTCAAAAATTTGAAATTAAGAAAAAACAAGAACATTTGAGAGTAGATAGAAAGAAGAAAAAATGTGAAAGAAAGTAATCATCCTAGTTTTGCCCCCCCCCCCCCAGAAATGAACATTGATGTGTGTAAGTGGGGGGAGGGGGGGGGGGGGTCAATGCCTGCCCCATCTCAGTGTCATGAATTAAAATATTAAAAGTTAAATGATTACGTGAGAGGAATAAATTGACTGAATTAATTTTGCCTTCCCGTCCCATACTGTCTGGCACGTCATTATAATGAAAGGCGCACACAACTAATTCAGTCTAGAAATCCACTTCCGGCAAAAAGTTGAGTACAGCAATAGTTCCTATAAAGCACAAAAAGTGTGCGAAATCGACACATTAGCTGGCACTGTCCTCTCGAATGTTGCATGTATGTGTTGTGTGGAATATGTACGTGAAGTTTGTAAAAGAAACGGGATGATTTGAGCTTGATTATAATGTTATCCACCGATTTACCGCCATTTTTGCATCCCAGCCTGAGGACTGAAAATTAGGTGATTAATACTTCCCAATTCAGCGGTATTTACTGAAAAATGTGACGAATAACTTTCCTTGATATTCAGATATGTTATAAATAAGCGTTTATGGCATAAGATTGCAAGTTTTCACAAAAATTGACTGGTGAAGTTTTGAAATAGAGCGGTTTTAATAGGCCGACATTTGTGTGTAAAGCCTATGGGGAGCTAATTAGTTGCGTGCTCCCTTCAGTCTGTAACTTTCGACGAATAGGGAAGTGAGTGTTTTGAGACTTGGTGAAATAAGGTGGGAATTCATCTTGGAAATCGAATACTATTTTTTTCTAACCAAATCTATGTTAAAATAACCCATTGCATTACAGGCGTAATTGTATTTCACACATTGCCACATTTGAGTAATAAGCTTATTTCTGTTTATTCTAAAATCTCGAGTCCGACTCACTCCCGAGCCCAGCAAAATAGGCCTACTCGAGTTTGCTCATGTTCTCTGATCTAAGTGTGTTCAAATCTGATATCTTGTCCCAAGTTCAATATCTTTCAACGCTGAGGATTTATTTTATAAATTTAAACACGCAGTACAGCTTGAATTAGGCAAAGTAAAAATTAAAACATGTTTAGCGTTGTGACTTTTTTCAAAAAAGGAAGGAAGAGGCCCTTTTTTCCTTCTTCTTCCCCCCCCCCCACACTTTTAGTACAAATTGGCCTGGAAAGCGATAAATTTTGCGAACCTGAAAAAGTTATGACTGAAACTAAGAGAGAAACAAAATTGAAGCGGACCCCAAGCAAAAAGGAAGCGGGAGGGGACGCTAAACAGGTTTTTTTTTGTGTGGCCTTAGTCTAGTGTACAATCCACACTATGAGTATGATGACAGCGCATCGATCGCGATCGGCACATTTGCAACACAATGCTGAGGCCAAAAAAAAAAGTTGTTTGTTTGTCCACGTCCGACCGACCGTGTGCCTAGGTGCCGACCGTATTACTTTTTATTTTCGATAATTTTTTTAAAACAAATTTTTGAGCAATTTGAATGGCCAAACGGACCGTTTTATTCCTTATTTCGTATGATATCGTCAATCTGGTATTTGCAACACCATCCCCAATTCGCAATCCCGTGTAACATGATGTTTACTGCATGAACTTGGCACTCGCGGCCCGCGGGGACTATTAAAAGGACTAAATGAAAATCAGTGATCGCACGTGTAAGTGATGTCATTTTTATACTAAAAACGCAGTTACGGTTAATATTTGTTCCCAAAATGTTGCTCAACGGCATGAATATTAATTTCAACATAGTATATAACAATTTTGGGGTAGTTAGTACGGGGAAATAGGTTTAGCAATACTTTCACGTATATATTTCTAGCAAAACTTCAACACAACGTTATTTCACATTGTGTAACATTCAGTCACAATGGCGGCGTTCTACGGTATCTGCGCGCAATGCAAACTCAGTACAAAAATAATATTTGATCGAGTTTGTAGTGTTGCAACCAATGCGACAGTATTGGAACTTTAAATTGACAATCTGCCCCAGCAGGAGAAAGAGATCACAATCAGCAGTGTGAAGAGTAAAGCAACTAAAATGTCGCAAACTTATGAAAAGTGAGGTGTTTGGTGTGTGTTTGGACTTTAATTCACAGTATACATGCCGAATTTATATTCCCAAATACAATATCCGTATTAAAAAATATTAAAAAAAAAAAAAAAAAATCCGACCTACCGACCCTACCTTTTGAGGACCCTCTATGGACAAAGAAACACCTTTTTTTTTTGGCCTGAGCGACGTAGTCCTCGATCCTGTTGACCACTGCGCTGACATGGTGCTGGCATCACACATGCAGTAACCCCCACATACAAATGGTCTGCGACAAGCCTGGGCAATTCCATGGTTCCGCTGACCCGACCCCAACAAATATTCCCATGGCCCTTTTCTATGCGCCCTCCCTGTTTTTCGCTCGATCTAATGCAATGCGTCCTATAGTCACGCGTCTATAGTCTATTTTGTCTTCCTCGATACAGTGATTTCACTGCATCCTTACTGATCGCACTGAATAACCCCCTCCCCCGCTGACGTACACCCCACACACGTATCAAAATGAGCAATGCATACACGTGCGTATACGAGTGCGTACACATACCCATGCGGAAAAAAGGCATGCGTAAATGCTGCACTTAGTTATAGAGTTGTACGTACTGCCCACGTGATTGAATTGATTTGATTTGATTGATTGATTTGATATGGATTGGATTGGAATTTATTTGATTTGAATTTGATTTTGAATTTTATTGAATTGATTTTGAATTTAATTGAATCGAAATGATGAATTGGATTTGATTTGAATTTGAATTGAATTGAATTGAATTTGAATTTATTTGAATTGAATTCAAATTGAATTGAATTGCATTGAATTGAATTGAATTTGAATTGAATTGAATTGAATTTGAATTGAATTTGAATTTATTTGAATTGAATTCAAATTGGATTGAATTGAATTGCATTAAATTGAATTGAATTTGAATTTATTTGAATCGAATTCAAATTGGATTGAATTGAATTGCATTAAATTGAATTGAATTTGAATTTATTTAAATTGAATTCAAATTGGATTGAATTGAATTGCATTAAATTGAAAATGAATTAAAATTAAAAATTAAATTATTATATTTAATTAAATTAGTTTCAGCTTTTCGAGTTCCAGTCAGTCCAGCTGAATGGGTTTTACATTGCAAAAGTATCAAATGAAACAAGTCTGGTCGGTACAGCAATTGCTGCAAATTCGTCTCTAAAAGGTGCATTTGAAATGCAATGAGCACAATTCAAAAGATAGGGACAGGTAATAGCTATATATAGCCAGCTTGCCTGCTATAGTTCATTCAACATAATATGAAACATGACCATCTATGATTGATATATAATTATTTTGCAATGTGAATTAGATAGTCATCATAATCTCGTCCATGCAACACTGAACAACTGAATAGACTTTGAGTTCTATAGTTTATTCGCAATAAAATAGCGCATGATCTTTGATATTTTACATCATTCTTTTGCAGTAATATGTTCCTTCTCACAATGAACAGGCTATAGACTATAGCTAGCTGTTATATAATACAGGACTACCTGGTATTGTATACAAATCTATTTTTAAGGAGGTCAAACACACACACAACAGGACTTGAGGTTGCCTATATATAGGATAATAGCCCAATTGTGTCATCAGTTTGAATTAGAGCTTTATTTATTGTCATAGACAATAGTTGGGCTACAAATAACTCTTGTTGTTGGGTGATAACATGTATATCATGGAAACAATGATGAACAAATAAGCATGCAGCCTGGCTGCCTTACTTAAACAGACAGCTAGTATGTAACACTGGTGTGGTATTAGCTAGATCATTCACCATGTTCTATGTGCCTACAACATTACTCTAAATGTTGTCCCATGCTTCGCACGCGGAACAAGAATGACGCAGTGGATCGATGCGCTCTTTAACATGCTCTGATCGGATTGTGAAAATTGGGTGTATAAGGGAATATGCTGTCATGTTCAAATTATACACCTATCAGTTGTAAGACGCACTATACGACCCCCGGGAGTGGTGCGTCACTTTACCGAGGTGCGTCAACTTCTCATGTACCAAGACGCAGCTTGTGTAAAAAAAAACGACGGACCATTGCCATCCAAATACGCACCCTCAGTCAACTATCAGCCCATTCGCACCCATGTAAAGTGACGGATCTTTACGCACCCTCCGTCATTTTTTTGACGGACCAAAGGCTGCCACTGACGTACCCTCCGTCAAGAATTATTGGTAAACGACGCACCCACGACGCACCTCTCCCGGGGGTCGTATAGTGCGTCTTACAACTGATAGGTGTATTACCCTTCAATCCAAAAGAGTTTAACTGGTAGCGCGCACTATGGTGACAAGCTGGGCAGTCTGCCAGTGCTAGTGCCTACAATTTGATGCAGTCATGATGAAATGTTACGCAAAACCTTCGGTATGGAGCTTGCGTTGCAACATGAAACAGCACTTGGACCACAAATCCGTGTCTGGACTGGGAAACTATGCGGACCCATGTTGCATGCTCTGCGCTTACTTTGAAAAGATTGTGTGTGTGCAACTGTGCATTGCATTGCTGTGTATGGTGTTTTTTGTAAATTGGGCTTAAAATATACCAAGGCAATCCTCTTATTGGGCGACTTTTGACTACTTATCTGGCAATACCTAAAATGATTATCTTTCTATTAAGCTGACTGAAGAGATGCTTAGAGCTGACTGGCTGGCTGGCTGGAAAATGGACTTATTCAATGTCCATTTTGAAGAAATATCCTGTTCCAGGAAGAAAAGTACAAAATAATGGGAAAGATACGGCTAGCAGCTGCAGCAGTAAGTACCAAACTTAAATGGAGGTCTACCCAGTTAAGGAAACTATCGGGGATAATAACGTGAATATTGTGCCTTGAAGTAAATCCATCACAAGATTCGAAACCTGAGAGAGAAAATATGTTTCATTTACGTTCTTAATCGTATATACATTGTAGGCATTTGCCGCACTCAACTTGGTGCAGTTGTATAACTGCTATCACCAAAAGATTGTTTGTTTTGTATATTATTTCAAACAGAGAAGTGTTGTGACTATCAATCACCTGCCGAGAGGGTTAACAAAGACTCACGACCGAATAATATTCCCCTATCAATTTGATAATGATATGTACTTGACACCAACCTTTAATCATGTATATGTCCCTTGAATCCCAGTCATAAGAATGATGTGATGAAATCACATTCCTAGTCCCCTCCTCGCCACATGTCTTCCCCCTTTTCACACTTGTCCCTCATATCTCGTTGTTACTTGAGTTTCACACAAACAGGTCCCCTCTGGAACATATGGACTTTGTCGTCATTTTATTATTTAAAATTAACACTTCATTAAATTTTGAGCATATCTGACAAAAAACAATAGGATATAGATTTGGTAAAATTTGCTCATTTCTTGTCCGATTTGGGTTCGGTTCTCGATAATTTGTAGTATAACAACAAGGCTGTCAATCACAATATCAATCCACATTTGCATAGTTAACGAAGAGGATCATCAGGATGCATTAGAAGCTGTAAATGAGGAAGACACTGACACAGCGGACGACACCGAACCTGCAGTTGTGAAACTTGATGCTGAGTCAGATGAGGATGACCTGGATACGAATCCAATGAAGTCGGGAGATACGACTGAAGAAGAGGATCATCAGGAGGCATTTCAGGGCTTACAGCTGGTCGTTCTATTAAGAGACGTACTCAAAGAACGTGCCGACTAGAACAAATAAGTGACTGAAGAAAAATAGTAGTTAAAAGAGAGGAGATTATAAAATAAAGAGAAAGTTGTTTATGGAGCATAGATGTTTAATGTGGAGTTGTCGGTATTGTATGTGTATAATATATATTAAACAATTTTTATTAAACAATATATATGTATATATTTATGAAGACTCGCTTAAAATGTGACTTTTTGAGCTTGCCACTATAAAAATGCGGATAACCAAAAATATTGGCGGATGACCAAAATCCCAACTTAGGTTATCCGGTGGATAACCAATTTATTTTTCTTATTTCGAACGCTGTTCAGGACCATACAATTAAAGTATTTCTTTTAAATGGCGATTTATAAAAATGTAAGGTGGCAACCACACCCTCCTCTACTATCGACTTTGACGGCTTACCCTACCCCCGGTGTATTGAGCAAGAATGCTATCTTCCTGGGATAGTATCTTTGGGCGCTAAATTGTGTGAGTTTCAACCGTATACACTGTGTAATTCTTTTCTAAAGACAGCTCGTATCCAGTTTCTTGGCATCATCGCGTGTGTTGGCGTTATGAATGTGAGCGATGCGGACTTTATATTTAACCATGAATACCGTAAGTATAGTACATTGTATTATCAGGGAGTTTAATAATAGTAATGGTATTGTATGGGAAGATTGGCTTCAAATTCGAATCAGACAAAGAAGATCTGACATACATAATCAACAAATCGGGCTTCAATTTGATATAGGCCTAGGCCCCTAATAATAATATAAATAAGCTTAGGTTTTAATTTAAAATTTGGTAACAATTTGTATGACAATTTGCAAACATTGCAAATGCAAGTCCAATGAATGCCAATACTATACTAGCCTAGTACAGGAAACCCATACGTTGGTGCTTTTTTTTCTTCTTCCCATAGTATGGGGACAGATAGTGAAACATGCAAAATACCCTATATGATGAATAATACCAACTGATGACAAATATCCAAGTATGATTTGTTGTACTAATACTACTAATACTAGCCTGCCCTAGGGGATGACAATGTCATGATAGGGCCTAGTACTTACTAAGTTTATATTTGGCTGTAGTGATGTAAGCATGTATAGGTCGGGGCGGACCTACGTCATGCCGGTGAAAATAATCAAATGCCAGTGAAAACAAATTGCGCAGAATTAAGGCAACCGCACATTGCGACTACTGCGAATCAAGTGTTGAGTGCGTGCATCACTAGTTGCCAAGCAAATTTGCTAAAAATAATTCAAGTCCGCCCTTGCCTTATGATACTTACTACTTCTACCAATTGCATTACATAACGTGCACGCCTACATGTACTCCAGGCGTTGGCGTTTATAACACACAAGCGTTGAATGAAAGATGTCGGAACATGCATACTACGTGTGGGTCAAAGCTGCACCGGTTAAAGGGACATTAAGTGGGGTTGAAAATTTTAAATGTTTAAAAATTTACTTCAGAATTCAAGATGAACATTAAAAATTGCCATTATTGTTGTTTCTACTAACAAAAACACAGCAAAACTTGATCAAAACAATATCATCGCTATTTAATGAAAACGCCCTCTATGCAAATATGGTTCGCGTTATGTATCATGCGTACTGCAGGGGGATACTGTCGGACGTAAAAAGCTCGTCCCGCGGGACGAGCATTTTTGAATCGACGTTTTCTTGTACAAAGAGAGCTGATTTTTCTTAATCCTTATAGGTGTAAGTTCATACATGTAATACAATTATAAAAATAAACTAATCTCAGTTTTTATCATAATTGAGGGCGCTGCCTCCAACACATCTCTTAGTGTCCCTTTAAGTTACGTCACTGTCCAAAGGAATCCAAATAGAATATGGCCTACATGGCTATAAGTTAACGTAAAACCAACAATAAACATGATAAACGACTACCGTACTTCAAGTATCCCGGGTCTGTATCTGTATTCATAGCTCTGTGGTAGAGCTAGAGCTATGGAATGAAAGTATGAGTTGACGTCACGGATGTTTTGATGTTTTAATCAATATTTTTGCACTTTTCTGAATAAAATTAGTCAAACTTTTGCTTCACATATTGGTTAACTGGGCAAAGATGGGGTCAAATTTGCCAAATTTACGAGAAACACCAAGAAATGAGGGGTAACAAGACCCTGTAGAACGATCATGTGAAATCCCTCCGAATACAGAGAGAGAATACTGAGAGAGTGAAGGTCCAGTGTTCTACTGGGTGAGGGGGGAGGCACGTGCCAGGAGAGCCCTCCCCAAGGCCTTGAAACGGCAGAAAACCTACATACACTACAGGAGTCGCTTCCTCACAGGGCTAGACATTTGGTGAAAATCTGATTCTCACTTGATTCTCGTGGACAGGTTTGCGAGAGTCTTAATTGGATTCTCCCAAATTGAAAATATTGCACATAAAATCAATTGACGGGAATCTTGGATTCTCGTAAAATGGGGTTGCGAGAATCTGTTTGGATTAATTGGATTCCCTCGGTGCCCCCGGGTAAAAAGCCTGGCTATGCTACCAACATGGGACCGTTGAATTACGGGACAAAAATGATTTAAAATCATCTTCAGGATCTTCTTAACCCTAACCCTACTGCATCTTAACAAAATCATTGCCAGAAACCTCCACGCACGTGCTGCTGCATTGACTCAATTACGTCACCTACCACAGGCATGTGTGGGCAGGAAATTGCTGCCCGCATATGCGCTGGGAGCTTAGCTCAATCGGTAGGGGGACAGACTTTGGTGTGGATGGTCTCATGCAGGCCCGTAACTAGGGGGGGGCGGACGTCCCCCCCCCACCCCCAAATCTGAAAAAAATCCTTTTTTTTGTTGTACCAATGTACCTTTTTTTGGTACCGATGTACCTTTTTTGGGTACCAATGTACCTTTTTTTGTCACTAATGTACCTTTTTTTGTGAAAACGCCCCCCACCTACCCCATTTTCCCGATAAACACCCCAATTCCCATTTTGAAAAGCGTTTTTTCGTGCCGTTTGGGACTAAAACATGTCCTAACCCCCCCCCCCCCCCCCCCCCCCCACCCCCTTTTTCCTCTCCCCCGATACAAACAAAAACATAGCCGCGAGAGTTAGGGTTAAGAAATCCATATTGGGTCATTCCATGCCAAATCAAAAAAATTGTTGAAAATCTTGGCTGGGCACCAGGGGCGTAACAGAGGTTGGTTGTCA
>CM069455.1:4927425-5219893 GCA_035610835.1 Ophiura sarsii
CTGGCGTATGGCTTTCGGAGTCTCCTCGTGTGTAGGTGGATGATCTTGGATTGGCAAGTCATGATCAGCAGGCTTGGGCAGATCAGATGGTGTTTGACCATTGTCATTGTTGAGCAAAGAGCTGAAGTATTCCTTCCATTCTGCAAGCATATCTTTGTCACTTGTAGGGGGCGTACCATATCTTTTCTTGACCTTGACGCTCGGCTTTTGATCTTTCCCTGAGAGATCATGGATAATTTTCCATGTGGTGGAGTAGTCACCTTTCATATCTGCCAATCGGAGTTCTTCCATTTGCGTGTTCAGCATTGCCAATTTGTCAGTTTTATAAGACTCGTTCAGACAGGTATTAAGCTTCCTCCATCTTTCTCTGGACTGTCGAGATTTGGATATTAGATACCTTCTTTTAGCCTGATCCCGCTCTGTCTTTATTTGCTTGGTTCTGTCTGCCACCCAACTTGGCATCCCACAAGGTTTGCATATACCAACAACCTTCTCTGCCACTTCTGATACAGCATTTTCAAACGAATCGTACCTCTCTGTTATTGGTATTGACAAATTGTTGCACTGGAGGGCTTCAAATCTGTTTGACAATTCAAGTTGAAACTGTTCTCTTGTAGCAGCATCCTGTAATTGTTTCCAGTTGAACTTTGGCCGATTACATGGTTTCCCTTTGGTAGTTCTTAAACTACAGACCAGTTTGATGCTGACAATCCGGTGATCGGAGTCTACTGAATTGTATGCCCTGCAGTTACGTAGGGAGTTTGTCCACTTGCTGTTGATAAGAATGTGGTCCAATTGGTGTGTTGAACCTGCTGGATGCATCCATGTCCAGAGACGGGATCTAGGTTGAGGAAATCTCATTTGTGAGGGACGAAGTTTGAATTCCTCACACATATCCACTAATCTCTCACCGTTGTTGTTAGTTATGTCATAAAAGCAGTGACGTCCAATAACTTCAGGGTGTGTTGAATGGCTGTCTAGTCCAATTCTAGCATTGAAATCTCCGACAACTAAGTGTGTGTTGTGAGTTTTCACCTGTTCCAAGTGATTCTCCAGATCGTTGTAGAAATCATTCTTGTCTTCAGGGGAAGCACACTCAGTTGGAGCATAGATTGATGTCACAGTAAGTTGTGGGTTTCCATGGAATGTAGCTGAGATAATTTTCTTGGTGATGGATTTTACACTCTGTAGGCATTTGTAGATATGCTTTGACATCATTATACCAACACCTCCTTGTCTCAGATCTGTGGCTGAGCTATATACTAGCACCCAGTTCTTGTCATCAGACCATAACTCTTCGGTGGGGTTTGTTGTAATAAGACGATGTTCTTGAATGCCAATGATGTCAGTACCTGCATCGGAACAGCCCATGAATAATTGATGAGTCTTTCCTTGTTGGTACAAAGTCCTCACATTGTATGTGGATACAACAAGGGGTTTGAAGGCACACAGACGACGCATTTCAGGACCAACAGTTCGTGATGCCGTGCCGAGTTCCCGCTGGCCCATCATATATAGTTAGTTTGAAGACAAATAGACTTGGAAAGAATCTATTGTGTTGGTATTAACAGTTTTATTATACTATTGTTAGCGACTGGGGTTAATAACGATTTAGAAATCGCAATGTGAGTCCTTCACAGAAGATGCGTATTTGTAGGTATGATTGTATGGAAGCCGGTAAAAAAAGAAATCGCACAGTACATGTACTATACATGTACTATTTTGCCTTATTTGACTATTTGGGCTGAATATACCCACACATAACCGCCCGCCATCTCGGTCTTTTATCATTATTTTCCTATTTTCTTTTTTTCCTCCGTTTTTATTTTTTTAGAGGGGCTGGGGGGGGGGGGGGGGTGGGGGGGGGGGGGGGGGGGGGGGGGCGGGGGCACAAATGGGGTTTTTCCGTCAGGGGGGCATTTGCCCCCCCCCCCCTGCCCCCCCCCCCCCCCCCCGAGCTACGCCACTGCCTCGTATGTGCTATCCATTTTGATATCAAAAGAAATACATAGAAATTATAATTCGTTTACAGACAAATAAACAGGAAAAGAAGCTGTTGTTTAGTATAATAGTTGTTCAAGATTGTGATAAGTGATGATTTATAAATAACAATATCAGTTCTTCAGAAAAGCAATTGTTCATGATGAATTAACGTGCTACCCATTCGGTCGGTTAATACTATTGTAGTTTGTACCGAAGCCTGCAATAGAGGGCGACACCACTTACCCATATGTCCTACCCATTTTGATATTAGAAAGAAATTCACAGCAATTAAAATTCGTTTGAAAATAAATAAACTGGAAAAGATGCTGTTGTTTAGTATAAATAGTTGTGGTAATCTATTGTTGAAGAATACGGTTTGTGATGATTTAGAAATAGCACTTTTAGTTCTTTAGAGAAGAAATAGTGAAGGATGAATTAATGGGCAACCCATTTGGGTACTATCATTGTAAAAAGAAAATCCGAAGCAAGCAATAGAAGGCAACACCACTTCCCCGTGTGTGCAACCTATTTTAATATTAGAAATAAATACATATCAATTATAATTCGTTTAATGACATATAAACAAGGAAAGAAACTATTGTTTAGTATTAATTGTTGTGTTGATCTTTTGTTGAAGAAATGGGTAATTGACGATTTAGAAATAGCAATTTCAGTGCTTCAGAGAAGTAATTGTTTATGACGAATTAATGTGCTACCCATTTGGTTACTAGCATTGTACTTTGTACCGAAGCCAGCAATAGAAGGTGACACCACTTCCTCATGTGTGCTACCTACATGTATGCTCTTATTAGAATGAAACTCATCGCAATTATTATTCGTTTGAAGACAAATAAACTGGAAAATAAACAATGGTTTAGTATTCATAGTTGTGTTCATCTATTGTTGAATATTGGGGGAAATGATGATTTGGAATAGCAATTTCATTTCGTCAGAGAAATAGATGTTTAGGATGAATTAATGTGCTATCCATTTGGTTGATGGCATTGTACTTTGTACCGAAGCCAGCAATAGAGGGGGACACCATTTGTATATGTGTGCTACCCATTTTGCTGAAATTCACAGTAATTATAATTCGATTGAAGACAATTAAACTTGGAAAGATGCTGTTGTTTATTATTAATAGTTGCGTTAATCTACTGTTGAAGACTGATTAGGGTCAATGACGATTGAGAAATAGAAATTTCAGTTCTCTAGAGAAGTAATTGTTTAGGATGAAATAATGTGCTACCCATTTTGTTGATTACATTGTATTCTGTACCAAAGCCAGCAATAGAGGGTGACACCAATTCGTAATGTGTGCTACCCATTTTGATTTTAGAAAGAAATTCTTAGCAATTATAATTCGTTTCAAGACAATACACTGGTTAAGAAGCTGCTATTCAGTATTATTAGTTGTGTTAATATATTGTTAAAGATTGGGGTAACTGATGATTTAGAAATTGCAATATAACTTCGTCAGCGAAATAATTGTTTAGGATGAATTAATGTTCTACCCATTTGGTTGATGGCATTATAATTTGTACCGAAGCCAGCAATAGAGGGTAACATCACTTCCTCATGTGTGCTACCCATTTTGTTATTAGAATGAATCTCACAGCAATTATTATTCGTTTGAAGACAAATAAACTGAAAAAGAAACAATGGTTTAGTATTCATATAGTTGTGTTAATCTTTTGTTGAATATTGGGGTAAATTACGAATTGGAATAGCAATTTCAGTTCTTCAAAGAAATAATCGTTAGGATGAATTAATGTGCTAGTCATTTGGTAGATGACATTATACTTTGTACCGAAGCCAGCAAGCGACACCACTTTCTCGTGTGTGCTACCTACATGTATGCTCTTATTAGAATGAAACTCATCGCAATTATTATTCGTTTGAAGACAAATAAACTGGAAAAGAAACAATGGTTTAGTATTCATAGTTGTGTTACTCTGTTCTTGAATCTTGTGGTAAATGATAATTTGGAATAGCAATATCAGTTCTTTAGAAAAGTAATTGTTTAGGATGAATTAATGTGCTACCCATTTGGTGGATGGCATTGTGTACTTTGTACCGAAACCAGCAATAGACTGCGACACCACTTCCTCATGTGTGCTACCCATTTTGTTATTAGAATAAGACTCACAGCAATTATAATTCGTTTGAAGGCAAATCAACTGAAGAAGAAACCGAGGTTTAGTATTAATAGTTGTGTAATCTGTTCTTGAAAATTTGGGGTAAATGATGATTTAGAAATACCAATTTCAGTTCTTCTAAGAAATAATTGTTTATGATGAATTAATGTGCTACCCATTTGGTTGATGGCAGTGTGTAATTATTACCTAAGTCAGTAATAGAAGGCAACACCACTTACCCATGTGTGCTATCCATTTTGATATGATTACAAATTCACAGCAATTATAATTCGTTTGAAGACAAATGAACTGGGAAAGAAGCTGTTGCTTAGTATTGATAGCTGTGTTAATCAATTGTTGAAGACTGGGGTAAATACGATTTAGAACTTGCGATTTTAGTTCTTCAGAGAAGTAATTGTTTAGGATTAATTTTAGTTGATGGCTTTGTACATTGTACCGAAGCCAGTAATAGAGGTGGAGACCACTTGTTCATGACTGTGTGCTACCCATGTTTATGAAATTTACAGCAATTCTAATTCGATTGAAGACAAATAAACTTGGAAAGATGCTGTTGTTTATTATTATTAGTTGCGTTAATCTACTGTTGAAGATAGGGTCAATGACGATTTACAAATACTGTAGCAATTTCGGGTAATTGTTTAGGATGAAATAATGTGCTACCAATTTGGTTGATGGCACTATACTTTGTACCGAAGCCAGCAATAGAGGGCGACACCACTTCCTCACGTGTGCTACTCATTTTGATTTTAGAAAGAAATTCTTAGCAATTATAATTCGTTTGAAGACAAATAAACT
Source organism: Ophiura sarsii (assembly GCA_035610835.1). Taxonomy (NCBI): domain Eukaryota; kingdom Metazoa; phylum Echinodermata; class Ophiuroidea; order Amphilepidida; family Ophiuridae; genus Ophiura; species Ophiura sarsii. Next base: position 4,932,363 of record CM069455.1, read on the forward strand.
GGTTAAGAAGCTGCTATTTAGTATTAATAATTGTGTTAATCTATTGTTAAAGATTGGGGGTAAATGAAGATTTAGAAATATATCAATTTAACTTCGTCAGAGAAGTAATTGTTTAGGATGAATTAATGTGCTACCCTTTTGGTTGATGGCATTGTACTTTGCACCGAAGCCAGCAATAGAGGGCGACACCACATTCTCATGTGTGCTACCCATTTTGTTATTAGAATGAAACTCACAGCAATTATAATTCGTTTGAAGACTTATCAACTGAAAAAGAAACGGAGGTTTAGTATTAATAGTTGTGTTAATCTGTTCTTGAATATTGGGGTAAATGATGATTTGAAATACCAATTTCAGTTCTTCAGAGAAATAATTGTTTATGATGAATTAATGTGCTACCCATTTGGTTGATGGCAGTGTGTAATTAGTACCTAAGTCAGTAATAGAAGGCAACACCACTTACCCATGTGTGCTACCCATTTTGATATGATTACAAATTCACAGCAATTATATTTCGTTTAAAGACAAATGAACTTGGAAAAAAGCTGTTGCTTAGTATTGATAGTTGTGTTAATCAATTGTTGAAGACTAGGGTAAATACGATTTAGAAATTGCAATTTTAGTTCTTCAGAAGTAATTGTTTAGGATTAATTTTGGTTGATGGCTTTGTACATTGTACCGAAGCCAGCAATAGAGGAGGAGACCTCTTTTTTCATGTGTGCTTCCCATTGTAATGAATTCACAGCAATTATAATTCGATTGAAGACAAATGAACTTGGAAAGACGCTGTTGTTTAGTATTAATAGTTGCGTTAATCTACTGTTGAAGATTAGGGTCAATGGCGATTTAGAAATAGAAATTTCAGTTCTCTAGAGAAGTAATTGTTTAGGATGAAATAATGTGCTACCCATTTTGTTGATTACATTGTATTCTGTACCAAAGCCAGCAATAGAGGGTGACACCAATTCGTAATGTGTGCTACCCATTTTGATTTTAGAAAGAAATTCTTAGCAATTATAATTCGTTTCAAGACAATACACTGGTTAAGAAGTTGTTTAGGATGAAATAATAGGCTACCCATTAATTTAGATGATGACATTGTATTTTGTACCTAAGCCAGCAATAGACTGCGACACCACTTCCTCATGTGTGCTACCCATTTTGTTATTAGAATGAATCTCACAGCAATTATTATTCGTTTGAAGACAAATCAACTGGAAAGGAAACTGAGGTTTCGTATTAATAGTTGTGATAAACTGTTCTTGAATATTGGGGTAAATGATGATTTGAAATACCAATTTCAGTTCGTTAGAGAAGTAATTATTTAGGATGAATTAATGTGCTACCCATTTGGTTGATGGCATTATACTTTGTACCGAAGCCAGCAATAGACTGCGACACCACTTTCTCATATGTGCTACCCATTTCGATATTAGAATGAAACTCACAGCAATTATAATTCGTTTGAAGACAAATAAACTGAAAAAGAAACCGAGGTTTAGTATTCATAGTTGTGTTAATCTGTTCTTGAATATTGGGGTAAATGATGATTTTGAAATAGCAATTTCAGTTTGTTAGAGAAGTAATTATTTAGGATGAATTAATGTGCTACCCATTTGGTTGATGGCATTATACTTTGTACCGAATCCAGCAATAGAGGGCGACACCACTTCCTCATGTGTGCTACCCATTTTGTTATTAGAATGAATCTCACAGCAATTATTATTCGTTTGAAGACAAATCAACTGGAAAGGAAACTGAGGTTTCGTATTAATAGTTGTGTTAATCTGTTCTTGAATATTGGGGTAAATGATGATTTGAAATACCAATTTCAGTTCGTTAGAGAAGTAATTATTTAGGATGAATTAATGTGCTACCCATTTGGTGGATGGCATTATACTTTGTACCGAAGCCAGCAATAGACTGCGACACCACTTTCTCATATGTGCTACCCATTTCGATATTAGAATGAAACTCACAGCAATTATAATTCGTTTGAAGACAAATAAACTGAAAAAGAAACTGAGGTTTAGTATTCATAGTTGTGTTAATATGTTCTTGAATATTGGGGTAAATGATGATTTTGAAATAGCAATTTCAGTTCGTTAGAGAAGTAATTATTTAGGATGAATTAATGTGCTACCCATGTGGTTGATGGCATTATACTTTGTACCGAATTCAGCAATAGAGGGCGACACAACTTTCTCATGTGTGCTACCCATTTTGTTATTAGAATGAAACTCACAGCAATTATTTTTCGTTTTAAGACAAAAAAACTAGAAAGGAAACTGAGGTTTAGTATTAATAGTTGTGTAATCTGTTCTTGAATATTGGGGTAAATGATGATTTAGAAATACCAATTTCAGTTCTTCAGAGAAATAATTGTTTATGATGAATTAATGTGCTACCCATTTGGTTGATGGCAGTGTGTAATTATTACCTAAGTCAGTAATAGAAGGCAACACCACTTACCCATGTGTGCTACCCATTTTGATATGATTACAAATTCACAGCAATTATATTATTCGTTTAAAGACAAATGAACTGGGAAAGAAGCTGTTGCTTAGTATTGATAGTTGTGTTAATCAATTGTTGAAGACTAGGGTAAATACGATTTAGAAATTGCAATTTTAGTTCTTCAGAGAAGTAATTGTTTAGGATTAATTTTGGTTGATGGCTTTGTACATTGTACCGAAGCTAGCAATAGAGGTGAAGACCACCTTTTTCATGTGTGCTACCCATTTTAATGAAATTCAAAGCAATTATAATTCGATTGAAGACAAATAAACTTGGAAAGATGCTGTTGTTAATTATTATTAGTTGCGTTAATCTACTGTTGAAGATTAGGGTCAACGAAGATTGAGAAATAGCAATTTCAGTTCTTTAGAGAATTAATTGTTTAGGATGAAATAATGTGCTACCCATTTGGTTGATTACATTGTATTTTGTACCAAAGCCAGCAATAGTGGGTGTGACTACTTCCTCATGTGTGCTACCCATTTTGAATTTAGAAAGAAATTCTTAGCAATTATAATTCGTTTGAAGACAAATAAACTGAAAAAGAAACTGAGGTTTAGTATTCATAGTTGTGTTAATTTGTTCTTGAATATTGGGGTAAATGATGCTTTTAAAATAGCAATTTCAGTTCGTTAGAGAAGTAACTATTTAGGATGAATTATTGTGCTACCCATTTGGTTGATGGCATTATACTTTGTACCGAATCCAGCAATAGAGGGCGACACCACTTTCTCATGTGTGCTACCCATTTTGATATTAGAATGAAACTCACAGCAATTATTTTTCGTTTCAAGACAAATAAACTAGAAAGGAAACTGAGGTTTAGTATTAATAGTTGTGTTAATCTGTTCTTCAATATTGGGGTAAATGATGATTCAGAAAATAGCAATTTCAGTTCTTTAGAGAAATAAATGTTTATGATAAATTAATGTGCTACCCATTTGGTAGATAGCATTGTGTACTTTATACTTAAGCCAACAATAGAAGGCGACACCACTTCCCCATGTGTGCTACCCATGTTTATATGAGTAAACATTTACAGCAATTATAATTCGTTTAAAAATAAATAAACTGGGACAGAAGCTGTTGTTTAGTATTGATAGTTGTGTTAATCAATTGTTGAAGACTGGGTAAATACGATTTTGAAATTGCAAGTTCAGTTCTTCAGATAAGTAAATTGTTTAGGATTAATTTATGTGCTACCCATTTGGGTGATGGCATTGTACTTTGTATCGAAGCCAGCAATAGAGGGAGACACCACTTCTTCATGTGTGCTACCCATTTTGATGAAATTCAAAGCAATTATAATTCGATTGAAGACAAAAAAACTTGGAAAGATGCTGTTGTTTAGTATTAATAGTTGCGTTAATCTACTGTTGAAGATAAGGGTCAATGACGATTTACAAATAGCAATTTCAGTTCTCTAGAGAAGTAATTGTTTAGGATGAAATAATGTGCTACCCATTTGGTTGATTACATTGTATTCTGTACCAAAGCCAGCAATAGAGGGTGACACCAATTCCTATTGTGTGCTACCCATTTTGATTTTAGAAAGAAATTCTTAGCAATTATAATTCGTTTGAAGACAAATAAACTGGAAAAGAAACAATGGTTTAGTATTCATAGTTGTGTTAATCTGTTCTTGAATCTTGCGGTAAATGATGATTTGGAATAGCAATTTCAGTTCTCTAGAGAAGTGATTGTTTAGGATGAAATAATGTGCTACCCATTTGGTTGATTACATTGTATTCTGTACCAAAGCCAGCAATAGAGGGTGACACCAATTCCTATTGTGTGCTACCTATTTTGATTTTAGAAAGAAATTCTTATCAATTATAATTCGTTTGAAGACAAATAAACTGGAAAAGAAACAATGGTTTAGTATTCATAGTTGTGTTAATCTGTTCTTGAATCTTGCGGTAAATGATGATTTACAAATAGCAATTTCAGTTCTTCAGAGAAGTAATTGTTTAGGATGAATTAATGTGCTACCCATTTGGTTGATGACACCACTTTCTCATGTGTGCTACCCATTTTGTTATTAGAATGAAACAGACAAAGACAAATAAACTAGAAAGGAAACTGAGGTTTAGTATTAATAGTTGTGTTAATCTGTTCGTCAATATCGGGGTAAATGATGATTTAGAAATAGCAATTTTAGTTCTTTAGAGAAATAATTGTTCATGATAAATTAATGTGCTACCCATTTGGTAGATAGCATTGTGTACTTTATACTTAAGCCAGCAATAGAAGGCGACACCACTTCCCCGTGTGTGCTACCCACCTTGCAGTATCCATCAACTACCTAAAAGACCTAAAAGACGCACAATGCGTGGTTGTAGAGCTGGTTTGTCATATCCCAAAGTATCTGCTAACAATGACACTGTGAGATTCTGTGCTCTAAACGCTAGATCTGTCCGAAACAAAACAACCGAATTTGTTGACTTTGCGATTGATCATAACTTTGATATAGTAGCAATTTCTGAATCTTGGATCAAACCAGAGGATACATCTGTTATTGGAAATATAACCATTCCTGGCTTCACTTTTTTGCATACTCCCAGACCAGGTTCCAAACGTGGAGGTTATGTTGCTGTACTCTATAGATCGGGATTAAATGTGACTATTTTAGATACTGGACTAAATTCTGCATCATTTGAATCGCTGAGTGTGAACATCGTTAGTGAATCCACAACACTATCCTTAGTGATTATATATCGTCCACAACCGAAATCAACTGGATGTCCATTTGGTGTTTTTCTTCATGAATTTTCACAACTTGTAGACTATCATCTTCTCAGACCGGCTCCTATTCATATTACAGGAGATTTCAATATTCATGTAGATGTTCCATCAGATCCAGAGGCTAAATCCTTCATAAATGTCCTGACAGCCAGTGGACTTCAACAACATGTGGATGTTCCTACCCATAAAGATGGTCACACACTAGACTTGTTAATTGATCGCATATCTGACTTGCCAGCTTTCACCAATCTAAATGTAATTGACGGAATCACAAGTGATCATTTGGCAGTTACTTGTAGACTATCTCTTAAAAAGCCACCTACATCTACTAAATCAATAACAACATGGAATTTACACAATATTGATATTGATTCATTTTGTTCTGATATAGCTGACGCAGATTTTGATTCTAACTCAAGCTGCAATGTTAATGATCTGGTTAATCGCTACTCTGATTTTCTTAGCCAAACTATTGATAAACATGCTCCATTAAAGACCCGGACTGTAAAGATTCGCCCCAACACTTCTTGGTATAACACCGAAATCAACAATGAGAAAAGGAAGCGTAGACAATTAGAGCATATATGGAGACAGACACGCCTAGAAATTGATCGGCAGTTATATACACAACAGAAGCAGAAGGTAAATTCCTTGATGCAAAAAGCAAAATGTACATATTATAGTGACCTGTTCATGGAACATGCTAAGGATCAAAAGCGAATTTTCCAAATAGCGGATCAGCTTCTACATCGACGTCAAGTTTCTCCCCTTCCAGACGCTGCATCAGACAAATGTCTTGCTAATCAATTTTGCGAATACTTTACTGAGAAAATAATGAAAATTCGTGACAGTTTTGATATTGTGGATGATTGGTCGTACGATGAACCAAAACAGCATTTCAGTATTTGACATCTTTCGAACAAGCTACCGAGGATGAGATTCTGGCAATTATTCGCAAAGCTCCAACAAAATCTTGTGAGCTTGATCCCATCCCGACATCGCTTCTGAAGAAACCATCCAAAGAAATTGTGCCTATTATCACCAAGATAGTGAATAGATCACTTGAAACTGGTGTTTTCCCAGATAGTTTGAAAGTTGCTCATGTTCGACCACTTATAAAGAAAGCGAATCTCGACCGCAACATTTTCAAGAAGACCAGTATCAAATCTGACATTTCTCGGCAAAACTTTAGAACGTGTAATTTTAGCTAGACTAGAACCCTTTCTACAACAACATGATCTTAATGAGGATTACCAATCAGCATACCGTGCTTTCCATAGCACGGAAACCGCACTTCTGAAAGTACAGAATGATGTGTTGCATGCCACTGATGAGGGAGAAATCACACTAATTGTCCTACTCGATTTGTCAGCAGCGTTCGATACTGTAGACCATGCTGTGTTGTTTCAACGCCTTCAACATAGAATTGGTGTTAACGGTGTCGCTTTGGACTGGTTTATATCATACCTCTCAGGTAGATCTCAAGCGATCTGCATAAACAATGACATTTCAGATTTCAAGCAAATGAAGTATGGGGTACCACAAGGTTCGTGTGTTGGACCCGGACTATTTTCAATCTATACTTTGCCATTGGGAGATATCATTCGTCGGCATCAACTGAATTATCACCGCTACGCAGATGATACGCAGATGTATTTGTCTGTAAAACCTGTGCAAGCAGATGTTGACTCTGCGCTTCACAGAATTGAACGCTGCATTGATGATATCAAAACATGGATGAATACCAATTTTCTGAAGTTGAACGACTCAAAGACAGAATTCATGATTCTCGGATCCAAACAACAAATCGCAAAGGTCAATATTCAACATGTTAGAGTGGGTGGATCGTATGTAGTGCCAGCTGCAAATGTACGCAACTTGGGGGTCATGTTTGATTCCAATCTAACAATGGACTGCCATGTGACAGCAGTATCACGGGCTGCTTTCTGCTCAATACGAAACATTGGCAGAATCCGTCAACATCTAACAAGGGATGCAGCTAAAACCATCATTCATGCATTTGTAACATCCAAACTTGACTCCAATAACTCACTTCTATATGGAATTACAACATCACAACTCTCTCGCCTTCAACGATTGCAGAATATAGCCGCCCGGATTATTACATATACTAAAGAGAACAGATCATATAACTCCTGTATTAGCGGACCTACACTGGCTTCCAATTGAACAGAGACTGAAAGACAAGATATGTCTTATTATTTTCAAAATCTTACATGATGCAGCTCCTTCTTATTTAACAGAACTTGTTCAACCATATGTGCCAGGGCATCGCGGGCTACGCTCTTCAAAACAAAGTCTTCTTCAGGAAACATTGGCTAAACATCAGTGGGGACAGCGAAGTTCTCAAGTCGCAGCACCGAAACTATGGAATAGCTTGCCTGAATATGTGAAACTGTCAAACTCTGTACATATTTTTAAGAAAAACTTGAAGACATATTTGTACTCTGAAGCATTTGCTTGATGTGACTCTCCTCATCTTTGTTCCTATTCATGTTTATGTTATTTTGGTTGTTATGCAGAGAAGCGCCATGAGCGTCGCTTGCGGCGGATACCGGCGCTTTATAAATTACCATTATTATTATTTATTATTACCCATGTTTATATGAGTAAACATACAAAGTGGGGGCTGCAAAAATATAAAGTGGGGACTGCAAAAATAATAAGCGGGGTACTGGTTAAAGTAGGGGCTGTGATTTGACGTACAGGGATATCAAATATAATTCGGGATAAATTAAATACTGGGGGTGTGAGGTGTAGTTCATATAACTTGGGTGTGTTCTGTTTATTTATTGTTTTTAAGATTAAGGAATACATGTAAATAATAGTACGATATGCTCGCTGATAAATAAATATATTGAGATAGATAATACAAACTCCGTGTTTGTATTTAACGTAGAAAGCGCAGGTTCCACTCCTGCAAACGAACCCACGTGGCGTGCATCAACGGTAATAGGTTTCCAAATTTAACCCGCAGCCACGCACAAAATGTGGGGGTGACAGACTGGTAAAAACTCTATACACTTGGTCTGTGGCTGTATCGCGCACTTATCAGCTGGCGCTCTCCCTCCCGCGACAGGACCATGAAAGGAAGTCACAACAGTTGGTTTGGGGGAATCCCGGGGTGCATGGTAACCCCCGTATACAGGCTGTCCCAAAATGATTAGTACCCATCGATGCCCAAAGTTCAATCATTTTTGTCATCATCAAAATCGATAGGATTAGGTCCGTTGTTTTTACATCATATTTTTCATACTGTACTAGTTTATTAGAATTTTTGATCATGAATATCGGATTTATCAAACTCAAGATACAATCTATTATGTAAAACATGGTGATTTTACCTTTTGACAAAGTGCTAAAAATGTGTGTGCTATTACAGCTTGTTTGAAAGAAACTTGTGTATTCTCATAATCTCTTGTCTACTTAATATAATCTCGTGTGTCTTTCTGTTGTAACTGTTATTAGTTATGTGTGTTCAAATCATTAATAATTCTTCTCCTTAATGCAAATTAACGGGTAAAAGAAGTTTGTCACACTTGAGTGACTCCATGCATTGTTTTATTTGACAAGAGTTTAGGGACTTCTAAAATGAAGGGGTATTAGGTGAATCACCAGTGGCTTAGATTTCATTTTCACATTTGAGAATGGATTTCGTGAGATTAAATACTAAGGGACTTTATGATTTTTAGCAAGTTTTTAGGAAATTGCATCCCCAATATAAAAAAAAAAGTCTAAGCCACTGCTAATTACCCATGACCACGTCTTTACCTGTTTAAATGTTCCTCAAGTTTAGCCTCAAAACTAGCTCATAATAGAGACAAAGCTTGGGGTCGCTCATGCGTGACGATCCATTTTTACTCTTCAAATTGAATAAAAATGAAGAAGTATTAATAGTTTGAACAACAATATGATACAACAGCAGTTTAAAATAGAAAGGAACCAAAGATATTAGCAGACAAGAGATTAAGAGAATGTATTAGTTTCTTTCAAATAAGTTGTTTGAAAACACTTTTTTTTTTGCACTTTGCCAAAAAGGTGAAATAACAATGTCTTACGCAATGGAGTGTAACTTCATTAAAATAAGTCCGATATTCATGATCTGAAATTCTAATGAAAGGGTACAGTATAGCAAATATGATAGCAAAAACAACGGATCTAATCTCAATGATATTGATGATGAAAATTTGTATTGAACTTCGGGCATCGATGGTTACTAATCATTTTGGGACAGCCTGTATACCCAACTTTGTCGTGTCCCTTAAATCAGATCGTGTGACTTACAGGTCACAATACAATATATGCACTAATACAAATGAGCATTTATAAAATACTGGATAGTAATTATTTTTAGTGGTTTAATACATAGTTAAAACTATATTTGGTTGATATTATCAGATTTTTTGGAAGTTGACAATTTTTTCAGCCACTAGGGGCCTATTCTAGCAGCCATTTGGATTTTAAGTATGTTACAATAGTGATATAATGCATACATCTCATTGTTAAAAACTATAGTTTCATCACACATTTTGGTTAATATTATGCCAGATTATAGAATTTAGATGGAATCTGGCAGCCATTTTGGATTTAAAGTATGTAACCAAAGTAAAAATGCTGCATATGAGGTTCTAGGGGTCTAACACACACATCCCATTGTTAAAACTATACTCTGATCATAAATGTTGGGTGGATATATGGTCGAATCCAACGAAAAGTGTACACGTGATGTTCAGGACTATAATAAAATAATCTGTATCTTGACAATTTTATTTTTGTGTTATACATGTACGTATCCGCCTCGATGAGACGGTTCGCGCCATATATAACATGACTAACTTAAATGCCCATTTGGGCGTATACGAGCAATAAAGCTGCTATTTTTTACCCTTTTTACAAAATAGTTGTTAAGGTTTTTTGTTAGACACAACCGTTTAGATAAAAACGAGCTTAAGTGGAAATAATTTTGCCTGTTTGATTTCTGGATATCTCAAGAATGCCTCTTTTAATTTTTGTTACTTTCGATCAATCCCCTGAATTGTTGTGATTTTTTCGCTGTGGTAAGTTTTGACGTTACCTACAAATACATGTTTTGTTAAATCTCACTTTCGGGGAAGAATTCGCACGAGGTAGAGTAATTTGTGCTGTAAGGAAGCCTAAATATGTTAAATACTTAAATGCATTGTCCTCATTCAAGTCGATTTTTTGATATAGCTGTTAGAAATTTTAAAAGCGGAAACGATCGGTTTGGTAAAAAAAATGCACTACCTCCGAATACCTATTTAAAAAACTGCCATTTTAATATGGCAGTTTAATTAAGTTTCGCTCGTCATAGATTCTGCTAGAATCATGCTTATAGGCCATCATCAATTGTTATTATTTACTCATGTATTTCGGCTGCTAGAGGCTTTCAACAAAAGACTTTGTATACATAATAGCTCGTTCGTCTGGTATCCATGTAAGCACAGTCCCTGTAGCCTAGTGGAGTAACCGATCGCCGCGATAGCGAGAGGGACCGGGTTCGAGGCTGTGTATTTTTAAGGTCTTTGTTAATTTAATTCTCGCCAGTTTGTCCGAGTCTATATATTATTTATTCATTTCAATTACTCGGCTGGTATCATTTGCTTGATCCTCGCGTTTATTTAATTAAGTTTCGCTCGTCATAGATTCTGCTAGAATCATGCTTATAGGCCATCATCAATTGTTATTATTTACTCATGTATTTCGGCTGCTAGAGGCTTTCAACAAAAGACTTTGTATACATAATAGCTCGTTCGTCTGGTATCCATGTAAGCACAGTCCCTGTAGCCTAGTGGAGTAACCGATCGCCGCGATAGCGAGAGGGACCGGGTTCGAGGCTGTGTATTTTTAAGGTCTTTGTTAATTTAATTCTCGCCAGTTTGTCCGAGTCTATATATTATTTATTCATTTCAATTACTCGGCTGGTATCATTTGCTTGATCCTCGCGTTTATTTAATTAAGTTTCGCTCGTCATAGATTCTGCTAGAATCATGCTTATAGGCCATCATCAATTGTTATTATTTACTCATGTATTTCGGCTGCTAGAGGCTTTCAACAAAAGACTTTGTATACATAATAGCTCGTTCGTCTGGTATCCATGTAAGCACAGTCCCTGTAGCCTAGTGGAGTAACCGATCGCCGCGATAGCGAGAGGGACCGGGTTCGAGGCTGTGTATTTTTAAGGTCTTTGTTAATTTAATTCTCGCCAGTTTGTCCGAGTCTATATATTATTTATTCATTTCAATTACTCGGCTGGTATCATTTGCTTGATCCTCGCGTTTATTTAATTAAGTTTCGCTCGTCATAGATTCTGCTAGAATCATGCTTATAGGCCATCATCAATTGTTATTATTTACTCATGTATTTCGGCTGCTAGAGGCTTTCAACAAAAGACTTTGTATACATAATAGCTCGTTCGTCTGGTATCCATGTAAGCACAGTCCCTGTAGCCTAGTGGAGTAACCGATCGCCGCGATAGCGAGAGGGACCGGGTTCGAGGCTGTGTATTTTTAAGGTCTTTGTTAATTTAATTCTCGCCAGTTTGTCCGAGTCTATATATTATTTATTCATTTCAATTACTCGGCTGGTATCATTTGCTTGATCCTCGCGTTTATTTAATTAAGTTTCGCTCGTCATAGATTCTGCTAGAATCATGCTTATAGGCCATCATCAATTGTTATTATTTACTCATGTATTTCGGCTGCTAGAGGCTTTCAACAAAAGACTTTGTATACATAATAGCTCGTTCGTCTGGTATCCATGTAAGCACAGTCCCTGTAGCCTAGTGGAGTAACCGATCGCCGCGATAGCGAGAGGGACCGGGTTCGAGGCTGTGTATTTTTAAGGTCTTTGTTAATTTAATTCTCGCCAGTTTGTCCGAGTCTATATATTATTTATTCATTTCAATTACTCGGCTGGTATCATTTGCTTGATCCTCGCGTTTATTTAATTAAGTTTCGCTCGTCATAGATTCTGCTAGAATCATGCTTATAGGCCATCATCAATTGTTATTATTTACTCATGTATTTCGGCTGCTAGAGGCTTTCAACAAAAGACTTTGTATACATAATAGCTCGTTCGTCTGGTATCCATGTAAGCACAGTCCCTGTAGCCTAGTGGAGTAACCGATCGCCGCGATAGCGAGAGGGACCGGGTTCGAGGCTGTGTATTTTTAAGGTCTTTGTTAATTTAATTCTCGCCAGTTTGTCCGAGTCTATATATTATTTATTCATTTCAATTACTCGGCTGGTATCATTTGCTTGATCCTCGCGTTTATTTAATTAAGTTTCGCTCGTCATAGATTCTGCTAGAATCATGCTTATAGGCCATCATCAATTGTTATTATTTACTCATGTATTTCGGCTGCTAGAGGCTTTCAACAAAAGACTTTGTATACATAATAGCTCGTTCGTCTGGTATCCATGTAAGCACAGTCCCTGTAGCCTAGTGGAGTAACCGATCGCCGCGATAGCGAGAGGGACCGGGTTCGAGGCTGTGTATTTTTAAGGTCTTTGTTAATTTAATTCTCGCCAGTTTGTCCGAGTCTATATATTATTTATTCATTTCAATTACTCGGCTGGTATCATTTGCTTGATCCTCGCGTTTATTTAATTAAGTTTCGCTCGTCATAGATTCTGCTAGAATCATGCTTATAGGCCATCATCAATTGTTATTATTTACTCATGTATTTCGGCTGCTAGAGGCTTTCAACAAAAGACTTTGTATACATAATAGCTCGTTCGTCTGGTATCCATGTAAGCACAGTCCCTGTAGCCTAGTGGAGTAACCGATCGCCGCGATAGCGAGAGGGACCGGGTTCGAGGCTGTGTATTTTTAAGGTCTTTGTTAATTTAATTCTCGCCAGTTTGTCCGAGTCTATATATTATTTTAATATAAACACAGATTAGTGAATAATATAGAATAAGCGAAGTATGATACAATGTACATGTGTGCCAAGTTTTATAATTTTGAAGGTAACATTTTTTGAAATATCAGCAATAAAAGGCTGTATTCGTAGGCAAATTTGAAATTTGAACTGTTACCTTCAAATACAAATATTTATACATACATTTAGTCATAACATCCATGAAATTTCGGTTTCATAATCAATATTCTCATATTCCATTTTGTATTCGTAGGTAACTTATATATTAGTTAATGAGCATGGTACAATTCCTGTATTGTTTGTCGCTTTCATTTGCACCTACCATTATGTAAATATTAAGTAGGAATGTATAAGACGGGAATAATATGGTTTGGTGCGTAATATTGTTTTAAACCAGCTTGTCGATATGATGTATGCGTAGTTAACCAATTTCCCCTGGATTTGCAGAGCAGTGACTACTGAGGTACATACTATTGGTCATTATGTTGTAGTTGTATTTGAAAATGGAATTCATGTGTAACAAATATAAAATAACTTGCTTCATTTCTGCTGTGGTAGGTTATTTAATGTCACCGAAACGTATTTTAAGTGAACAAGAAATTAAGTAAAACCTTTTCCTTTATTTTTAAATGTGGGGGGGGGGGGGGGGGGGGGGGAGTCAAGGGTAGACTTAACTTATTTCCGTCTCAAATCAAAAATTTCTCATGAATAATGCTTCCGACATTTATTAATTAGTGAAATTTAACTAAGCAGTGGTTGATTTTTAAAGAAAATCATAATAAAAGGCACACGCCCGACAATATCTCTGTCGAGGCAAATCTTTCCTCGCTATGCATGAATGAACAATATCGTTTGTGGGATTACGTAATGGCACATGCTTAAAATCAATACTCTCTGGACACTGCATGAAAAATAGCTGATCAGGGCGGAGAATATTTGCAAGCAATTTGATGCACAGTTACTTTTTTCAAAATATCTCAAGAACCGATGCATGGAATAAGTTGCCGTTTGAAACAGTACTGTGATAGACCAGTACTATGTGCTTAACATTACTTATTTTCAGATGCAAATTTTGGAGAAAAACAATTATTATGTAACATTAAAACGCTATCTTATTGTAATAGCTTAAAAGAAATTCTTTAATGAATAAACAGTCAAGTTCAAGGTATACATCCAACTGCAAGATGTTATAATGTTATAGATTTAAACGTGAGATTATGAAGACAATATCTGAAACCGTTTTCTGCAGAGAAAATGTTAATACAATGAAGCTGTTTTGCCCAATTTGAGTAAATTCACTATACTGGCCATAACATTAAATTGAATTGTATTTTCAAATAGATGTTTACATTTTTGAACTTTGTATATGTATTGAAGTTCACCACAGTTCTTGTTTTCTTAAATACAATTCCTTATCTGTAACTTTTACGTTGGTTGCAGTGATTGTTTAACATTTCTGCTCATTGTGAGCGCTTTCTGACCACCGTGCGTTCTACGCATGCGCATATTTTTATTCCAAGTTCAACAATTCTCGATGTATTTATTGATACCCTGTCATCTATACAATTACAAATCCTGCATTGACTTTGGTATTTCAGGAAATTTCAATTGTTTGCTATAACTATTATTTTCATTTCTTTGGATTTTCGGCATTTTGAGGCTCACTGTCAAAGCCTAATGTTGACCAAGAATTTCCAAAAGTCGTCTTTGACAGAACCTCTCCATTTAAAACCTCGTTGAACATGGTCTCCGGTTTCCTGATGCAAAATGTTAGACTTGCACATTTATCCAGAACAAAGTTCTGCTCATTTCAATACACGCGCTATCAAGCTAATTCGAAATTCCTGCCAAAGTGGCATGTTTTTCACTGTCCAAATATGGGGGATTTTATGCTAATGCTATTACGTAATTATGAATATTCGGTAAATCCAGATTGTGTTAAATGATAAATTAAGGTTCATACTTTATAATGTACCCACTTAGATTTCACAGAATCACTCATTTGTGGAGAACAACAATGGTTGCGGGTATTTATTGAATGCCCCTCGTATTAGATTAATGTTGTTAAATCAAACAACATTGAATTTCTAAACATAAAATTCCTATTTTGTCTACACCTGACAACATATATTATATTGGTGATTCTATGTCAAACGGAATCTTCCTCCGGTTGAAACTCGTTAAAAACTGACTATGTACATTTAGAATGATACAAATTCCAAACTAGGAAATTATATCTTAATTCTAATCTGACGACTGAATGTATTGCTGAAAGTTGTGTGTGCTTTATTCCGTTGTGGACTGAAAGGCACAATATTTCAATGTTCTAGACTTTGAACATGTTCGGCTCATATCAAACTTATATATTATATAAGGTCTGATATGAAAATAATTCAAAGTATATATTAAATGAATCAAAAAGCGATCTGGCTTTCGTGTTTAAAACAGCTATTCAAAATGATAACTTTCACTTGCCTCCTTTATTTAGAACACATTGAGGAAGGCAATGTTTTATTGCTTAAAACAGATAACCTGACATTCAAGAATATGAGTTACAGGCAAATCAAACTGTTTGCTTAAAGGAAACCGCTCGTTTTCTAATTAAAGATGGCTCGGTGAACTATTCAATAGTTGATTCGATCCAATATTTTGGATTCACACGGAAACTGAAACGTTCATTCTTAACATTCTAGAATGTCCTATATAATAAACAAAGAGTAATTATGTTAAATTAGATATAATTCATCCTCGCGACATGTGAGACCTGAAGAACTAACTACATACAAAATACAACAAGAACCACTAAACTTGTTAAGTAGAGATTACAAGGCTGAATGATCAAATGTGTCTACATGTATGTGCTTAATTTTTGTCATGTTTAGTTATAATGATCAACATGCTTTTTACCAAATTAGATCAGTAATAATATTATTATTACTAGCGAGTTAATTAATTGTTTAAATATACCTTTAGGAAATTTTAACCTAGTACGATATGTATGTTGTCATCATCCTGCTTTAAATCAGATATTAAATATACTTACACACTTCTGACTGTTTTGTAGAAGTTAAACGCACATTCTTAATAATTGAAAGTCAAGTAAGAAATACACTAACAAAATTGGATGATCAGATAGCAAGTTAGCATAATAAAACATTTTCTGCCATAATTATCATGTGTAAAAGGTTAATTCTATTCAATATGCCTTAACCAAATTAGGGGATCAAGAATAATAACAGTATATGTCTATCACTAGTGAGGTTATTGATGCTTAGGGTGTTTTCTTTTATATCTTAGAAATAAGAACATGGTTTTATATTATTTTAATGTTTATTTGGTTAATCTTGCTGTTCTATTTAAATATTACGCGCGCAATTCTGATTGTTTTGTAAAAGCAGCGCTGAGCGCACATTTTTAAATATACTTATAATGTCAAGTAAGACACCATTTTGATACGACATTCCCCCTCACACGCAATTCAGGACATGAGTACAAGTTTGCCCTTAAACCTATGTTAATTCAACGAATCCAACTGTTCTTAATCAACGAAGTTGAAGTTGAGAACAAATGTGTTACCTACGAATACTTTGATTATTGTAATGTAAGCTACCGTGTTTTAAGTCTTAACATGTTTTTCTCTTATAGGAATGCTTAAAATATGTTGCCTGACATATTGTTCTTAATAAACCTATTCAAAATTACAACTGACAGTTATATATTTTATATTTTTTCAACATTGAATAAAAATTCTAGTATCTATTAAAAGTAAACTCCTGGGAGTATGCTCAAACTATTAGGATTTAAACATGTTTTAACATGTTTATTTAAAAAAAATATTGTTAACAGCCCTGCATGATTATTTCACCCAAAAATGTAACATAGATTAGTAGAACATTAATTTATTACAGTTCTACTAACGTATACATTAACTGTTACCTTCGAATACCAAATGTCCACATTCCTCTATGTACTTAGGTTTTGGGCGCATGCTCAAAATTCTAAATTTTACAGAAAGGGTCATTCCCCCTCTTTGAGGTACATGAAAACAAATGTTCATTCAAATCATCTTGGTGAAAGTACACAAAGTGACTCAACCTTGTGTTTCAAATTATTGAGAGCGTGAAAATGCTACCTAACTGTGTAAATCTAAAATGTAAAACAAAATGAGTACCTGGACAAATATGATCACTTTCTATCAGCATTAGCATCTTCTGAATACAAAACAATCACAAATTTGAATGAAATATGTAAATAGGTGGAATGATCATCACTTGATCAAAATATAGTACTTGTATTTGTAGGTAACATTGAGAAGTGTACCTTCAACTTTATCATTCCGCTATGTGGTCAATTGGAGAGAATGGCACTTTTTTCCATACAAGCTTGATATGTTGACTTTGAGTGGGGAAAAGGAATAAGAGATCGAAGTATTTTGAAACTGGACCCTAAAAATCTAGCCGTGGACACTTTCGTTGGATTTGACCATATGCTAATTTATGGAATTTTAGCATTTTGGGCGACCATTTTGGCGGCCATCTTAAAATCGGATCGTGTGACTTCAGGTCACGTGATACGTAAGCGCCGGGTTTGCCCATTTGTTGATTTTGGTTTTAGGTCATAAAACACAAAGCACAAAGAAAAACAAAATACCACGAGGGTATTAAATGTAGCAACTGCAAGTTAGGTAATATCTGAATTTTTCAACTTCCGCAAAATGTGATATTTGAATAGGGCAACAGGTATCAATCTGGCAACACTGACTTATTTAAATCGGTTGTTTGTTAGACCATAAATAGGACAACTTATTCATGAAGTCAGTTTGGGCAAAAATTCTACCACCATGGTGTAGGGTTCTGCCAAACTTTTACTTTTTTCGTTGCTGAAATCAGTATGAGCAAAACCAAGACAGGTCCGTTACCATGGCAACAGAGGGTTGCTGAATTTACCATATCTTTACATAGCTGCTAAATGTCTTTCACCTCCCGAACTTTACGCAAAATCTCAGAGATGGCGTGTCCAAAAGTTTGTCAACCTAGAAAAAAGTCACTCCTTAAGTATACCAGCATTCTATCACTGCGTGTTTAGCTTAAAACCGTGTTTAACTACGTACGAGAATACGGCCTAATATTGACTCCGATCAATTTATTTATTCATTATTTTTTATTTTTTATTTGTATTTATTAATTATTATTATTATTATTATTTATTTATTTTTATTTTTATTTTTATTTTTATTTTTATTTTATTTATTTATTAAAAAATTGTTCTTGTTGTATTATTGTATTTTTTATCTATATATAAAAAATAAAAATTCATTCATTCATTTATTCATTTATTTCAATTGTGTTACTATACATACTATTTGTATTGCACTCACTTAACACCTATAAGTATAACAGCTTCAATCACTGCATGCAATTTAGTATTCCCATTTGATGGTAAACTCTGAACCAAACGGTGTTTGATCCGTACCATACCGACCTTAGGACCTTTAAATCCAACTTCTGAACTCTCAACTTATCGCACAGTAGACCGGTACTATGATAATGAATAACAACACACAGGCATATATACATGTAAAGGGTCCATATGTTTTGCTAACAAGATCAAAATGATGCCACTCGACGTTCGTTTATATTGTGTGTGCGTTTTAGGTAAGTAGAGGACTTATTATTATGATTCAAATTATGCTTTCATGTGTATATGATTATTTAGATGATACAGAATAGAATAATATTCATGATACCGGTAATGTCATTATCGTTCATGAAAAGTATCAACATATAACATGTACATATATGAACTAACATTATGTTTGTGTGTTGTCGAGGTATACCGTTGTTGATTAACATTGGAAGCTGTTGGATTTTTATCTGGACTCGAACGATCAAAAATACTATAACGCCCCTCTTGATTAAGAAAAAAAAATGTATGACACCCCTTTCTTGTCAAGCCAAAACTGTGTGACCCACCTGTTTTCTCCCTCCCGCCCGTCTCCGGCGGAAATCATGAATTGGTCCCTAAAACCCCTGTCACATTAGCGGATAGAGCTATATGTGTCCCCGACGTTTTGGAAATGTGGGTGTACATTCGCGTAAGTTTGCCATTCGCTCGTGACATAGTCAACAAAAAAAAGAACTTACGAGCTAATAAATACTTTCAAAACTTAAGCTCCAGCATGAACATTTATCGATAAAATTCTCGTACACCCAAAGTTCCAAAACGTCGGGCACACGACGTTAGCTCTATTCGATTATACACTAGCAACCAAAAGTATTAGGACACTTGGTTATGGTGTCAAAATCATCCCATATATTCAATTTGGAGTGTAATATTTCACTACGAGTTGAACAAATGTGTTGTTGAATCTCTTCTCATTAATAAATTCATGTTTCCTGTAACATCTGCTAATTCAATTCTATGGAATAAAATAAACGCCACATCCGAAGATGCTAAGGGTTACGCATCACATACCAACACGAGGATCGCATAAGCGATTCAGTAGGGAACTAGAACAATGTAAATAAATAAGAGCGAGGTAGATAACTACCGCAAAGTTCCACAACTCAAACAAACCTACCAAGCCTCGACTCATATTCCAACTTAAAAAGCAAGAACATGAGCCGGTGCGGGATTCGAACCCGTGACCTTTCGAACACAAGTCGAACGCTCTAACCACTGAGCTAACCGGCCGTCTCCGATAAACAGAGCGCAAACCAGATAGTAGTGATATAGAGAAGCCAAGGGTTCTAATAGACAAACAACACAACAACACACGGTATATGAGATCATTAAAGATGCTTACCCGCAACCCTAACATTGTAAATACATATAAACGCCACATCCGAAGATGCGAAGGGTTACGCATCACATACCAACACGAGGATCGCATAAGCGATTCAGTAGGGAACTAGAACAATGTAAATAAATAAGAGCGAGGTAGATAACTACCGCAAAGTTCCACAACTCAAACAAACATAACAAGCCTCGACTCATATTCCAACTTAAAAAGCAAGGACATGAGCCGGTGCGGGATTCGAACCCGTGACCTTTCGAACACAAGTCGAACGCTCTAACCACTGAGCTAACCGGCCATCTGTTAGGGTTGCGGGTAAGCATCTTTAATGATCTCATATACCGTGTGTTGTTGTGTTGTTTGTCTATTAGAACCCTTGGCTGCTCTATATCACTACTATCTGGTTTGCGCTCTGTTTATCGGAGACGGCCGGTTAGCTCAGTGGTTAGAGCGTTCGACTTGTGTTCGAAAGGTCACGGGTTCGAATCCCGCACCGGCTCATGTCCTTGCTTTTTAAGTTGGAATATAAGTCGAGGCTTGTTATGTTTGTTTGAGTTGTGGAACTTTGCGGTAGTTATCTACCTCGCTCTTATTCATGGAATAAAAGAAACATGTGCCATCATGAAATCCCCATACAAATTTCCCATTGGAAATAGCTCATGAATAATTCATCAACCTCATTATAGCCAATGTAATTCTATGGTGGATAGCTTGACAATTTTGACTTCCTTTCAAAAACCCCTTCTCAATTGTTTGTCAATGAATTCACTGAAGTGAAACTAATCCCAATATTGTCTCAAGTCTTTAATCTCTCACACATATTGACACCTGATCTCTTCATTCATCTTCAAAATAAGATATTTGGGAGGGAAATTTAGTTTCATTTTGACACCTTTACTTTCATATTTTAAATGGAAACCAACCAGATTCTTTGTACTTTCTCATAGCACCCGCATGACATGGACACACTACACAGGGCTATCATTTCATCATGACATAATACTTTTTGTCAAGCTATTTGACTCAAATTAACTAAATATACATGTATCGATGCAAAAAACCTTAGTCACTGAAATAATGTTACAAATGTTTTCCTTTTAAATAATAATGTATTAGGTAGGAATATCATCCAAAATGTAATATAACAAACTTTGAAGAACTTTCCATTAATTTTATAATTCTAGAATACCAAAAACCTAACACAGTAGTTCAATAGATTCCCAGTGTTTTCTCTCAATTTGCAGCTTGTAAAGTGTCCTAATACGTTTGGTTGCTAGTGTATGTGACAGGGTCTTAATAATGGCTCTCTAGTGTACATGGCTCATATGCGTAAGTAACTTGTATGAGCCACACGTAGGCCTACTGATTTTGCAGTGCGATCTAAAACAATAACTGTAATTGAAACGTTGTTGTGGCCATTCCTTTGGCAAGCAAAAAGACCGCTGAATACCAATAAAGATTTTGAGTTGTGTTTCACTTTCTGTTGCCAATCGATGTGAATTTATGGATAATATCCGATACAAATGCAGAGGGAAAAGGTTTGAGCAGTAAATTTGACGCCACTTATACAATCAAATGGACAACGTTTCAAAATTAATTAATTATTTCTGAATTAATCCATTATTTTTGGCTAGTTATGTGCGTAATGGCACAACAATGTTGGGCCATTACGCACAACAATTCTAAAGACAATACCATTATTGGCAACTTTTAATAGACTGCAAACCACATGAATTTTTTCCATTCTTTCTTTGTATTGCAGTTCTTATACCGGTACTAGGGGATCCGGCTGCTCGTCATGGAACAAATGCAGATTTACATCGTGTTAAACGTGATAGCGATCTTAGAGATTGCGATTCCATTCCACCGGTAATGTACCAATTTGAACATAATTTTTCGCCGATGTATTCGAAATCATTCACGACAGGCATAACAAGACATTCAAGACATTGCTGATCTTATAATCTACAATCTTTTAATCAAAACGATTCTTAGTATTAACACTTTACATGCGGCAGTCGTTTACCACGCGACAGTCGTCTGCAGACGACAATTCCAAAATGTCACGAAATGTTTCAAGAATGTCACAATTATTGAATTTCATCGCCATATTTGAAACCACAATTAGAAATGCATAAAATAAGTACAAATAAGTACAACTGCCTATAGTATTGGTTCAGTAGTTCTTGATACAGACTTTGACAATTGGGAACGGTTTCTGTGTGGAAAAAGTGTACTAAATTGTATAAGTTCCAGGTTCTTAACTGTACTAGTATCGTCCGATACTGGAACACCCAGTATCGTCACAATCGCAAACATTGGTATAGCGATGGGGGTGGTTTTCATCACAGACCAAAGCGCCAAATTGGCATAAATGGGGGGTGTATTTTGATGTTTTTGTTTTGTAAAAAGCACCCAATTTGTGCAAAATTGGGTGCTTTTCTTACCAAATTGGTATATTGATGGGTGGGACGAAATTGGCCAAAAAATAGGTATAGAGAAAGTCACATTTTCGAAGTCCGGCAGGCACATCCACGTACGATTTTGGCGAAAGTAACCCCGGGGGCACATACTAAATGTTCCCGATTTGGGCGATACTGAAACATCACTATGTACCAGTATCGTTCAATACTGGGACAAATCTCACTGGTACGTGTACCAGTTTCGCTCGATTCTAGAACACAATTTGGTGTTTCAGTATCGACCGATACTAGAACAGTAAAATCGTACCAGTATTGACCAATACTGGCAATTTGTATGTTCCAGTATTGAATGATACTGGTATACACCCTCTACTTAATTTGCGAACATTTGGTCTAAAATGAAGCAAAACCCCTAAAAATGGGTACCGATTTTTCCAAAATCACCCCTAAAATGGGTATGGGTTTTGAATCTCCAGCGGCACACCCCCGACCAAACCAAATCCGAGTACCCCCCCCCCCCCCGGGTATACAAAGTACACATTTTCCCTGGTAAAGGCCAAGTTATGGTTCGAAAAGGCAAAATCAGAAATGTTGGAGGACAGAATTGTAACCCCAAAATCTGACAATTTTGGCAGATATTCAAAGATATATTCGATCCCAAAAAACCCCTTTTCAGTAGCTAGAGTCAAAGTCAGGTTCTCAAAATTATGAAGAGAAGGCCTCGTAAATGAGGTGTGAATTGTTTTTATAGCTACACTGCAAAGCCACTGTCAACATTATTTAATTTCATCCCCATGGTTGGAATCACCATGAAAAGTGCATTAAAATAAATACAAAAATGCCTAGTATTAGTTCAGTTGTTCTTGAGACAGACTTTGAAAGTTGTGAAAGATTTCTGACAATCTGTTTTGTATATGGTGAAACTAATAGTCGTGTGGAAAGTGTTAAGGCCAAGGGCACATTATACAGATTTTGATATATAACGAAGTTTTACCTTGATGTATCAAAGAGGTGTAGCTTAATAATTCTACAATTATGACTTATTGTAATCATTATGAATACAAGATATACAGCCGATTGCACCAAACTGGCGTAACTTAATAGGGAGGTAAGCTACCTCCCTAGTAGTTGTGGCCTCACTGTAGCGTAACTTACTAGCGATGTAATTATGAGAATTCTGAGAGCAAAACTGGCGAGTAACACCAGAATAGTAAATAGCGAGGTAAATATCCACATTAATCAGCATCGTCCCCTTACAAAATTAATTGTCGCATGCGTCAAATGTGTGTACATGTATCAAAAAGCCATCATATTGACACGAATGGTGATCCGTAGAAATATAAGTAATGTGTCGTCAGTCGCTACGTCAAGCGTTGATTTAAATAACATGAATAATGCAACATGTCATACCACGTCCAGTCGACGAATGAAAGTCCGTGTAAAAATGACGCCATTTGAATTTTTATTTTTTTAAACTTGATGGTGGATTATTGTAACATCATTTTTATGTCCATTGTTTATCCATTATAAAGGTCCACGCGTTTATATTTCTATATTGTATTTATTTTTCTATCATTTATCTCTTGATTGCTTTATTTAACTTCTATGATTATGTATAATATTGCTTGATAAATAATTGATGTGACTTGAGTGTTCAGTTAATCCAAGCAAAATGATTTGATTAAAGTCACCTATTTCCTCGACATAACTATGTCAGCGTACACCTTGCAAACCTTTTAGCATTGATAGTTGCAGCAGCATATCGTTACTTACTCTTGGGTCTGGTCAGGTATAAGATTTAGCGTAAATTACTCGCAAGTTACTAGCCTAGTACTAGCTTACCCCGGTTTGGTGCGCTCATTTTTTTTGGTTACGCCTCAGTTACAGCGAGGTAGCGCTATTTTTCAGCTACTCCCCATTGGTGCACTCGGCCGATAATGTGATAATGTTGCTTATTGTGCTTATGTACAATCGTCACAGTCTTAATTCAGTCAACTTGGTATTTCATTAATATATCATGGTATTTCAAGCATATGACAATAACTACACAATTTTCCCCCTGTTCAGTATTTACCACCGACTGTGATTGAGACAGGAGTACAACTTGCAGCACTGCGGGATGAGATGGCATCAATTAACGACGTGTCGGCCTACATAATACCTACTGAAGATGCACATCAGGTAGGGTTATGTAAACCACTTATAGATTCTTGTTTGTCGTGGTATTTTGATTGGTTAGGAGTGGATCACATGACTAGAATAGCCTTTACCATCCCACTTTGTTTCAAAGTCCCAGATAATCAACCAGTTAGGGTAATTCATGTAATTGGTGCGTTCATAGCCGCGTTGTTGGCAAAACTATGGCCGTATAATGAAACACTGTTACTTACTAACGCATAGAATTACCGTAGGTATATTTTGGATTACAAATTTCAATTTCAATTTCATATTTATAATGCTTGCTCTTTGTATCCGGATTTTGTTGTTGTTGTTGTTGTTGTATTTTTATTTTTGTATAATACCTATTGTGTTTTATCATATATTAATTGTTTTTAATTAGTTAGTATGCATTTGTAAATTAAGTTTTCTATATCACATTGTTGTAAGGCGCCTTGTGGTTGTTTACAACATAAGGCGCTTGATAAATTGTACTTATTATTATTATTATTATAAAGCAAGGTTGCTCTCCACTGCAATATACTAACTTTCAAGAAGCACTTGCATGTAAATATAAAACGTGATGAAATAGTGTTGTTATTTAACTTAGCAAAGCAAGAACATTTATTGCAAGTATGGACAATTGTGATAAAATTAGTGTTAGCCTCCCATTCAATAGAAAACAACGGAAGACGACCTAAATGACCAAATAGCTCGAACTAATATCTTAGAATGGTCGATGCTTTTCTGAACCACCCATGATTGAAGTATGGTCTCAAAATAGGTCGGTCGATTCATTGAACAGCAGCTTTGTCGAAACTACAAAATTATTACAACCTTTCCCCCTGTTTTTCGATAGAGTGAATATATAGCGGAACATGATAAACGTCGGCAGTACATAAGCGGCTTTACTGGATCGGCAGGTAAGATTGAAATTTGATTTAAGCGTGTCTTTGTGTACAACAATTTCCTATGTAATGAAACCACTCACAATCATAATGATTTGTTTTAAATTATAAAAGTATAATCTGAAAGAGGAAACAAAATCTTCGCCTATAATTCCTTAAAACTCAAATGCCTTTGATCAAATCTTCTTTAATGTGTTAACACAGGTTTAGCAATTGTGACGGCAACGGAAGCATTACTGTGGACAGATGGTCGATATTTTCTGCAGGCTTTAAGACAACTTGACTGTAACTGGCAACTTATGAAAACGGGTGAATATCTTAGTAGCATCAGAAACAGAAAAAAGCAACGCCAGCACGCTTCATTTTCATCTCGTATTACCAGTGTTGTGTTTTTGCTCCTGCGTCAAGGCGTACCTATTCCCGTTGACATTTTATACACACTGCAATGAACAAACATGTAAATATATTGCCTAGTTTCATCTGCAAATAACATGCAGTCCTTTGTTGTTTTCATCCCTCTATTTTTTGAATAACCTTTGAGATTGATCTGATCTATAACGGAATAATAATATACCCATAGTGTGTACTCGTAAGCCCACAATTATGCATTCCCTTTCAAAAATATGAGTTTTTTTGCAATTTTCTTACATCTATACCAGCTGGAGTGGTGGAACTTTTGCTTTACATAAAAGACAGTTAGTTTGCATGTACAAATCAATATATTTGGGCTCAACATTTTTTTGCATATATAGAATTGAACAAGAATTGTGTTTTTATGCTTGTCCAAAATTATTCATACCCTATACCGAGTCTCAGGATTGAGGCAATTTTTTGTGATAATACATATGTTGTTGACATTACAAACGTTCTTTATATTGTGTGATAGGGGTTTTATTTTGTTATGCAATAATTCCATGATGTGTGCAAACAATGTGGATGTATATTACAAATGTGTCCTATTGCATGCACAGTGAGGGATATTATAGGACAACACTATAGCTCTTTGTCAGCATGGCAAAGAAGAGCAAATAACTCAGTGAGAATCTTTGTGTGTGCATATTGTGAATGCTCATAAATAGGGAAAAGGCTACAAAGTTATTTCGAGTGCCAGATTCCACCATACAAAGCATAATTAGGAAGAACAAGACGTTCAACTCAGTTTAAAACCTTGAAGGACACGCCCGAAAGCCAACGGTGTCCCCTTGTTTGACAAGAAAAGTATGGTGAAAGGCCAACAACAATCCACAGATCACCGTCAATGCTCTCCTGAACAACCTTGGTGAGTCTTGGACCAAGATATTAAGG
The DNA here is from genome assembly GCA_035610835.1 of Ophiura sarsii. Taxonomy (NCBI): domain Eukaryota; kingdom Metazoa; phylum Echinodermata; class Ophiuroidea; order Amphilepidida; family Ophiuridae; genus Ophiura; species Ophiura sarsii. Next base: position 4,959,138 of record CM069455.1, read on the forward strand.
CAGACACTCCAGCAGACATTGCACACGGGAGTTCTCCATGGACTCCGACCAAGAAAGTCTCTACTCTTGAAAAGAGATAAGAGAAACTCGTTTAGCATTTGATGCAAGACGAGTTTCTCTGTGTCTCTTTTTGAGCTCTGTAGCCTTTCCTCCTTTGTGAGCATTCCCAATATGCACCAAAAAAAAAAAATCCTCACTGAGTTATTTGATCTTCTTCGCCATGGTGACAAAGAATTAGAGTGTTTTCCTATAACATCCATCACTGTACTTTCAATAGGACACATTTGTAATGCATCCACATTGTATGAACACATCATGGAATAATTGCGTAACAATGTTTTTATATTGTTATAAGAAATGTTTGGAATGTCAAAAACATGTGTATTATCACAAAACCTGGCCTTAATCCTGAGACTTGGTATGGGGTATGAATAATTGTGGACAGGCATAAAAACACAATTCTTGTTTAATTCTATTGTTATGCAAAAAATGTTAAGCCAAAATATATTGATTTGTACAAACTAATTGTCTTTAGTGTAAAGCGAAAGTTCTACCACTCCAGCTGGTAAAGATATGAGAAAAACGCAAACAAATCATATTTTTCAAATGGTATGAAGGGTGAAGTGATGAAAATGTCGTACAAAATGCGTAGATTATTTTCATAAATATATTCTGACGATTCTTAATTACTTCAAAATCATGGTTTTAGAGTGAATTTAGAGTGAAAATAAACTATCCTGCTAGCAGGACAGTTTACTCTTTAAACCATGATTTTGAAATAATTAGGAATCGTATCGCTCTCTGTAAATCCGAATATATTTATGATTTATGATCAGAAATGTAAATCTGCAAGAAAATCTACTTTCTAAAATAAATCATGAATAGAGGGCGCCCCCTGGAAAAGATCACATAACATGCCTTTAAATGGAAATTAAAAATCTAGATGTCTTCGTGTTTATTACCAGGTGAACCGGATGTGCCATTGCCAGAGGATTGGCTCGCTGACAATCTAGCAGATGGGGATAAAGTTGGAGTCGATCCATCACTCATGGCAGTCAGTAAGTGAATTCATTGTCATTGAAATTCCTACTAGGAACAGATAACCGAAACTATCCATTTGTGTATCATGCACCATGACATCTGCTGCTAAAGAATTCTAGTAATAGCAAAGGTAAAGCACTAATCATATGTAAGACAGTATATCACATGTCTTCTTAAACCATTCATACCTACTCGTACACTCCGTTCCAGCGACAAGTCACTTCTATGTGAACCTCGTTCCAAACACTCTTGGGGGGGGGGGGGGGGGGGGGGGGGGGAGCGGGGGGACGGGGGGGGGGCAGAGCTTTTTCAATTGCAGCGCCACTTCTCTGGAAAGCCTTACCCATTCATGTAAGATCATGCACATCCCTGGCACAGTTCAAGACTACTTTAAAAACTCATTTGACAAAGGATGCTTTTTATTAAAAAGTGTATTTTTTTGGTTACATATAAATAGGCTATCTTTCTTTAAATTTCAAGTAGTATTACATGTATTTGTAGATTAATTTTTTGTGTATGTCACAAATTATGATATCATTATTGACATAATTATTATACTAGTTGTATTTAGTTAAATTATTGTAGATTAAGTTGTATTTTGTATGTTGTAATGTAAGTTATTTTTTGTATCGCGCCTCGAGCACCATTTTGGTGGATTAGTGCGCATTATAAATCCACATTATTATCATTATTATCATTTATCATTCTTAACCTTTTTTGGTAAATAAAAAAGCTCTCAGAATCTCGTGGATCTTTTAAATCATCTTGTCCAGCTATGTCTTGCGGACACGAGGAAGCCCTTGCTTTTCGATATTTTTGTCACTGTGTTCTCAGTCAGAAAGCTACACTCTTGAGGTTCCAAATCACCGTATTATTTATTTCGTTATTAGAACCAAAGCTCCAACAATTGGCTAAATTGAAGTATGGTATACGTTCTTCCAATATCAGAATAACCATGCATGCCTTTGTATTTGTAATTTGTATGCAATCAAGTTAAGATAGATACTTGAAACGATCGATGGTGCTGCTAAGGGAACGTTCTTTCAAATAGAAAATGACACCGTATAGCAGGCTAAAACCGTTTCCTAAAGAACAACAAGAATAATTAAAGCTTTTAATTGCTCATGATATTAACATAAAATGCAATTTTAGAAAACAAACGTACGCAAACCATGTAGAGTAGTTTCTCAAAATGACGTTGAGTTGTTGAAAACTGTAAGAAAACAATAACATGATTCATTGACAAGAAATAGCTGCCCAGTGAATTATTTCGGGTGAATAGTATAGTCATTAACTCATTCAAATATATTGATATGCTTTCAGATAATTATCAAACCTACGAGGAAGCATTGAGTAAAGTTACTGACAAGAACATCACACTCGTGTCTATACGAGACAACCTTATAAACAGGATATGGAATGATCAGCCTCCATATCCACAGACGGTGATACTCACCTTAGACGCTGAGAAATATACTGGTGAGATACTAACAATTCTTGACTACCCTCTGGGTTTCATCCCATGCTTTCTCCCTGTGTACTTCTGCAGTGGTTACCCTTAGATGGTGGAAACAATATGTATGATCACAATTTCGTCTCATGGTTCATGTCTCCAATCTTACTGGTAACCTTTTTGCAGTCTTTTCTCATTAGCCTTCTCATAGAACCAACTAAACTGCTCACAAAAGTATCGAAACACTTAGAAATGATCCAATATATAACGGCTCGAAAGGGTATGCATTAATCGAAGCAAATAACCAAGTGCATAATTTTGTTCTGCGTATTTTGACACCTCGATCGATAAGATATGATATTGCGGAGCGGAGTTATTGTAATTTCAATGGTCGTGGGTCCAATTTCAAAAGTGACAATCATCCTATAGAAAGAGGTTTGCATTACTGTTTAGAATGATCAGATTCGTGATTTTCAATAGGGATGAGTGTCACTTTTGAAACTGGACCCACGATCATTGAAATGACAATAACTCCGCTCCGCAACATCGTATCTCAACGATCGAGATGTCAAAATACGCAGAACAAAATTATGCACTTGGTTAATTTGCTTCGATTAATGCATACCTTTTCGAGCCGTTATATATTGGATCATTTCTAAGTGTTTCGATACTTTTTGTGAGCAGTTTATATAAGTAGGTTGATTTCCCAATATCCGCCCTCCCCTGCAAATCAATATAGTTCTATAATACTAGTAATATAATGCTGTAATGTTTCTCCTCACTTTTGTTTACTCTTCTCTCTGATTTTGATTTGTTTTAAAAAGCTATCCAGTCAGCCAGTGTCAAAAGCTTAAAGCGCGCTAGGCTCACAGGTCATATACCGGAAGTGATTTTGTTGGGGGCAGAAGAAAGTAAGATTTTGTTGGATACAATTATTTGAATGAACCATTCCGTTAATGTAGGGCAAAGACGATGATATAGCGATATGATCCATATTAGTACCAATTTTATAACATTTCCTTTCGGATGTTCGAGAAGTATAATATAGAGAAGCTAAATCCATTTTAATGAGCTGTTACATTACTATTCTGGAATAGGTGAAACGTGGCAAGATAAAATTTGGGATCTCGATGACGAAAGCATTCGAGGGAAAATGGCCGAAGTTGGCGCAGACGCACTAGTGGTAACCAAACTGGACGAGGTTGCATGTGAGTAGACACGAGATTGTATGAGAATGTAAAACTTTCCACGCGGCTATAAGTTTTACCATGAACAAAACAGATGTTTTAGAAATCTGTCCAAACTTTCAAAGTCTGTCTTAAGAATAACTGAACCAATACTAGGCATGTTTGTACTTATTTTAACGAATTTCTTATGGTGATTCCAAATGTGATATTGAAATATTGTGACATTTTGGGAACAAATGTGAAATTTTGGAATTGCAATCTGCAGACGATTGCCGCGTAGAAAGTTCACCAACGTAAGAAGTTTCAACTAGGAAGCAAGGATACGTCACGGTGTGGGAATCGAATTCGAGACCTCTCTATTACATTTCGTCCTACTCGACTATTTACTGAGCTTAATCATCTACAGATTTTCAGAAATTATGGTTTATTTTAAACGTTTAGAAATCTAAATCAGTCGTGTAACTTACTGTGAAGTGTATTAATGAGCTACATGTATTAGGGATGGCATCCAGATTCGTACGGATTGAAAACCGTAGATCGGAGAGGGTGAACGCATTGGCTGTCCGTTCACGGGAGTTGTTTAATGCCTTCGCTATACGCATGGCTAAACACGTATTGGTTGGTAATTATTTAACCGCGTTCCGTTTATCTACACAAAACTGTCCGTTTATTCCAGTGCGTTTATCCTCTCCGATCTACGGTTTTCAATCCGTACGAATCTGGATGCAATCCCTTACCCAACATTTACATTCGTATATATTGCGTAAAATCTACAAACTGCATTTTTTCCCCGCTTGTGTATGTTTTATCATGTTTATATTATGCCAGTATTTCTTGTTTTTAAATGATAAATGTATAATATCTTGTTTATTGGTTTTTAAAATGTACAGCGCTTTGAGGCCTCTGGTATTAGGCGCTCTATAAATCTCAGTTATTATTATTATTATTATTGATTTGCCACCACAGATTCTGTTTTCACTATTCGTGTATTACGGAACATCTTTGAACTTCACATACAATCAGTTCAATATGAATCTCCATACACATGTCAGTTGGTTAGTAGGTTGGACTTTTCGAAAAGGTTAATTCGGTTGTCAAAATATCCCTCAGGCCCTATTCGTCTTACAAGCATAACAGGCTGGATTAGCCGTGAAATCAATTGGCTACTGAAATTAAACCGGAACCATGCTGTCCCAGAATTATTTTACCGGGAAAGTTTGCATTTATTCGGCTATGATGAGTGGTAAATTGACAGAGAGCTTGTGGTTTTCACATCTGTATACATTTAGCGATCTTAAGAACTTCCTCTGGACAGTGACGTAACTTTTAATGCGCAGCAGTTACGCACGCGTATGTATTTTCCGCCTTTCCGCAATTAGTAGAAAACGCAGTTACGTCTCAGATAATCCTCTAATTACTTCATTTATCAAACAAATATTGTACAAGGACAGGAGGAACTAATATTGATTAACAGTGATGTTACTAAATAATTCATTTTGAAGGGACCTTCAACCTTCGTGGTCAGGACGTCCCGTTTAATCCGATGTTTGTGTCGTACGCCATTATTACTAACGTCAATACAAGGTAAGCATATTGTGGAAACATAAAGACAACTCTTAATGTCAAGCACAACATTGAAAATCATCAAAAAACGAATAATCTCTGTCTCTGTTTTCTATGACGAATACAATATAGTAATAAGCTTGAGTACGATAATAGTTCCTATATTTCTCATAGCACTCTGTTTCTGTTTTCCATGACAAAAATAGTTTTAATACAAATCCTCATGACGGACTCATCATCATTTGGAAGGCTGTTCGAATTCGTCGGTCTGTCAAACTGATTTGTTATCGATGCATGAAGTATGGTTAATTAACGTCTTGCTTATTATAAAACATCTAAAACAACCGCACTGATGTTAAAATCGTTGGTATTGATCGCAACATTTCGAAAGAAGCTCCCCTTGAAATCACTTTGTCTCTTCTTCACCAATCACATGTAAACACTAAATCGGTCGTGCATTTCGGCACACATTCGGCAAAAACTTGAGTACGATAATAGTTCATTTTTACGGCAAAATGACAACCATTTTTAATGTCATGTTAACAAATGTATATTTAACGGGTTCTATATAAGTATATTCTTATCTGAATATATCAGAAAGAAAACATGTCAATATTAGCTGATATATTACCGGCCGATTTACACTCACGGTGCATGTGCGGATGAGAGCCGCATGATAAGCCACCACATTATAATATAAACAAGTATTGACGGTAATTTTTAGATTTATTAAAATAAACAAATATATTATAAAACATAATCAAAGTTCGTTGATCAAATAACGAGCTAGAGGAATTAGAGCGTTTGCATTACATAGTGTGTAGACTCTAGACGGTAGAGTCAATGGGGAATTATTGGTCTTGTGTTCCTTAAACAACTCCTGTAATGTTAGTCCTCCATTTCTAAAGATGGCGGCCATATTTAGTGACTAGACTTGAGCCTATGTTTGTACGCCTTAATCGGATCAAAAAAAGTAACTATACAGGTAAAATATGGGCTTCTAATTCTCAAAATATATATCCTAGCTAAAAATATTTAATTATAAAGTTGTTGAAAAATTCATCTTCTTTAATATCAAATATTGCACGCTAGAATCGGTGAAGAAGTGACACTCCCAAATGTAAGGTGGGGTCCGATTTTTATTTACACATTTTTATTTTCTACACGCGGACCCATCTGCAGATACCATATCGATTACCGGTAGTGTAATTGGGGGATGCATGCGCAGGTTGGACTGTCGGCTGGCTGTATTGTTCTGATGGATCAATACGCCACACACACGCTACCTGTCATACTCTCCCCCGTGTTGGAATGTAAAATGTGAAAATGAAATTGTGACTTTACCTCACATTTTGGATGTTCACTTCTTCAATATTCAACCGATCCTAGCGTGCAATACCTCATATCAAAGAAGATAAATTTTGAATAACTTTATGATTTAATATTTTTAGGTAGGATATATACTTTTAGAGTTAAAAATCAATTTGTTACCTGTATAGTTACTTTTTCTGATGACTGTATGCTCGGATACGCAAAACGATTACCGATCTATATACTTGTCAGAACGTCCTCCCGGAATTGGATTGATCTTCTGATCCGATATTAGAGGTTTCCAACTTGTAACGTACACAAAATGGAATGTTGTGCCTCAACGTTTACTTACTTTTTAAAGAACTTTTTAAAGATGCTGTCCCAATCTTACCTTCAGATTATACATGTACGACAGAGCAAACAGATTAACGGAACCAGTTAGACGCCATCTTGAAATTGGTATCGGGGATAGCTGTGCCGGTGACGGTAAGGATCATTTTCGATGTTGGCAATGTTTCGCGCTGGGGTTCGGCGGGGTACTTGATAATATGTGTTGACAACGTCAATGAAATTGACACAGCTAAGAAATTTCCATCCACTGACATTGTGCTATAACTATAACGGTGAACTTGTCTATAGTCTATTTGGCCATCACGAGACAGTGACGTAACTGCGTATTCTACTAATTGCAGCACATAACGCTCGCGTCTTCTCGAGGCGCTGACGCATACACACGAGCGTTCAAGGAGCATACGTACGCGTGCGTAAAAGCTGCGCCTGTTAAGTTACGTCACTGTCCAGAGGAAGCCAAATTGAGTATAGTTCACTATCTTCGTTATAGTTCCTACTACTTTTGTTTTTATATTTTGTCTCTGGTGAAGGGTGGTATATCCACTTGAAACGTGGCGATGGCCTTTATTGTTACGTTAGATTGTGATTGTTTTATTGCGTGGCAATTTGTAATGCTTGTCCCAGTGCATTTCCGTGTGCTATTATTATGTGTTATTCTCTGTATTATACACACGGAATGAAGCGTGAACTAGTGTTGCGTGAGATAATTATCATATACCACCTATAATACGTTACATGGCGGACTATGGCTTTAGGGAGTCAATGTCTCCTAATACACCGTACCCGTGTTATATTTCTGACTTATATTAAATTAGTGCGGCGGTATTATTTTAAGTGGAACAACGCCGCCGGTAGAATTGTACACTGAGGACTGTAGACAATGGACTCAAGTTATACTACCTCTCACCCATGAAGTTATAACACATACAATGAATACAATGAATTTGATGTTTCATGATGTGACAGTATCAACATTTTATTTGTAGAAACACTGTCTGAATTTTGCGTCGGAGTGTTTTCATACGAAGTGTTTCTAGATCATCTTGCGGCATTGACAGAGGAAAAGATTTGGATTAGCGGCGGGTCCAGCTATGCAGTGTATGAACGTGTTCCTGAGGTATAAATGGGACTTACATTTCCCAAATGATTCCTTGTAATAATGAAACATAAACACATTATTGCCAAATAATATTAATTATGATTTTCAACTTTGAAGCCAAATAGTAATATATATACGTTCCTTTACTTATGAGCGTCTTATCTTAAGACCATTGCACTCTTGGGCAGACACAGTGCCCAAATAAAAGTGACGCAAATATATTTGAACGATATTTTGGGTTAACAAATTCCAGTAAATCGTACATATATTCTAGAATGTAGAATTAAAGAAATACTTATAAAATACCAACATATTGACAGTCAATTTTAAGAATCCAGCCAAGCTCTAATCCTAGTCTTTTGTCAATCAATCCGGGCAATCAGTCAAACGCAATCAATCATTAACCCCCTGGGCACTACCAGCCTATCTTACAGTGGTTCTGATTGGTTAATTACAAGATATACTCATTTGAATTTACCAATTATGATACAGCTTTTAAATTATTTCACCCCGATCTTTGTCAGAGATACAATTATTCTAACACTGTCTCTGATTGGTGCAATTAATGATGTATCCATCTTTCTGACCAATCGGCTGGTAGTTCTCAGGGGGTTAAACATTAATTGACAAATTTGATTTCAGAATAAGAGACTGGTAACGGATTCTCCAATTTTACTGATGAAAGCTATTAAAAGTGAGAAAGAACGGGAAGGAATGAGAAATGCACACGTAAGTTTTAAAATGCAATACGTATCTCTTAAATCGTCTCTGGTATTACATACCCAGACAACATTACAATATTGGGCCAATATTTATGTTTTATTGGCCCAATATTGACTTACAATATTAGCGCAATATTATTTGCTCATGGGCCCAAGTCTGGCCCAATATTGGCACTCAACAATATGGGCCAAGCTTGGGCTAATATTGGGCCAATATTGGGCAATCTTGGAGAAAAGTTAGGTAGGAAGAATTCTATCTTTTTATTGTTTTATTTCCCCCAAAGAGGAGTGAGCGGACCCCGGGCCAACCCGTGGCCAGGACCAATTTGGCCAAGGGCAAGCCTAGGACAAGGGAACAAATCTTCAAGGGACAGGACAAGGCACAAGATCCTAGCCAAAAGGTCGGGAAGCGATAACTCTTAACATCGGTCGCCTTTTTTAGACCACGTCATAATTTGAATATCAAATCAATGGTGTCATTTTCAATATTGCGCCCATTATTGGACCAATATTGGTTGCCAAAATGATGCCAATTGAAGAGCGCCAATGTAAAACCAATATTGGTCCAATATTGGTTGCCAACATGATGCCAATTGAAAAGTGCCAATGTAAAACCAATATTGGTCCAATATTGGTGACCAAGAGAGTGCCAATGCCAATATTGCAAATGGGAACCCAATATTGGCCCAATATTGGTCAACAAGATAATGCCAATGCCAATATTGCCAATGTTGGGCCAATATTGTGCCAATATATGTATGTTGTCTGGGTAGTGGCGTATGGTCGGTGGTATTATATAGTGACGTATGGTCGGTGGTATTACATAGTGATGTATGGTCGGTGGTATTACATAGTGATGGACTGTCAACTTTGGTCGTTTTTGTGATGTATAACCTATTATTTTGAGATATCGATTTTTCAACTATTTTTACAAAAGTCCCAAAGCCAAAAATATAAAAATAATGATAAAAAAGCTGATATTATTTTAAACATAGGGACGTACGCATTATACGCCACTATGTAATACCACCGACAAAACCACCAACATATGGGACAAATGGACTAAAATGTACTTCTAATTATCGATTGTGTTTGAGAAGGCTAACTCTAAGTAATGTTGTGAAAGCACAACACTAAAACAGCAAACTTTGCTACGATTCCTTTTGGTGTTAGTTTTATGGGATCCAGTGGTGAAACCAGTATTTTCAAGGTAGTTAGTATTGCAATGACGAACTTTCCCAGCTTTTTTGAAACAGCCTACCGAAAGAGAGATTGCGAACAGAGAAACAGTATTGGGCAATTCATGACCTAAAATGGTATTTTAGAATCATGAAACTACATCAGTAAGACAGGTTTAGGTGATTCGTGAAACCGTTGGGTTTTGACATAAATAGACGACACCGGTAGGACCTACCACTAACTACTAACTATCTTACCGATTTTCTTTTAAAATACTAGCGTAAGGATTCTATAGCGCTATGTGAACTAGGAGCTTGGTTGAAGAAAACAGTTGATAGTCTTCAGGTATGTAGGATTCAATTTTTTTTTTTTTTTTTTAATAATTAGCAAATTTATCAAGGATAGCACATTCTTTTAAAATCGTGATAATAAAAGTTGAGTTACAATTTTTGTTTGTTTTTTCTTTCGTTTTGTTTTTGTTACAAATATTCAATGATGTAATTCCAATGTAATGATCAAACTGATTGTCTTATTAACATGATTAATGAGATTATTCAATGTAGATTATTATGTTGTTTAACAGGATCCAATGCGGGGCAACATAAATGTTTTGAGTGAATTAATCGTGGAAGATAAAGCTCGTGAATTCAGACGGTAAGCTCACTTACACAATATGATAATGCTTTAGGTTTTAATCCTAACTCACCAGGCGTGATTTGGGGGAATAACACTACCTGGGTAGGAAAACAGGTTAAAATTGGGAAGGGTTGGACAATTCTGGCCCCGCCGGCGCCGGGAATCGATGAAGTTGAGCTCGCGTAAAGTACGCCTGCTCAACCTCACCCCAAAACGGTCCCGTGGTTATCCGTTGTGCGCACTACGTCATCTCGACCTCAAGGCTCTGATTGATGGGTGCTCAAACGTGAGAACTGAAAAACTCATGAGCTTTTCCACGCACCATCACGCCCCACTGCGTCGGTGGAGCACTGCGTTGGTGGATACGGCGCAGCGTGACGATCGTTAAAAAGGCTTCAGTTTAAATTTGACCAATCAGGTGCTTTGTTGTTGTTGTTTGGCAGTATTTTGTGAGTTCAAGCATGCGTGCGCAGCCTGATCGAAGTGCCCACGTATGTCGAACTGTGGCCAGGAGAGTATGTGCCGCAGGTCCATTGAGCTACGAAGTCAGCTTGGACAATCCTAAGATTTTCCTACGCATATGATAGTCCAACACCTGGTCGCGCCACCAACAACTAGTGTATATAATATGTATGTATAACTTGATCGTCCAGAAGGAAGTCGGCAACAACCCAAAATGAAGGATGATTACACTAAGCTATAACAGTGGCTACTATCACTAAACCTTTACATCTGTTATGCCATAAGGTTTATCGCAGATAGAAAAAAAAGCCATTGATTATCCTTTTCTGATGCATTGTGGGTGGATTGCGGGTGCAAATCTGCTCCATTTGCGAACCCACAATGCATCAGAATAGGATAATCAATGGCTTTTTTCTATCTACGATAAACCTTATTGGTAAGACTATGTCTTGACAAATCTTTTTTGGATGGCAGAGTATTTACTATAGCCTTTGGGTTGCAAGAAAGAACTCCCTGACATCCAGTCTCGAGACACCATTAATGTGTCGACGCCTTTGGCGAGGACAACGATTTTGCCGAATAACAAATAAATAAATAAATAAATAAATAAACGACGATAATGATGATTATTCTGATGATGAAGATGTTGTTATTTACTCATTCATGATAATAAAACATGATGCTGATTTTTATCATATGATTTCAGTATGCAACCGGACTTCCAAATGAACAGCTTTCATGATATTGCAGGATTTGGTGCCAATGCTGCGGTCATACACTACATGTAAGTCATCATCTTCATTATACCAAACACTGATAATTAATCTGGTTATTTTGGTGCATTCATTATATTTAATAAAATTGAAATAGCTAAGAAACTCATTGATTAAATATGTGTTAAAACCTAAATAACGGAAGACCTATAATTATTTTGACCATTGGATCGAGTAGTGTGTTATTCATAGCTCAATTTATTTAAGTTTGCGCTCTATTATTAGGCAGTGAAGATAATAAATGAAATGTGTTCGAAAGTCAAGAAGGCATCGAACACTTGGCACAGGAGAAAGTAATGTACAGACTGTAACAAAAGAAGTTATACAATTACAATTCTTTTTCTACCCAATATTAAAATCGTGTGATAAGTGATGGGTTGACTACAAGAAGAATTTTATTTGGTCTTTTTATCTGGTTTTGTTTAGAAATCATGACCAATCCACTAAGTCGTCTAGAAAACAAGTTGGGCCACTTTCATCCTAAAATACAATCTTGTTTGTTGAAATTAGATGGATAGGGTATCATGCAAGGATCGTTAAGAGAACTACATAATTATTTTGCAAACTAGCAATCCTGCGCGACAAGAAACGAGCTTATCACGAAATGTCGTCACGACAAACGCAAAAGTAAACCTACATGTACCACCTGTGCTAAGAAAAAGTAAACCAATGTGGCGTATACCACTAGTCATATCCAGCCTGATGATCGCCAAGTATAAAGTTCGTGTAACCCTGGGGAGCAGCAATGCTAGAAGTTTAACATGATTAATATAAATAATTCTTTTTCAAATAGTTTTATTTCATTTCAATATATAAATTTATAACATTTAATTAATAAATAATAATATCAATTTGTTTGGGTCCATAAATAAAATTGCTCATTATGATTTCTCCTGACATGGTACCCACCCATCCTGAAACCACCATAGATATGGAATGGAGCCAATCTGGTTCAACAGGTATCTTGCATGTGCTAATAACAACCCAGTTATCACCGTGTTATTAAACAGATCAAGGTAGCATTAAGCATTCATGTTCCCATTACCAAACATTCCTGCTCGAAAAAGCAGGTCCTGTCTGATTTTGGGAGGTCATAAGTGAAATCTAACAGGGGGGGGGGGGGGGGGGGGGGGGGGGGGGGGGGGGGGGGGGGTTATTCCCGTTTTCATGGCTAATGAGTACTAATGACTGGTGTTAACTCTGCTATCCAAAGATTGCTTTGTCCCCAATGAAAACATCATGCATAAATCATTCCTATCAGCTCTAGCCACTGTGCATATTGGAGTCTCCTTGGAAAGTCTGCCGCCAGACGATCCACTTGAAATGAACGATTGTCTCACAAGAGCACTCTGTTCCTACGTTCATGGTTTGATTCCATTCATACTGTTCTTGCCATGGATTTAGCCAACGTGGCCCAGATGATTTCGGAACTACTTGGGACAATTGATCATATCTCTGCTTCCTGAACACCGATTTTTTTTTAAACAAAGCTTAGAAGCTGAGAAAATTCCCTTTGCATAATTTTAAAAATTGGAACAGAAATTACTTAAGAATTATTTTTAATATTTTTTTCAAAATTGTATAACCTTTTTTTGTTACAGTCTGTACTATGAGTTACTTTGCAAAAAGGTCTTTGGTCCACTGATTTATTTCTGACTCAACGATCTCAAAATGATTCAGTTGTGGTTAAGTGTCATAGTTTATTCGAATATATTACAGAAGCTACTGACTAAAACACTTATTTATATTCTTCAGATCATCAGAAGATACCAATGTACCCATCCACAAAAATGGAACGTTCCTTTATGATTCAGGCAGTCAGTACTTGTAAGTAGATTCAGTTAATAATTCATATTATTGTTTCTTCATATTGGCGTGAAGGCATAAACAGATAGGGAAAATGTGTAGGGATTGGTACTCAAAGACAAGTTATTAGAAGACTCCACGGCCGTCGTTGCTCACGGTTGCTACTTCGTAACTGTTTTCGTGATTAGGTGCTGCAACGTTCGTCTATTTAATAGAGAGATAGGCTATATGTAGACTATCACCTCATCCTAGCCAAGCATTGTCGACATATCTATATTTAAACGTAAACTTGGTGATAATGCTTAAATTAATGCTCTGAAAATAAGGTTTTTGTATCATTAACCACGACTTTGACCTTATAACCTTATGACCGTATGACATTGTGACCAATATTTTATGCAACTACATTTTATAACACGCTTCAGGGATGGATCAACCGACATCACAAGAACATTTCATTTTGGTGAACCGACCCCGTTTATGAAGGTAATTATTCGACACATTTCATATTTAACAAAATGAAAGATATTTTACGAAATGAAAGTTATATAGTATTTCAAATGCAATTCTATCAAAAAAGACCCTATTGAAACCCAGGTTCTTGTATGTACATATAAACATACATACAATATATTTGGGGAAAATTGTACTTTAGGTCCCAGATTTTGGACTGTACTAGTGTCGTTCGATACTGGAACACCCAGTATTGTTCGATACGGGTACAAAGTCAGTGTTCCAGTATCGGACGAGACTGGGACATATAAAATGTACCAGTATCGGGTGATAATGGAACCAAATTATGTTTGTTTGTTTGTTTGTCTACACGGTTGGTCCATACGGACACGCGCTTGGGTCCTGAAGGGACCATGCTCAAGCAAAATGCTCGGGCCAGGCTTAAAAAAGCCTATATAAGCATGCTGGCTGAACGAAATGAAAGTTAGAAAAGATGGAAGAAAAGAATGAAGTAAAAAGAGCCACTTCCAACAAATAAAGTTAACAATTTTGCATGTACCAGTATCGTTCTCTACTGGGACCAATTACACTGGTAGCATTGTGTATCAGTATCGCCCGACAAACGTTCGATACTGAAACACAATCTGGTGTTCCAGTCAGTAAAATCGTGTTAGTATCGAGCGATACTGGCAACTTTTATGTTCCAGTATTGAACGATACTGGTATACCAGTATCTGGGACCTAACTTACACTTTCCGGTGTTTTTTTTCTTCATAGGAGGCATATACTCGAGTCCTTATTGGGCATATCAACCTAGCAATGCTGACCATGCGCACTGGTGTAAACGGTAGGAATAACTTAATAATAAAATTTCATAGAATAATTCCAAATTTGAACTTACTGTTCCAGACAGTTTCCAAGTCCGTTCGGATGTCTTTATCAATGGTGTTTGACCGCTGATCCAGTGTTACCAGAAGATCCGGATCAATGGGTCGTACAGGTGACTAAGTTGGTAGGCCCCCTACCAGTATCATCTCTTTTAATTCAACTCATTCAAACCGATATTTTACCCTTAAGAGAGAAGTATATTACGACTCTGTTGAAATGAAATGGACTTTACTTTCAGGTGGAGATGTTGAAAACATTGCCAGAGAGGTAATGTGGCGCAATGGATTAGATTACAGACATGGAACTGGACACGGAATTGGACATTTTCTTACAATACATGAACGTAAGTATATATTCGAAATTGACTATTTCTCTCAATTTAAGATGTAGGGAATACTGATGTCGGTCTCTCGGTGTACCGAATCGCGTGTATTGACTCAATATCGATGAACTTGTCATTATCAAACATCGGCATTTAAAACACCTAACACAAAACGTTCTGGATCAGGTGCTTTAAGCTAATTTAAAATCCGTAACCAGAATTTAAAAAACGCTGTGATATACGACTAGTGAGGTGTCATTTAAATCGTCTACTATGTCAGTACCCACCCGATGTTTAGTTTCCGAGATATCGGGAAAAATAGGTCAAAGGTCAACATTTTCCTCAAATTCCTCGTACAGGGGTCAAATTCAGTAATAGGTCTGGAAGCTAATGTGAGCTGACCTTTGACCTAAGGAAACTAATAATAGATGCCTTACTTGTCTAACTATTCTTTTTATTGCTTGTTGAAGGCTAGACATGCCATAGTCCATTTTATTTTTAACACTTTTTTACTTTTTTTACTTTTTATTTAATTTATTTTTATCCTTTTTTTAATTCTTTTTTACTTATCTCCTTAATTCAATGTCTGACATTCTTTTTTACCTATTCCCTTTATTCAGTGTCTGACCCGTTGTCTCCAATATTGCATGAAATGCTCTTGTTCCGCCATTGAGTAAATTCTTAATGTTCGTAATGAGGGCAGTATTGTCTATAGACCATTTCAAATTGAGATCGGAAATCTTCGGAAAAACAGGTCACGTGGAGTAGACGCGTTGCGCGTTCTTCACAACAGTTGATCGCATTCCCAGCAATTATGTCCTAGTTGGTTGTCCGCCTAGTGATTTACTATGTTTACATACACGCGTGCACACATGAGAAGTAAAACGTGGAACGAGACTATTTTGGGTTTTTTATCAACAAAGGCGCTGACGGACAAATTCCAAATGTATCGAGCAGACGGTAAAAAGTGAAAATATTACCCCAAAGTCTTTCATCTCACTCGTTTTTGTTACTGAAATACCGCAACATCAACTTTGTGAGGGATACAATCTATCACCAACACCAGCTCAATCTACCACACGGGCAGACGGGTGAAAAACACGTTTGTTTTTCTCCGGCACATGGCCATGACCTGTCAGGAGCTGACAGGTCATGTAACCGAGCGTCAAATCACTCGGCTAATCGGAAGCATTCGGGTGGTCGTATATTTTCGGATTTGAAATGGTCTATGTTCTGTCATTCTGTCGATACTGATATGATCAACAGAGGGCAGTCTGATTTACAGTTTGCAATTATACCGGAGGCTTTGGACGGTACCTGTAAAATAATTAATTTCAATGATTCACATGGTTTAGTTTTATTTCGATGTTGATCCTGTCTGCAAGGGTGCATTGCACTTTCTGAACTGTTTTCAAAACAACAACAAAAAGGATCGTATCAATCATTCCATAGCTCTTGAGGGCGCTCTGTACTTTTTTTGTAAAACAAAAATATCGTGCTGTGTTTTCTAAATGTAGTATGAAGCATTCTTATTACATGTATCCAACTCTAGAGGGGGCACTGTACTTTTCTGAATAATTACCTGGTGTAAAAAGAAAGAAGCCACAAGTATTTTTATTATTTCAAATCCAGAGGGCGCACTGTACTTTTCTAAAAACAAATAGCCGACGGCGTTTTCAAAACCTATACGCAGAGTAAATAATGTTTACACAATTATAGGTTTATGTAGAAATAGTCTATCATATATGTAAAAATCTGTATGATAAAATTACCAAATCTCTAACGCCAACATTTTTTCAGAACTAATGAGGAGTTCTATGTGCATAACATTTAACATATCGTTGTTTCTGTGAAGCAAATAACGAAGTATTTTTTTATTATTGCAACTACTGAATACTGAATACCCTTTGAACATTTCCCATACACAGCACTTATAGGCTACGCGTCCTTTTATCGCGCCAAAGATGACCTTTAGGATTTGTTTAATGCGAGACTCTATAAATCAGACTATAAACAGATCTTTATTTACAAGTATTTTGTTACACTTTTGCACACAGCACCTATTTACTTCGGACATTACTCATGGGAGCAGAGTTTTGAGATCGGCGTATTCATATCCGACGGTAAATTATTAGAATCCAGTTTCCGGCAGCATGGTGCTAAGCATTGGTTTCCAGTTTCCAATACGATTTATTCCGTAAAATATATACTACCGGGTTCCAAATTGTCGGTTCCTTTAATCTATGCTTAGCACCAAGCTGCTCAAAATGAGATTAAAATTATTATTATTATTATAATTATTATTATTATTATTATTATTATTATTATTATTATTATTATTATTATTAGTGTTAGGATTATTATTATTATAAGGATTTATATAGCGCATTTCCAAAAGACCAATGCGCTGTACAATATGTATACATTAGATAAAAATATGTTGAACAAAAACCAGCAGTAAAATAAGAATTATACATACATATTACATGATAAAATACACAAATGCAGCACTGAGAGAATCACACAGCCCGACCCCACACAGCCCCCTCAAACACACCTACGCAAACTCACCCCTACATACATTAGCTGTAGCAGCACTCGCAATACCCATGAACAAACCAACCAACAGCACAGAACCCGTAATTTAAATTTAGCTGCAGACATACATATATAAATAGTTATAAGGCAACGAAAAACCCCGAAAACAAACCCCCTGTTCTAAGCGCACGACCGACCTTTTGTTTTAAAAAAAAAATCAAAAATCAAAAATGTTTCCAACATTTGTGATTCTGTTTTTTTATTTTTTGGCATTACTTTTTGTATTATATTTTGCATTCTATTTTGCAATTTGTTGTAATTGTTTGCATTTTTTTGAACATTATTAAACAAAAACTGTTAATGTAGAAGAAATGTAAATATTGGAGAAATAGCTCTCCCGATCGACCGATCCTACCTGAGAGGTCCATTTGCCGGTAACAATTTGTTGTTCGTAGCCTTATCGTATTATTGTGACATTTACCGATATTTAATAAACAGGCACACAGCAACATTGATATTCTGATGCCAATACCTATATTAATATAAATTTACATATATATATATATATATATATATAATTATTATTGACAACCATTTCTGGTTAGACTACGACATTTGAATAGAGTGCTCAATACCGTAAACGGTAGAGCGTATAAAAATTCAGAGGTATAGACCTTCCGGAATATTATCGCTACTCTGAGTTTCATGGACAATCCCATACGGTCATTTTGTCCAATCATCAGGCGAACATCTATTCGCCTGATGATTGGACAAAATGACCGTATGGGATTGTCCATGAAACTCAGAGTAGCGATAATATTCCGGAAGGTCTATACCTCTGAATTTTTTTTTATATATATATATATATATATACATAGAAATTGATATTTATTAAAGGGCTCAATCCTTTCGGAGAGCAATAGTATACGGGGAAGAAGAACAAAAGTAAATTTACTCCATATTGTACCACACCTGACGAGCCTTCTGATGAAATGGGCCATAGTGTGATAGAAGATAAAAAGTAAAATAAATATGGAGTAAATTTACTTTTGTTCATTTTCCCCGTATAGAGAAACGGTTGTCAATACATATCGTCGTTGTTCTGACATACCGGCACATCACTTTACTTAATTCTGTTGTGATGTGCCGCTATGTCAGAACAGCGACGATATATATAATTTTATGTATTATTTAATTCAGATATTGCAATCAGTCAGTATGAATTTAATGTATGAAAACAACATCTGACCCAGTTTGGTTTGTCATTGCGTATCATGCACGTAGCCTATCCACTTATTTATAAATATCGTGCGTCATTGAGTAAAATACTTAATGTTATGTTCGGTTTCAAAAATGCAGTAACTTTATCAAAATAGTCATATCTGGACAACGGTACCTAAAATGCTGTGATTCCTTTTGCTGATAACAGTAAATAGATGCAGCTACTGATTGAAGCTTTACATTTGAGTACAGTCTCATCCTGTATTTCCAAAAGAATAGATTGTTGTCGGAACCCTTTGTGATGATCATTAACACTCAATTAGTTGGAACTCGAATAAACAAAACAATCTTTGATAGTCGCTTTGATTATAATTATTTTGGGACACTCTATAACGATTATCATTTAAACACTGAACTAGTTGGAACTCATTAAAAAAAAAAGATCGTTGACAACCCTATGCATAGGATTTGCATTTTAATAACAAGTGAATATCGTAGCAAACATTGGATATAATGATAGTGATGTTATCAATTGCAACAATTCTGCTCTGACGATAGCATCAACAATTGGATTACTTCTTACATACTAAGGATTTAGTGTCAAAGAGGCTTTAGTACTTTAGCTATGGAAATAGATCATATTATATCTTTTAGGGTCTGGAGTATATTATGATAGTAGAATTTACAATTGTTTCTATCTACTACTATCAAGTGTTTTTACGAATAATGTATATTGTTGAGTGCCATAATGTGTTTCACCTCAATCTGTATATTGTTTTCATAGAACCTGGGTATTATGAGGACGGTGAATTTGGAATCCGAATTGAAAATATTATGGAAGTCGTAGAAGCCGAGACTGAGGTATGAATTTCCATTCAAATTAAATTGTATTATAGTAATAATAATAATAATAATAATAATAATAATAATAATAATAATAATGGCAGCTTATAATGCGCCAACATCCAACAAAACTGTTGCTCCAGGCGCATCGACACAACATTGCAAAACAAAAATGGTACAAAAATGATACTGAATTCACAAAAACATTAAGCAAAGAAATCAATCTCAGATTGGTGGAAAACAATATATGAGAAGAATCTTTCATATTCTGATTAGTCTGTTTTGATCCTTATATGGACATGATTACCCTAATCTACTTCCTTCAGAGAAGTGACGTATATTTAAAGGCACAACGTTACTGTATGTATTTTACGTCTTTTCTAAAGCTTGGGTACATACATTAGCGCACGTTTATTTAATGCAATCAGTGTCTCCTGGAAGTGAAATATACTGCAATAATTATATTCTACGTCTTTTCAAGAACCGCTTACATTCCGAGAACCACAATCAGTCCGAGAATCACCCCAAGACGTATTTCCAAATTTAAATTCACCTGGTTTATTTACAAAGTTAAGATGCCTTTAAATTGCAGCTTGTTTTTATTCGTACAGGCATATATGTAGTACGTTTGCTATTATTGGAATACCTAATCAAAATAGTGCATCTGAAGCCTTGCCAAATTATTTATCAATAATAGATCTATACCCTCGTTGGTCTAATAAATTATGTATCAATCATTTAAAAATAATCGGCTCCTACTTCTCATTAAGGGCTAACGATCCCGCTGTGTTACAGCATTGCCTTATTACTACATGTACATATGAGGGTACCTATCAATGTAACAACGTTGGCGGGGGTATTACATAGTGGCGTATAGTCGGTGGTGTTACATAGGGACGTATGGTCGGTGGTATTACATAGTGACGTATGGTAAACGTTGGTAATTTTTGTGATGTATTTAACCTATATTGTTTTGAAATATCGATTTCGTAATTAATCTAACTAAGTCCCAGAGCCAAAATGTACTACTTAGTTGGTAATCAAGGAAATCGAGTTGGTGAACAAGAAAACTAGTCAAAATCTTGTTTTAATATAGTGACGTAACACTATGCGTCACTTTGCACACCACCGACAATATGAAAGTTACAACATTATTTCGAATTCATTTTCCTGTCATTTGTTTCCATTGCAAATGGATTTCGATATCTTATCTGTTATCTTATCTTACCTCCATAACCGGATAACCTTTAAACAAGAGCTAGTATGTAAACATAATCCACTGATGGAGAAAACATGCTAGTTACGCAAAGGCGGCGAAAACAAACATCTGTTCTATGAGGAAACGGACATCGATGGCACTTTTCCTTAAAAATGATCGTGAAAATGTTTATGAAATTTCAACAATTTTCGAAATTTTCAACAAAAAATTAAAATTAAATTTCACGTTAAAGGGGCACTGAGAGATGTGTTGGAAGCTGCGCCTTCAATTATGATAAAAACTGGGATTAGTATATTTTTATAATTGTATTAAAGGATTAAGAAAAATCAGCTCTCTTTGTACAAGAAAACGTCGATTCAAAAAAATCGTACAGCCGGGACGCGATTATTTTTTGCGTACATAAAAAAAAACCCAAAATCAGTTCATTTGTTTAAAAATGTAAAAAAAATCATTTTATTCAGTGAATTTTCTTTATTTCGTATTAAAACGGAATAAATAAATTTTGGTTTTTTTGATGTACGAAAAAAATAATCGCAGCCGGGACGAGCATTTTACGTCCGGCAGTATCCCCCTGCAGTACGCGTGATACATAACGCGAACCATATTTGCATAGAGGGCGTTTTTCAATAAATAGCGATGATATTGTTTTAATCAAGTTTTGCTGTGTTTTTGTTAATAGAAACAACAATAATGCCAATTTTTAATGTTCATCTTGAATTCTGAAGTAAATTTTTAAACATTTAAAATGTTCAACACCACTTAATGTTCTTTACTTTAACAGAAGAAGAAAAAACAATTAAAACAAGGTATTTAAAAAAAACTGGACGGGGGAGATAGAAGACTGTTGAATTATCCCGTGCTTTTTCTCTTACGTGACACGGGTCATTCTATACGTGCGTGTCACGGGTACCCGTATCCCGTAAGTCTCACTCTCCGTGAATTCCCAAACCCAACCCACAGTAGAGCCCAAGCCCCGTAATAACCTGCATAGTGCATACCACCACGCAGCGTTCGATTTAACCAATGTAGCATCACGAAATACGACACACTTTTGAACACTAATGCACAAATATGTAGCAAAAAGTGCTACGCCAAAAGATTCCCTACTTGATCTCTGATCACGTACCATCAAAGCCAAACCTAAAGATTGAGTGTCATCTTCAAATAACTAAAACAAAGTATGGTAAATCTTGAAATATCGGCGGTTCATTTTCACTTTCGTCCAGAGTTAAAAATCCCATTGGTTTACACGTACTTGCGCAGAATTTTTCTGTCGGTTTAAAATGTGTACAAAATGGCGGAGTTCTGCGCATCTCGGAGAAGTAATAATCATGACGTCACTTCTAGTCTTGTTTTCGTGTCGCATGGCAAAGGTCGAGGGGTTGTTGCCATATCATTGGGCTAATCATATTGAAGGGTTCACACCTCTCAGCCGCCCTCTTATGTCGCTATCTTGCAGGCTCCGATATTTGTACAGCTTTAGCGTCCGTACGGTAATATTGATGACTGGGGGATGTAGCCTAGGGTTCGCCATAATCATTGGGCTAATTGCGAGACCAAGGCAACACGGAACAAAGAGGCCGTGGACTCAGTGACTCAGTATATTACTAAATCATATAATATAATACAAAATAGCATCCAAATAGCTTAGTATATTACTAAATGGCATCCAAATAGCTGAAATAACTTACTGTGTCCTCTTACCTTCATATTATAACAATATCAATTACATTTTACAACAAAATCGCTTCAGAAGATGATTAATGCAAGTTATTAATATTAGCAAATGCCGCGAATTTTAGGGGTTTGTGAAAAGGTTACGACTTAGAAACGTCGTTTCAAATGACGGGGTCGCTAATCTCCCC
Source organism: Ophiura sarsii (assembly GCA_035610835.1). NCBI lineage: Eukaryota > Metazoa > Echinodermata > Ophiuroidea > Amphilepidida > Ophiuridae > Ophiura > Ophiura sarsii. Next base: position 4,982,070 of record CM069455.1, read on the forward strand.
CGTCAAAAAAACCCCGTATCTCTTATATTCGAAAAAAAATATTGGTCGATCGGGCGCGTAGAACAGGTTTTTCTTTCGTCGTCTTACTACGAATAGTGTATTTTTCATTGTTATTTCACACAAAAATATAATATTCCTCTGATTTTCGCATGACATTATTCTTCATATAGATCATACAATTGCATTGTTTATATTTCTTTGCAGCATAAGTTTAACGATTATACCTATATGACGTTCAGAATGGCGTCATTAGTTCCTATGGAACCCGCGCTAATTGACTTCAATCTGTTTGGCCCAAGACAAGTAAGTTATAAGTGGCTCTGAAAAGAGCCTTTTTGCTGGTATACAGGGTGGGTCAGAATTATTTGACTTTCAATTCTTGATGAGCACGTTTCACCGTGGGTTCAATTCCTGGTCAGTAATTACCCTGATAGCAAACCATGTGATTTCAACATCAGTATCATTATAAACATTGTATGCGGGGAGCCAGTGAGCATTAATGCCGTCGTTCATAGTGTGTTTAGTGGGTATTGCCGGCAACATGCCTTTTTTACAACAGTCGCCTTCGGTAAGTTTCCCGTTGCTCTGAAAAGAGTCCTTTTTTGCTTGTATGGTGAGTCAGAATGATTTGGACCCAAGTTCACAGGGTTTTTTATGGCAATTTAGATGTACTGGGAAAATACTGAGGACTGCATATAAAATGATTGGAATTTTCTCGTCACGGGAACGTTAAATGTTCCAAATTGATGGCTGTGGTAAGGAGTTATGATGTTATTTTTTCATAAAATGACCCACTTTCCAATCTGCACATGGAATAGGTTTAATCACAAAGTGTTGATTTGAATGGGAAAGCTTTGAATTCACACGAAAACTGAACCAAACTTCACCCCATTTTGTTATGTCAGGTACTACTTTATTAGAGCCTATTTTAACAATCATTCAATTTAACACTTTCCACGCGGCTATTAGTTCATCATTCATTCAAAAAAATATTTGTCAGAAACCTTATCAACTTTCAAGGTTTATCTCAAGGATTACTGAACCAATACTAAGCATATTTGTACTTATTTTAATGCATTTCTCATGGTTATTCCAAATATGGTTATACATTTCAATCATGTTGACATTTGTGAAACATTTTGTAACATTTTGGAATGTCTTCTGATAACGCCTGCCGCGTGGAAAGTTTAAGTATCTTTGTTTTAAAATGTTGTTATTCAAAGTCAAACGATGAAGAATAACATTCTTGCGATGCAGTTATATAAAGTAAATAATTTCAATAAAATCGGTTGAACTATAGTATAGCACTCCATGTATGTCACGAGAGATTTCACCGCGCGTTCTTTACTTGTTTCTACACATATCTTATCTGAGTTGCACTTGTTTTGATATTTAATGGCTACACATTTCTAATAATTTTATCAAATTGGGTTACTATTCTTAACGTTTTCTATTTTGGCAGTTCCAATGGTATAACGATTACAATCAGCGCATCCGAGATGAGATTGGACCGGATTTATCTGCTGAAGGACTCGATTGGATGAAAAGCAAGACAGCACCGATACTATACAATATACAAATAACCTCTTCTGCGTCGTCGGTTACTATGGCAACCACAATCGGATATATAATCTGGACTGTTATTGCGATGATTCTGTATCACTGATAATAAAACATTGATGTTGTGTTGCACCGGAGATTGGCAGCAATTTAAACGATATATTGACCCAGGAGACCTACTGACGACGCCAAAAATAAATAAAGAAACGAGACGATCATAACCGACGAAGAACGACCTGGCTTCTTCATACAAAATTCATCAACAATTTGAAACTGTGTTTTGTATGACGAGATGAAATTACAAAAACACCTTTCTGTCTTAAAGAGATTAGACCTCACAATGATTGCTGAAAAGTGAAATCGGGAAAAGTGTACTTTAGGTCCCAGATTCTGGACTGTACTATATCGGACGATACTGGCACATATAAAATGTTCCAGTATCGGGCGATACTGGAACATAAAAACGTTCTAGTATCGCTCGAAACTGGAACACAATTTGGCGTCAATACCAGTAGCTGGGACCTAAAACTACACTTTTACCCCAGATTTAAGTACTTAAACAATGTCATTAATTTGATGAAATTCAGTGTAATTTGAAAAATAAAATCCATCCAAAAACACTTTTTGAAAAAAGGTCCGTTCGCCGTTGAGCAGTTATCTGAGGCGGGTAAATGGGGGATACCCACATATTTAGTTTCCTAATTTAAAATATGTTAATAATTTTCATAATATTTGAGGAGTTGATACTTTAATTTTACAAAACGAAAAAGGTATCAGTGCTTAAAAAGAAAGTTTAAGCTCTTGTCACATTATGATGTGAACATTGTTCCTTCAGATTCATAGTAATAAATTGTTGAGTTATTATAATAGTCTGTTTCTCTTACTCCCATTTACTCCCCTTTCTTTTTGAAAACTGTGTAACATTTTCTGTTTGCTTCTTGGTGCGGGAAAATATACACTGAGCCAAAAAAGAAACTTATAAAAAAAAAGAAACTTATATACAATTTTAACAGATCACCAAATAAAATTCTGTTCATGAAAATGTACCAAATTTGGATACAATATTAATAGTAATATTAGTAATATTGTATCTAAATTTGGTACATTTTCATGTACGGAATTTTATTTGGTGATCTGTTAAAATTTCATATGTTTTTTTTATTTTTATAAGTTTCTTTTTTGGCTCAGTGTATAATACATAATGGAGAAATTATTCAACATTCTGTAACTGGTACAAAGGTATACCACTAAATGTTATGAACTGTGTGTAGTGTAGATATCCTAGTCCAAAGGTCAAATGGAGCAAATAGCATATTTCAGATTACGGTCGACTTATTGTTTAACCTAAAACGATACAAATAGTTGCCTACCCACGGGTACACCCTCGATTGACCCTGTTTCAATTTATAAATCAATCTAATAATACATACATATCAAGTAGAGTACATAACAATACATATATTCCATATGCTTTGAACACATATGCTTTGAACACAAAAAAAGCAATATTATGTGATCTTTTTCATTTTTTTTCCTCCCTCATATTTGAAGTTTGAAAGATTTTCCTGGAATCTAACGTGACTGTATTTTTTTGTAAATATCATAATGTAAATCAGCTTCCAATTTGAGGAGTTTTTCAACATTTAATTTTACATTTTCATCATAAAACATTATTTACTGTTGTGTTCACTGGAGTACAGTTGCAAGTGTAGCCGGATACGCTATTAACGGCGTTAACGCGGTATGGTATCAAACCATGGAATTATGTTTACAGATGGAAAAACCACTAGAAAATGAACCGTCGGGTTAAAACTGTCGGGTTAACCCGACAACTTATTTTCAAACGTCAATTTGAAGTAATCAAGAAACGTAATTGCTGTATTATAACTTACCAAATATTTTAGTTACATGTTTCAAAATGTGATTTGTTGATACACAAATTGCATTTATAGAAAAAACCCAAAGATATAGGGCTTTCCATAATGAAAAAGGTCGCATAATATGCCTAATTCCTTGTGCGTACATGTATTATATTACAACTCTAGTAAAGATGGTTAGGGAAATTACACAGTAGTTTTGTAACCCTGCAGTGTTTGATCAGCGGTATTAGTTGAGTAGTGTTTAGTATCTGGAAATACTGTTTGTTTTTATTATCACCGGGAGCCGTAAAAACGTACGATTTCTTGTCATTATCTCTTCAATTACCGGTTAGAAGAGAGATATACGCGCAGAGGTACTATGGCGGGTACAGTACAATTTCTGGTTGGGACGCTCTTAGCAGGTAAGACAAAAGTATTTTACTTGTTTAATAATAATAGCTTAACAGCTGGTGTGTTGTGTTACATGTATTGTATTAATGTAGCACTGAAATGCATGTGATCAATTGATTTCGATGAGGTAAAAAATACTATACCTTGTGCGCCATTTGTTTTGAATGATTTTGAGGTTATGCAGGTATGGTATTTCATTATGACACTATTACACACGATGAATATAAATGCATGTAGTAGTGGTATTCGCAGTATATGTGTACTGAAATACTGATATTTGATAAAAAGAAAGTATACCACTTTGTTTATGTCATTTTGAGTAGCATTCGATTTTGTTTGACCAAACAGGCTAGATAGGCATTTAGAGGAATATTTTAGGCATAATTTGATACCAAATTTTCCCCCTAACAACAAAGATAAACCATGATTAGCACCATTTAAAGAAACATTTCCTATTTTCAAAAGTCTCATTTCCAATACACAGCACGAGAAGAAAGGACCACTTGGGGTCTCTTTGTGTGAGTGTATAGCCAGGATTGACGGGGCTATCGATCGCACAGTGCAAATGCGTTGGGTCGAACGACATTGTGTGTGTTAACAATTGGTCCTTTTTTCTCGTGCTGTGTATTGGAAATGAGACTTTTGAAAATTTCTTTAAATGGCGCTAATCATGGTTTATCTTTGTTGTTAGGGGGCAAATTTGGTATCAATTTATGCCTAAAAGATTCATCTAAATGTCTATCTGATCTAATCTACAATATAGAAATCACTAAATCGTACCAAATAAATCGTGAAATGACCGATTAATACACTACCACCAATTTTGTTTATTATTAATGCTATCAACGTCAATCTTGCATTGAATTTCGACAGATGCTTTCAACTTATTTATTATGTTCCAGTTTTGAACCATATGCCGTATCTGGGACCTAAAGTACACTTTTTCCTAAAAATTATCATAACATGTCGTGAGGCTTAAATACCTGATGGGGTTGATCAAAACTGTCAAGAACAAAATCATTCGTAACTATACATGATTTCATTTTTTTTTATACATTCGCATCATTGCGGTTTAAACAATTAGCGTTTTCAATTCAGCTGTCTATGATGTTAAAATCAATATGGAAGTCAATTTGTATGTAATTTAGCGGGGAAGCGCCCAGAATATCCCACACGTGCATGTATTTATAAACTACCAACATATTCCTAAATATCAAATAATATACCGCGTAATTAATACCCGCTTATATGCTCTACTGCATACATTATGAGGACATATTAGATATTGACATGATATATATGCCATGACATGACAGACTACTAAAATTGCTATCAATATTTGATAACATAATGGCAAAGATGCAGATTTAAGCTGTGCTGAAAATGCGAAATATTGGTTACGTTATTGGTCTCGAAGCTGTAAAAGCAAATTTCAGGTCGAAGATCTGTTTTCAGTAGCTGAGTTGAAATATCGGTTACATTATTGGTCTCGAAGTTTCAGGTCGAAGAACTGTTCGAGGTACTCCTTAGTTTCATGGTTTGGTTGTACATTTCACCCGGTGGGTGGTGGGTGGCATCGTTCATTTACTTATAGAAGTGGATGAAGTGGTACCATTTTACCAAGAATAAAATGATGGTTAAAAATGAATAAACAAAGTTAAAAAATAAAAAAGGTTAAAAAGAGGTTTAACCCCATAGCCGAACACCCTACCCGAATTATAATAGTATTAATCTACCTAGAGTATAATGCACGATTATTTACAAAACCCCGCGCTTTCATCGCTTAACCAGGCGTTATATACCATAGTTATTGTTGTTGTATAAACTCATCTTATTAAGGAATTGGTATTATTATAGCCAGGTTCATGAGATATAAAAACAAGACGTAACATTACTAATCATTAACTGATTGTTCCATTCTGAGGGGTTATAAAAACGGTATTATTAACACCCTATGCAAACTTCATAATGATTGTAATCAGCCGATACAAAGATAAAACAATTAGATAAATACCAATATATGTTTGTTTAAGGATCTGGTTAATAGCATTATGAGCGTTTGTCCTAATGGCCTTTAGTAAATATTCCAGCATCATATGTGTGTGGTGGGGAAGTATTTCAAAATAAAGATTGACTTTGGGTGTCCTTTTTCATAAAAACACTACATTTGGACAAATACATTAAACCCTTACACTCCCGAACCCCATGAAATCCCATTTGAAAACTATGCTGGCAGCACCAGTCATGCCGTCTCATTCTATCCCCACGTGCGATCACGGCGGGTGATATTAACGCACGGAATGGTTAATTACGGGCGCGTGACTCCCTGGCCGAGTGGACTAAGATACTGCTGGTAGATCCGGGTTCAACTCCCATCGCCGGCGAGTCCGGTTTCCTCCGATAAATCTCGCCCATTTCCTCCCCGGGAGGGTCTTTCAATATTTCCATCCCAAAGTATTAGGGTTAACAGAGAAAGATATTTGAATGGAAGGTTTCGTTATTTAATATTAGAAATGTGAGGTTAAGAATATTAATATTCGTTATAAAAAACCCTCCAGAGGATATAACTTCAAATCGAATCATCTTATAATGATTTAATTGATATAGACCTTTTGATACTAAACTTATCAATCATGTTTAAAGGGATAATCATAATGTGCATTATCCACATCCCCGGTATTTCATGTTGTTAGTGAACAACGTCAATGTGTGACAAAATTAAAAGGGAAAAGAATAAGGTCGCTACATGTAGCTCAAGATGTGAACCCACGTGAAATTCGGTTACAGTCCAGCGCTTTTCACTCGGCCATCATCTAAATTGTTAAATTCCGTTGCGTATACTTTATAAATACCTACTAGACCACGTAAATATACAGTCATTTCGAAATGATTTTGCCAAACTCTTCTATTTATTAATATTACTTAAAAGACAATTGATTTATGGTTAATTTCAGTGCAATACTAGTTTTATTTCAGTGCAATATTTAGTTAATTTATTTAATTGGATGGACCATTTCAACAAATGTTTCAATTTTAAAGACTGCTCATGACAAAATACCTATATAATTTATGTGGAATATATTTATGTATGTCTTTTAAGCTTGAAAAGAATTGAAAGAATGCGTTGAAAAGAACAAAGAAGAGATTAACTTGTGTGAGTGTGTGTGTGACTTAATCATCTTGCTTCTTGCTTCGTGCATTTTAAAAGCTTTACTTTCATACTGAGAGGATTGGACCAAGCCGATTTTGCTTCCTCATGTTTGCTGAAGCATATCTCCCGTTCTAAATAACCAATTGGAACGCAATAAAATGCAGATGAAAGCTTATTTACTCAGCTTTCATAATACATCAAGATTAGACCCGTGTGTTTATGTCCTTTTAAGATATTTTATGTGCCCGGAGTGTTAACATTTTTTTTGGGTCACCCTGTATATGGGCGAGAGTACTCATATCTCTCACTAAATTGTCACTATTAGAACAATTAAATAAACCATGATTTTGAATCGTATTGATTTAAGCAGAGTTTACAAGTGTGCATAGACCCAATATTGCTAACAATTACAAGTAGATTACCACTTACAATTATCTGAGCATGAACATGAACAAAGTTCATATTGATTCTTTTGTAATTAGAAGGCTTATTATGACTGACTTATATTATTTGTGCTAATTGTAAATGAACTTTGTCCCAGTCGCAGACAAATGTTGATTATAGGTGTGTTTTTTCTGTCCTGCATAGTTGTAACATGTAGTGGGTGCGAATCTTTAGTTTCTGCTTGATGTAAGACAGCACGGAATTAATCCTGGATTAATGGATTAATGTATTGGTTGGTTGGTTCGTTAATCCTGTATTGACGGATTAATGGATTGGTTGGTTGGTTCGTTCCTGTCTTGATTGACAGCTCGTGACCTTACAGATGCTGCGCCAAAGATAACAATTTTCAGCGAAGGAGTAACAACCACGGAGAGGGTGTCCAGTAATAAACACTGCCGCGCAAAAGTATTCCCCCTAGAAGCTTGCAAGTTATCACTGTGTTGTCAACTAGTATTAAGCCATCAGACCCGATTACCATTTCCTTGTGTTCGTTGTACATTTTATACCAATAAATTCATGTTTCCTATCAAGATTCATGATTCAAAAGCATTCTAATTCATAATTTTATCGAGCAATTCAATATTTCAATGTTAAATCGCCGTAGTAAATCACCTCATGAATATCAATTAGCTCATTATCGGCAGTGTATAGTTTATCTCAGTTGAAAATTCCAATAGCTATATTAAATCATGAATCTTAACAGGAAACATGAATTTATTGGTATAAAATATACAATGAACACAATGAAATGGCAATCGGGTCTGATGGCTTAATACTCTGTTGACAACACAGTGATAACTTGCAAGCTTCTAGGGGGGATATACTTTTGCGCGGCAGTGTATCATATTTGGTCAATCAACCGGAATCGAGGTCTGCCTTTCTTTCTCTTCCCTTCAATCATGCCTTGCATGATCATCTTCTCTTAGCTGTTACCCTTGCGACGTGAGATATGGCCGAAGTAGCTTAGCATTGGTCCTTCTCTTTGTCCATGAGATGCGAAGCATACGACCCCAACACCACATCTCGAAAGCAGCTATTCTGTTTTTGTCAGCTTTTGTTAGGGTCCACGTCTCACAGGCATACATGGCAATTGGACATACAAGGGCTTGGACAAACCTGGCTCTGGTAATTTCTCTGTAAGCCCAGATCTTGCTTAGGTTGATAGTTCCGCTGATCTAGCCATTGCCAAACGGTGTCTAAATTCTTGGCTGCAGCCACCCTTTTGGTGATCAAGGATCCAAGGAAGTTCAATTGCGAGACTGATTCCACCTCATTACCATCAATCATGAGGCTCTCCAACACCATCTGTGCCTATATGGACATGATCTTGGTCTTGCTGACATTTAGACGTAGGCCAAGTTGCTCACTCTCCCTCCACCTTGACCTTTCTTCCGGAGTTCCGCTATCTCTTCTAAATATATTTGTTGCAAAAAGGGTGCTGTCATAGGCATAACGTAGATTGTGTATTGTTATCTACAGACTGACAGCCCCCCTGGCCAATCATCCAATGCACGTCTCATAATAAACTCTGCATAAAGGTTGAAGAGCAACGGAAAGTATTCACCCTTGTCTGATTTGTGTGAGAAAATCCATATTTGGCATCAATTTTGACTAAACATGTTTATCTTTGTGACAAAATTATTTTCTCATTATTTCTTCTAAAGATGTTTTTTTGAAATGTTGACCAAAAATGAGAAAATATTTCCTAGATTAGTGACATAACATTATAACTAAGCAATTTTTGGCGTTTTTTACTCACAATTATTTTTTTCAGCTTGTTTGAGAAAAAAATCCCATCAAAAACTTCATTGAGGGGGGAGGGGGGGGGGGGGTAAATTTAGCCTATGTTATAACAATTTTACACAACTTTCCCAAACATCAGCTGATAAGTGTTGGATACCATATATTGTAGTCCGTGAAGCCTATGAAAGAAATGATGATATGTTTTGGACGAGTCCTTTCCGAAAATAATATCATTGCACATAATACAAAGAAAAGCATATCATTGACTAAAATATTTGTCTTTGTTTAGTGATATATTTTTCGATGTGCACAGACCTTTGATATGTTTTGTAAAAGGACGTATCCAAAAAGCATATAATTTCTCTCAATAAAAGCATCCAGAGTTACTTTGAATAGAATAACCATATAATGCTGGTTTGCTGTGTACACAAAGTTGAAGCGTGAAGAACGCGACCCGCTTAAAAGAAAGCGGTCATGGTGAGGAAAAGAACCGCTGACGGGATTGTTGGTCCAGCTTAACCTTAGCTAATAACTAATACATCACTTATATCACACGATAGAAAATGCGTTCAATCAAATGAAGGATGGTTGATTGAGCGCGCCGTTTACATTGGGTTAAGAGATTGTTGTAGAGTCGCACACAATACCGCTTGCATGTAAACATACGTAGAACAATTACAGACTGCGCCAATGTCCAACTTGTTTAGATTCAAATAGTCGCCGCGCGCTGTTCAATTTTCGTTAGAATCCTCACCATGACCGCTTCCCTTTAAGCACCCATGCTGTTGAGCTAATGCAATGGAGTTGTACAATTTAATGATGGACAATTTCTACTTTTGTTAAAATTAAATAATCAAACAAAAACAGGAAAAAGTGTACATTAGGTCTCAGATATTGGTATACAGGTATTAGTTCAATACTGGAACATAAACATGGTACGATTGTAATGTTCCCGTATCGGTCGATACTGGAACACCAAATTGTGTTCCAGTTTCTAACAATACTGGTTCACGTGATACCAGTGACATTTGTTCCAGTATTGAACGAAACTGGTACATAATTATGTTCCAGTATCGCCCGATACATTCAATATGTGCCAGTATCGGCCGATACTGGAATACTGATTTTGTACCAGTATCGGACGATACTGGCTGTTCCAGTATTGAAGTACAGTCCAGAATCTGGGACCTTAAGTACACTTTCCCCAAAAACATTATGACGACAAAATTTTAGCAAATACAGTTACTATAAAGAATAATAATAATTTTAGTTTTTAATATATTTATATTTGATTTTGCCTTCAATAGCAATTATTCTTACTGCTGCTGAGCCAGTAGCGTTCAGCCATTCACAAAACACCAAAGACAACAATGTGAGACAACGGAGGCAGAGTACACAAGAAGGAGAATACAGAGATTGCGATGCAAACCCACCCGTAAGTTATTTGTTTATTAAGAAACTAATTGTAATTGTTTTAATTTTAATCAACCAATAAGGCAAGGTAATCAGTAGAAGGCAAGGTAAACAGTAGCCCTCGTGTGAGAAAGATTAAACTTTCAGTTTCTGTTGATTTGTTTTCAATGATTTGTTTTTGTGTGCTTACAGTATGTGCCGCCCACCGCCATTGATACCACTGCAAGATTGGCGTCACTTCGTGCTCTTATGGGAGGCGAAGGTTTATCTGCATACATCATTCCATCTGAAGATGCTCACCAGGTGAGTGCAGTACTTATTAAAAAGGCATTGAGAGATGTATAGGAGGGCGCCCTCAATTTTGTTCCACCTACGTAATACTTGGGCATATACTAACTATCATCTGAAAACTTTTACCATAATTCGCCGTCTATCGTGTTCAATTCTATGATTTTGTAATTTCGATATTGATCGAAATTATCAGCATCACTCGCCATATAAATGGCTTTAACCGAATATCTATTTAGCGCCATTATTATAAACCATTTTACCAACAATTATTACCATTAACAAGGGTTCCTACGTCCCGTATCTATTGAAACGATTCAGTTTTTCAAAATTTCGTTTTCTCGGCCATCTCTGCAATCCCCATTTATAGGGGAGCTAAATTCGCTTAAATACGGTATATAAAGCCTAAACAAAATAAAGTCATAAACTTTGTTAAGGTTCTATAGAGCATATGAAAATGCGAATTTGGAAACGTCACGGATTTTTATTAAATGGTGCTAATCATGGCTTATCTATGTTGTTCGAAGGCATATTTGGTACCAAATTGTGGCATAAAGATTCATCCAAATATCTATCTAGCCCGTTTGGTCTAAAATGATCAGAAGTCACTCTATAGGATCATGAATTTCTGTTGTTGAGGTCTTACATATCGTGCAGCAAAAATGCAAATACTACATACGGTCTTACAGAGGATGTGACAACGCATGTGCTGATAACCAAACTCGACTAAAATGTAATACGGTATTGTTTACTTTGATTAAGTTTATGCTATTTAAATAACGACTTGATTAAAAGGGGAAATGGATTCATACAAAGTGTAGATTTTAATATATTGTACAACCTATTCAAGCCGTCACCCGTGTAATACAGTGTTACCACTTGTTGCACGTTTTTAGTATACCGTATGGTATTGCAACATTTTTTACCGGCAAAAATGGCAAAATAGTAAAAACCAAGTGCCTTTGACCTATATTCTGTTCTTTCTTCTTAACCGAACCCTGGATTCCTCTTACGGACGCCTTCGTTGTCCAACATATGTGTTTTTATTTAAATTTCGCACAGAGTGAATATATCGCCGACCGAGACACGCGTCGCAAATACATCTCGGGATTCAGCGGTTCTGCAGGTACCGTATAGAGTGATGTGATTACATCCCGGGGGTGGGGAGGCACTTCCTAATAATGCATGACTGGGATGATCGGTTAATTGAGTGTTTATAAAAATACTGGAAGATCCCATTTTTAACACTTTCCACGGGGCTATTAATTTTACCAGATACGAAACAGATTTTTCAAAAAGCCTTCGCAATTTAATTTTTTTGGAATGTCGGCTGCAGATGCTGCCGCATGGAAAGTGTAAATCCTCAACCATTGACAACCCTTACAAGTATTTATCGTCGTCTGGTCACGATGGCTACTCACACGGGATTCCCCCATTCAAACTTGTTCGTATGAAATGTTTGATTCTTACCCGGATTCGCCCCCTTTTTGGTAAAAGAAGTTGGAATCACACAACATGACCCCATTTTTACATTATAACTGATAGACTCCATTTGAGTGTGCACAACTTACCCCAGGTTTGAATTACTCACCGATCATCCCCGTCACTGTCAATGTGTAGTGCCACCCCACCCTCCGGATTAAATAGACATAGATATGCAATTATTAACACTAGCACGTCCATATTTATTCAAATCTTTAAAACTACAGAGTGAGTATATAGCTGAGTACGACGAAAGGCGTACATATATCTCTGGATTTAGTGGCTCGTCAGGTAATGCTTGTAATACAATATGGAACACACAGTCATGGTGGCGGGTACAAGCTTTCATATTACAAATAACAAATTATTATGAGCGGTCGGTGTGCCGTAAATATCGTAAAGATCGTATGTTCGACAATTTTATGTATTAATAACCCAATTTCATATCAATGACAAATGAATGAAACAAATTGTGGGAGCATTTTAGGGATATTTGGAAGAACAAAATGGAGTAAAATAAAAGTGCCTCGAACATCCAGGTTCCAATTAACCGAAAGATCAAATGTTCGATGAAAATCTGGTAAATCGAAATTTGAGGGTAACTCGAATTTATCCAGTACCAGTAGTAGGCCTAAGTCTCGACTAAATTTTAAATGTGCGCTCCACTCCAAGGAAAATGAATAAAAGATGATGTCTACATTTCAAGCTAAAAATCACGCATAACCCATCAACGTTGATCATCAATTATCATAATTTATAAATACTTGTATATAAAATAAAAAAGATCTATTTTGAAATATATCCAAACGCTCATAACTACCCGCATTTTCGGGAAAAAATATTTTCCGAAAATGCGGGTAGTTATGAGCGTTTGGATATAATTATTTCAAAACAAATCTAGAAAGGTAATTTTCTATAGTGTCAAACATGTCGAACTCGACTACCTTATTGAATATTGAATTCTTGTTGGGCGAAGGTATTTAACATCTGGCCAAAATATTTTTGGAGCATCATGTTTCGTACGTCTAGAATTACTACTAAACATTTGAATCAAATGATTATTTTTGCTAGGCAAGATAAGTGAAGTTAATGTATGTTTCACTTAATTACTCATAATAATGCTACATCAATCATTATATTATTATAACATGATATTTCATTAGCAAATGGAAAGATAACACCTATTATATTACGCATAAAAGAGAAAATTACACGAGCGAACGTTTGTCTTTTTAATACGCGTGCGATGCATTGTGGGAGGCGATGGTCCTTCGACTTTGGGTCAACCTGCTTTGGAAAGTTGAAGCAAGTTTGACATTACGGTTAGCCAATCAGCGTTGACTTTGCGTCCACCCTCAATGATTGCATTAGATATTGAAGCTCTCGGGACCTGCTGTGACCCGTTATCACGCGCCGTATCGCGCGAGTATATGTACGCGGTTCGCTTGTATTTGTAATTGTTTGAAACGCTGAACACGCGCGTTAGTACAGGTGACACGCACATACATGGCACTCTCTTGGGGAAACACAATTCGACTGGACGTGGACATACCATACATAACTACGTCAGTCGTTAAATTTGAATGTGGCAGGTCACCGTTTATTATAATGAGCGCGCTGCGGGGGTATGGACGTTAGTCGAAAGACCCTCGCCTTCTGCTCGGGCGCGTCAGTTCTCGCTGGTGGCGCTCCCTCCCTCTGGGGCGAGTGGGACTTTGTAGTGGTGGTGGGTTCTAACAATTCTATGGTGGTGGTTTAGCGTGTTTCTGTCATTATCTGGTTATTTCACCCGTGACGTCATTTTGCACATGGAATTAAGCTGTGGGCTGGATGGGAGTTGTGTAGTACGTTAACGCTTATCGCGTTAAGGTGCGTTCATACTCGCGTCGTTGCGCATCGCGCGACGTCGACGGACAAAAGTTGACATTGCTTCAACTCGCGCACCGATATCCGTCGACGTCGGCCGATGCGCAACGACGGGAGTGTGAACGCATCTTTCAGGTATTGCCTAAGTTCTTTGTAAAGTCCTCAACAAAAGAGAGTCATACACTTTGTTTATGTCCTATAGAGCGATTTCTAATTATGTTTTGACCAAACAGGCTATAATAATAATAATAATAATAATAATTAGTATTTATATAGCGCCTTTTCAAAGTGATCAAAGCGCTGTAATTTCGCTGCTGGTGAATCATCAGAATCAGGTCGCATCAACTAGGGTGCTGCCAATTTCTAGCGCAAACCTATCCGCACTTAGATTGTAACATATAGACATTTGGATGAAATTTGGTATCCAATTTGCCAGAAAACAACAGTGATATGCTGTGATTTGCTGCGACCTGGATGACCGCTGGGGATATCGATCACTACCCATGCATGACAGTTTGAATTTGAATTAGCCCGCGCAGGGGAAATGTGCAGTGATCAATACGGGACAAATACGGGATATGTGCTTGATAACCTTCGGTCTTTTCTGAGTATGCGAATTTGGAAACGGTATCGCGGATTTTCATTAACTGGTGCTACTCATGGCTACTCTTTATTGTTTTGTGGCAGATTTGGTACCAAATTGTGTGAAAAAGCTTCATCCAAATGTCTATCTAGCCTGTTTGGTCCAACAATAATTGGAAGTCACTCTATAGGACATAAACAAAGTGTATAACTTTCTTTTGTTGAGCACGTTATAATCTCAGCATTTTATAAATGTCCGGATATCCTCCTGCAAGTCTTCAATTCTCGCGAAATCTCGTTACTTAACGACCAAGCTCACGTAATGGTGAACGTTACTACAGTGCAACAGAGCATAAATTTCCAAATATTGAATTATAAATATAGTGCCTCGTGATTGTTGTACAACAATGAACATTTCAATCCTAAGTATGTGTATCATATATAATTAAAACAGCTTCGTTTTAAAGTACTTTTTCGTGTCCTTGTATGATTATCAGCATTGTCACATTTCTTATTAAAACCTGATTTCGGATTGGCCAATACTTGATTATCCATACAAGCTAATCCAACCAACTACTACCTACTTTCTTTCATGGCCTTGACTATTTAAACATTTCTTTTTTATTTAGACTTAGTGCAGGCCTTTAAACACGATATCTGTTTGTACACCCATGCATGTCAGCACATGGTCACCTAAAGTAACATACACCATTATGACTGCACACTGGCGAATTGTATTTCAAATTTCTTGTAGCGCGAATTTAAAACCACTGGTCCCTTTGCATGGGCATGTCCTTGAATATTCCATCCATTGTTTGCGTGCATGGCTGCACAAGTATTAATAGACTTTTGCCAAGTCTGTGTACAGTTGTATGAAATAGTGGTTACATGTATTTTTTCTTTTTTTAAATATACTAAATGTTTGGAGGACGACATTTTAAATACTAACGGGATATTGAATTATCTGCTCAGACCATTCTTTTAAGCACATCTTTACCTTTAATTTGATACCATGCAAGTCTGGTTTGGATACACAGTACTACTTAATAATTTCAACGAGTGTGGTCATTAATTAAGCTTAATTAATACAGATTTTGGTTTTTGTTAAAAGTAAAGATAAATGTGAACTTTTTCTCAAATAGTATTGTTGGCAATGATGGGAACTTCATTTCCTGTAACTTTGGTGTTAATAGCATTTATAGTTTTTGCTGGAAATTCCAAAAAGCAAAATGTTAATGTATTTCTTTGCTAATCATATGCAAATAAGGTCAAACCATTTTTTTTGTCCATGACATTAAATCACCAAGCTGTATTCTATAATATGATATTGTCTCCTTGTCTTACATATGTTACTTTTTGAATTAGAGCGTAATTTCAATAACATGCACTTTTGGAAATTTATGCTCCGTTGCACTGTATAGTTACTGGATGTACGTCGTACGCTGCGACTGAACTATTCATAACGCGTTGACACAATTCATTACACATCTCAAGAGTGAAAACCGATATATGTTGATACATCGTATCGGAAATGTGACGCAAGACTCAGACATGTATTCCTACTGCTTAGGGAGCAGTTCCATTTATACGCGATAAATTTATCGCGACTGTACCGGGGCCTGATATGTTTTGGACCTGATGTTTTTCAAGTTGATACGCGATAAAATAGACATCAGGCCCCGATAAAATAGCCATCGGGGCCCGATACGAGGCCTCTGCCATACCCTGGGGTATGTTTAGCAAATAGAGCGGGACATTGTTTAGCAAATACACGAGGATAATACAATTTACGTTAAACATCCAAACCCCGCGCCAAGATGTCGCCATGATCAATAAATAACCCGAAGCTCTATTTACATACCGACCACTTATCTTTCGTTATATTTAAACAAGCGGTAATACGCTACTCGATAAATAATCCTTTGCTACTCGCAACTGTACGCGCTAAAAATCTCATCGGGGCCTGATAAAAAACTCATCGGGGCCCGGAACATTCTCGTAATTTTTATCGCGTACAAATGGAACTGCTCCCTTAGCATATCGGCGTGCCACTGATCGCATCTGGTGATTTTGCACATAAAAATGTCACATTTTATGAAATGAAAAAAAGGGTTTCTAATGACAGGTCAATCATAAAGCGTTGACAACGACAATAGAGTGGCGGAGCACGCCGTTACAATCACCGGCGCGCTTTCTCCGTAGGGCCTTAAACAGTTTAGTAACTGCAAATACACGAATTAATTCTCTTCACTGTTAGGTCTGGCTATTGTAACAACTGACAAGGCAGCAGTATGGACTGACGGGAGATACTTTTTACAGGGTGATATGGAGCTGGATTGTAACTGGATTCTACAAAAACAAGGTAGCATCAAATTGCATGTACATTTTAACACTTTCCATTAGTTTACCAAATACAAGACAGATTTTTCAGAAACCTTTCCCAACTTGAAAGTCTTATTTCGAGAATTACTGAACCAATACTAGGCATGTTTGTACTTATTTTAATGCATTTGTCATGGTGATTCCAAATACGGTAATGAAATTCAATAATCTTTTACAAATTTTAAACATTTTGTGAAATTTTGGAATATCGTCTGCAGCCGCCTGCTGCAAAATGACAGATTGTCTTATAAATTGCTAGAAGAACTGGGAAGGGGACACGTACGACATGTTAACAATACGGGATTTTGCCTAATTACATTCGCATGATAAAGCAAAACCAGTTCAGAAAAAGCATGGTTCATGTTGAGCTATTGTGCTAATCAACAGGATTTGACTGTCGTAAGCATTATGCTAAAGTAAAGGGAAATGTTTTTATCAATGCTTTCACAGTTGCCTCATATGTTGAGCACAATGTATAATACAGATTCACAGGGGACTCAATCAATGTCTAAAGAGAATATTAGGGCCATTTGGGATCAATTGTATGAACAAATGACAAAAGAAAGTTGTAAAATAAGCCTATAGTATTATGACTTTATCGTTGCTTAGTGGCAAAGAAATTATACTAGTCGTTTCGTCATAACCATTTTTACTACCACCTTGCAAGACAATAAAGGTTGTTTCAAATCTTCCCGAAATGTAGACTAAAATGTCCCCCTATATCTGGCTAACGAGAGTGTTCAGTGTTCAGAACTTATATATAAATTGGGATATATCGGGATTCTTCCGTGTGCTATACGTTTGGACGGCCCCTAAATTGCAGATGAATGATGACTGCGTGTGTTACAATCACCATTACCAATGGATGACTTGAGATGCCATACTGTATTTAAGATTGTTGGAAAGAAAACGCGTCGGTTTCATGACATGCGAATCAGGTAAGAAGGTTCATGCAATGAATTGGACGTCATGTAATGATGATTCTATTGAATGAAATTAGGTCGGGTGCAATTCCCCTTTATAAGTCGTTACGCACGGTTATATGAAGAACCTCTATTGCTTGAGTTTTGTCTAAATACGGTATTCAGACAAATTCTAATCCATGTTGCTCTTTCTGTACAGACGAGCCAGGTGTTCCTGACGCCGAAGATTGGCTTGTTGACGAACTAGAAGACGGAGACCAAGTCGGCTTTGACCCTACTCTTATGTCTATAAGTAAGTATCATCAGGGACAATCGAATGAAAGGACAAGAAACGGCTTAATTCTCATTGTAAACTACTATTATATGAGTATGCGTATTGCAGGTGTACAAATATCATCAGTCATGTCAGCAAGCATACATAGGCCTACTACATTCATGAATGGGCCCTGGTACAAATCTCAGCAATCACACTCACGGCTCGCTGTGTGTTTTGCTCGCTTTGAATGGAGCCAGTGCAATTCCTGCTTAACTACTGCACTCTAGAAATGCAAATAGATATCATCAAAGAACATCATTGTCCGAACCAATTTGCTATTAGAATCAATAGGAACAAAAAGTCTGCAGTTTAAACGTTCTACAAACATTATCAATTGCTTTGCTCTAAGCTTTTTCACATTTTTAGACATCTTAAATTATCACGCTTGATATGAATTATAGGTGGATACAATACATATAACAGCACTTTTGAGATGGTAGCGACTGGCGGCCCTGTACTAAAGTCACTCACGAACAATCTTATCGATGAGATATGGGGAACAGACACCGAAAACCCGCAGCCAGCGTACCCAGATAAGGGTTTACTTGTGCTCGACTGGGAGGAATACACAGGTAACTGGTAATAGGCGGTTATATATCTTTTATGTACAGTATACTGGTATTAGGAAGCACTCTTCTTGCAGAGTGCTCAATGCGATGCAGAGCGAAATATGTAAGTTAGACCTTTTAGGACGGTTGTTGCTACTCCGAGTTTCACGCTTATGCGAGAATCAGACGTTGGTTATTGCGGACGTTGGTGTAGATGCCAGTTATTGCTTTAGTATTTATTTATTTAGCTTTAGTGTTTAAACTCATCTATATTCACGTATATTCCTTTCCGTGGTATCTTGCTGGTCAATTCGAATTTGACCCATAAAAATTGCTACAAAAGGTTTTCCAGCTGATTCTGCTTGCAGGTGATATCAGGAATGGCCAAAAGAAAGTCCCACAATATCTAACTTCCGGAAAGGGGTTATTTTCAAAATGGCGTCCAAGATGGCCGCCAACATCATAAAATGGCTATAACTCTGGTATTAATCACCCTAGAGATGTACATTTGGTATTTATTCCTAGGGTGTAGGGTGAGATAAACTCAATCAGAGTGGTTTAAAGTTTCTTAACAAATCTCAGTGTGTTAGAAACACGCTGCGATCAAGATCAGGACAAAGGGTTTGCCCAATGGCCATATAACCGCAAACTATAATCATTATCCTCTAGTTTAGGACTAGTTTTGCAGTGCGGCATTACTTTTACATTTTAATTTCTTTAAAGGCATATTATGTGATCTTTTCCAGAGAGCGCCCTCTATTTATGATTTTCTTTAGAAAGTAGATTTTCTTGCAGATTTACATTTCTGATCATAAATCGTACATACATTCCAAGTTACAGAGCGATACGATTCCTAATTACCTCAAAATCATGGTTATAGAGTGAATTTAGACTAGAATAAAATAAGTTGTCGGATATCCGACAGTTTATTTTCACTCTAAAACCATGATTTTGAAGTAATTAAGAATCGTATCGCCCTGTAACTTGGAATGTATGTATGTAATTTATGATCAGAAATGTAAATCTGCAAGAAAATCTGCTTTCAATTTTTTTTTCGATGTTGAGGGCGTTCCATGGAAAGATTACATAATATACCTTTAAGTATCTCTTTATAATATTGATATTTACACGGCGGCATGTCACCAAGTGAGCAGGTGTAAGCTAGTTCACCCTGTGTAAACCAGCTAGAGTGGACCCTTGCCTTTACAAGTTAAAGTTAGCCACCAAAATCTGGTAAAAAACCTGAATATATACCTGCTTTTGGTGGCTAACTTTAACTTTTAGGCAAAGGTCCACTCTAGCAAGGTTACCCAGGGTGAACTAGCTATAGCACCTTGTCACTTGGGACAGATGAAATAGAGTTAACATGGAGAATTCTCTCCCCTCAGATAATCCGAAAGGATCTGGCTGGTAAAAGTGGACCTCGGTGGCATTTGTCTACAGCGCATATATGTCCTGTTGTTCGTTGAAGCTTATTTTTAGCCAAACTCTTCCAAATTGCAGTAAAGGAAAGAGCCCTGTCCCATTAATCGAAGTTCATAATTGTAATATTTAGCATGATAGTAGTCGGCAATGAGTCGACTGAGGACTGTTGATATATTTCAGTTTTAATATTGGCAGTCCTAAATTTCCGCTATGGCATTGTTTCGGATAAATAAGGGAGCTGCGTAGCTTGAAAGGTAACACATAGAGTTTCAAGCTTGCTAGGCTTCTTTGTAGATTCTTACACAGTCTTGCATCGAAGGGAATTATCATAATTCATTTGTACAAATCAGCAGTTTGATAATTAGTGTGTGTGTACTTTATTATTTTTCAAAACCAAACCAATGTGTCAGGAGAGACATGGCAACAGAAGATATGGGAGTATGATGGTCAAGATGGTCTGGACAGCGTAAGGAGTAAAATGATGGAGGTTGATGCTAACGCACTCGTTGTCTCAAAATTGGACGAAATTGCATGTAAGTATCATTTATATTAAATCGAGACAAACAAATTCCCAAAATGCATCGGTTTAATGCTAATTCATGTTAACTAGTTTTTTCGTACTATTGATTATGCTGAATATATTGAATATATTCAATCAGGGCTTATTTCATCATTCGAACTATTAGTTTGTTATACCGTTACCATGCTTACATTGATGTATACATCTACTATACATGTATACGATCTCTATGGTCATACTAACTGAATGTCCTCTTTAGGATAAGCCCTTTAATTCGACAATTGTCACAATTATTGATTATCATCACAATATTTGGAATCACCATGTATATATTGAAATAAGTATAAACCTGCCTCAGTAATTCTTGAGATGGACTTTGACAGTTGGGAAGGGTTTTGAAAAATTGGTTTTGTCTAGGTCTAGGATAAACATGGCAAAACTATAATAGTAACCGCGTGGAATGTGTTTACTATAGCGTAATAATTGTTGCGTGTGGATATATCAGAACTCGTGCATTACCCACTATAATAGAGATGTATAGTTTTTGATAAAGTATCGCCCATTACTAGCATGACTAGAGTTCCCGGAGTTCTGTAATGGCGGTGTACGTACATGTAGTGAATCCAATGTCGCCAGTCTGATCATTTGTGACCCCACACTATGCATTTTTCTACTATAAATTACAGGCAGTGCATTTCTTCTTCACAGGGCTGCTCAGTCTCCGTGTTCAATTAGCTGCACGGAAATAATCCTACATGTAAACACTCAATGTAACTGGCTTGAGTCTGGTCCCTTGAGCCGGACACACGCTTGGGACCTCAAACCTCAAGCCTTGAGGTCCCAAGCGTGTGTCCGGACCGACCACCCCAACAACCAACCAACCAAACAAACAAACTATATCTTGACTCCTTCTTCTTTACAGGGCTGTTCAATCTTCGTGGTCAGGACATACCATACAACCCAATGTTTGTGTCATACGCTATCGTCACAACGGATAGTACCATGCTATATCTGTATGATAAAACAGGAAGGCTCACCAATCCAGTGAAGACTCATTTTGGAATTGGCGTAGCACCTTGCAACAGCGAAGGTAAAACAAAATGATCAGGCGGTCACGCCCCTGGTAAAGTAATGTGTACGATAACTTCAAATGGTTCGTAAAGTGCTCAACAATTTTGTTTAAAAAAAGTCATACACTTTGTATATGTCCAAAAGAGTGACTTCCAATTATTTTTTGACCAAACAGGCTATATAGACATTTGGATGAATCATTTTGGCACAATTTGGTACCAAATTTGCTACAAAACAACAAATATTAGCCGTGATTAACACCAACATTGAATATTCAATACACTACGCGGGAGAAAAGACCGAAGTGAAGGTCACCGGGCACATATCCCGTATATTTGTCCCGTGTTAATCACTGCATATTTCCCCTGCGCGGGCTAATTCAAATTCAAACTGTCATGCAAGGGCAGTGAGGCATGTGTGATCTTCGCTTGAGTTTATGCTATTTCTACAATGAACATTGACATGTATATTAATATTTGATCTGCACTGATTCGGTTTTTGGTACTCGGTTAGAATAAGCCTATCATGCCTTTGTATAAATGAGGTGACCTATGATGTCATGTATTTACAAATGGGACACCCTCTGTTGTTTCCCTCCGGGCAGAATATACAGTAAAGTTAATGAAGACAACATGAAATTTCTTTCTAATGAATTGTAAAACTCATTTAGTTTTAGGTTTTTTTTGTGAAATGCGATAGCTTATAGCATTCCTAAGCAAGTTTAAAGACAGTTTTGATAACAATTTGCTGTGACACCACAATCTAGTTAGAAAACCTGATCTGGCCTATGTAAACTATAGGAACTCTTGCCCGGTGTGTTTTGTCTCAAACCAACAGAGGGCGTCCTACATGTCAACAAATGTCACCTCATCTATAGCCTGTACAATTGTACTGAACTTATACATTCCTATCATTAAATTAGATACGGTGGCTGAGGAATGTGTAACCGTCAAGGACTATTCAGCATTCCTGGATGATCTTAACGCATTAGGATTAGATAAGATTTGGATTAGTGATCAAATGAGCTACGCAATCTATGAACGAGTTCCAGAGGTATGTAACCATCCGATATCATAATACAATTGACAAACAAATTCCTGATCGAGGGTTGTTATGTTAGTTAATTCAATAATCGTTTCCTAAAATCTGAGATACATATTAATTAAAAGAGAAATGTTTACCCCGTGATTTGACACCTCACTCAATATTCAATTTGAGTAAACTCTTAAAGGAGGTGTCCCGCAAGCACAAGATTGTGCATTATATATAAGGAAAATAATTATCGAGCCCATATTGCGTAATTATATAGAACAACACATCATACTTATCACAAAAATGAATACAGAGTGCCATCTCTCAACATGCAATATTTAAAATTCGCGGCGATCGAAAGTCCCGTGTGTCGATACAGTCATACTTATACAATGCCCATGCGCAAATTTGAGCACCACTAATCATGACGTCATCGACACCGGGGCTTTCGATCACCGCGAATTTTAAATGTCGCATGTTGAGTGATGGCAGTTGTTATTTGTTTTTATGATAAGTATGATGTTTTGGTCTATATAACTACGCGATTTGGGCTCGACATTTATTTTTCTAACATATATTGCACAATGTTGTGCTTGCGGGACACCTCCTTTAACACTTACCACATGGCAGTCGTCTGCATACGACAGTTCAAAAATGTAACAAAATGTTTCAAAAAATGTCAACATTATGAATTTCATCACCATATTTGGAATCACCATGAGAATTGCATTAAAATAAATACAAACATGCTTAGTATCGGTTCAGTAATTCTTGAGATAGACGGTTGGGAGAGGTTTCTGAAAATCTTTTGTATGGTAAAAACTAATAGCCACGTGGAAAGTTTAAAAGTTATTTGTTTATCTCGTGTGTTTATTATCCTCGCTTTATATACACATGCTAACATATAATTATAATTTTCATACAGTTCTATACTTTTATACTTTTCTTCAAGTATATACTAATTTTGTTTCTTCATATACCGGTATTTCCAGAGTAAGACACAGTTAACATGTTTTCAGATTTGGATATTTGCCTAGACTGCAGAATGCTTATGAAGTCCTCTTTAATCGTTTACGATATTGGTGTTGGCAAAATAGTACAAAGAAGAAAGTGGTATCCTTACAAAAGTGACAACCACATTAATCAGATATCAGTTTTAGCTTTTCAGTCTAATTTTGTTTTTTCATTGGATATTTGGTGCTTTTATAGTAGTAGGAGAGTATTGTAGCAACTTATTATTTACGATGTTCACACTATCTATAATTGATATTATAAACCTCTGTTTGTATCGCCGCATTGTAGACAACCCGTTACCTGATGGCTTCACCTATTTTACTGATGAAGGCTGTGAAAAGTCCTACCGAAATCGCAGGCATGAATAATGCTCATGTAAGTTGAACCAGATGCAAAAAACATATTCCCTTTTTTTCTCCAAACTTATGGATTAAATATCGTTTCTTGGGGAATTTTTGCTTACGACGATCTTACCTATTATTGGACCTTGGTTTTGGGATAAAAAGAACATAATCGTACCAAAGGTCTGTGCCCAAATACACACTCTAATTGGTTATAATTTTCAAAAATCTTGTTGTTTTTCATTTTTATTTGGAAGAAATTTGGCGAAGGATTTCGGTGAGAGGGCAAAAGTATTGGGCAATGTTTAAGGGCTTTCAAAAGGTATATTAAGCAACCCCGTATGTATACCTAAACTCCATCTTCACATTAAAGGAAAGCGGTCATGGTGAGGAAAAGAACTGTCGACGGCGATTGTTGGTCCAGCTAAACCTTAGCTAATAACTAATACATCACTTACATCACACGATAGATGGTTGATTGAGCGCGCCGTTCATATTGGGTTAAGAGATTGTTGTAGAGTCGTACACAATACCGCTTGCATGTACATACGTAGAACAATTACAGACTGCGCCAATGTTTAGATTCAAATTGTCGTCGCGCGCTGTTCAATTTTCGTTAGAATCCTCACCATGACAGCTTCCCTTTAATATAAATATTATGTGTCAAGAGTATAAAAAAGATTGTAGATTAAGGGTGGAATTAAAAGGAAATTAATAAACAATATACAGTGCGTTTCAGATGAACGGGCGCTTTTTTCGCAAAAGGTGTCACCAAGGTTGTAGGCATGCATATTCGAAACTACTAATAGTGATAGAAAGAACATTTGGCTTTCTTTGCCTTATCATATGTTACACTACTTTTAGTGAAGCTCAACACTTCAATAATCTACTGAGATTTATTTTCTTAATCAGCTGAGATGCCTCTTGTCATCTATTTCTTGAATTCAGGCTTTTCTTACCGATAATTTCACAGCTATATTTAATTTTAAAGGTAGATGTTCCGATTTTCAACTTGAAGTTTTCTATTCTACATGAAAGGTCATCCTTAAAAGAGTTGCATTTCAAAGTTTGAGTTGCATAACTATAATGGTACTTATTTTAGACGCACAAGATGCCGTGGAATGTGCCCATTGAGTCGTGCACAAACTATATTGGTGCAAGTGGTTAACCACCTTTCTTGGTAATTCGATGTTATTTCACCGATTTCTTCGTAATCATACTGATTTGGACCGTCGCATTTCAGTATGTTAATCAGAAAAATATGATCTTTCATATGATATGAAAATCTCCATATGTTTGAGAAAAATCTGTGTTATGAAATGTGATCGGGTCATATACCTTTAAGATTTGTATCCAACATTCATGTCTCTTTTCAGGTTATTCACCAATTTCATTGTCTAAGACAGCCAACAATACCGTGTTATTGTCATCCCGTGGATTAGCCTTAAAATACCGGGCTCAACTAAAATTGATGTAACATTATGACGGAATGGTCGAACTTGAACATTCTTGTTTTGATGAAAGACAAATGTGTGACCTTTTAAGCACTATCTTTGGTTTTGAATATGCAGACCTGGAATTTTTGTGGCGCGTTTGCCAAAGATGTGCCCGTTATTTCTGACCCACCTTACTTTTTCATTTTTCTATCCTAAACCATGTACATATTATCTTAGTTTATTTAATATGCAATCGCATTATATTAATTTTTCAGTTTAAAGATTCGGTTGCGTTGTGTCGTCTGGGAGCCTGGATGCAGAGCACTATGGACGGACTTGAGGTAATTGACAACTAGTGCATCATATGACATTATATATTCCCCATACTTTATTCAATACTACCATTAACAAAATGATATACTTTATGATATGAATTAATTTACTTTTTCTATCATACTTGTTTTGATAACTTTCATCTTTATATTTGCATCGTAAGATAACATGGTAAACTAATAAACAAGTTCATTTTAATGATAAATATTTTTTTATAAACATTTTTTAAAATTATTATTCGACCAACGAACAGCATGTGTCACAAATGATAAGTGGTTCGTGGTTGTCAATAATACGTGACGCTGGCGAGTATAGACCACCAGGAAAAAAGGTGAAAATATACTTTTGAAAATCAATGATTTATAGGCCTTTATTAATTCTCATTATTGTTCAAACTATTTAGAATCCCGAAGTAGGAGACATTGAGGTAATGAGTGAACTAGGCGTAGAGGCAAAGGCTCAAGAATACCGTTCGTAAGTATAATGTGACCAGCTCCCACAAAGCCCGACATAGGTCGCCAGAACAATTATGGAAATACAGCTCAATAAAGTTGTCACAAATCAATAGAAAGCAAAGACATTTTCAGGAGAATTACTGATTTCTCACGGAAAAAAATTGAGCAATTATGACAAGTGATACATCATTGTAAAGCTTGTTCTTTCAGCATGTTCAACATCAACAAATCAGAACAAATATCTTTCATTTTTATGGAGGCTTGCAGGTCACCTATTGATAATAGTGTATATTCTTGTTTGAGTGAGATTTTTGCCTTTTAGGGATTTTGATATCGTATAAGTTTTTCTTGTTGTCTCTATGTTTGAGTCAAAACAAAGTACAATTTTAATTTCTGTATCACCTCGGTGTAGCAATATGCATATCATTGATTAACTGATAATGCGATGAAGATCAGGGATGCTTCCATCGATCAATACAACCTACGACCTGCCACACTAATTCTGTATGTAGAAAAACCATGTGCAAAATCGAAAACCGTGCAATACTAAGATTTCAAATTAAAGAGAAGAAATGTCTACACACAAAATAATAACATAATAATACGTTCCAAATGGTTTAACTTATATTTCGCTCTGCATCGAATTGAGCACTCTGCAAGAAGATTGCTTCTTTACCAGTAATAAACTGTTTACATATTGGAGCTATAAAAAAGTTTCGAAGTTCTTAGCATTAATTATAACCTGGTCAGTTACTTTATATAAGGATCTTATTATTGGAATCGATAACGTTAGACTAATATGAGTCGTGTTGATCTTTCTTTATTTACAGACAGATGGACGGATATGAAGGACTAAGCTTCCGCGCTATTTCAGGATTCGGTCCAAATGGAGCTATCATACATTATAGGTAACATTATTATTTCTTATCTTAATTGAATTTCGAATTTCAAGAATAATAGTTCTTTGGAATATAAAATATATCCGCCATTAAGGTCATTGTATAGTTTTTAACAAAATAAAGTTGCCATAAAGAAGCAAGAAAAACATGGACATTTACTTGATTCTGGCTGGATGCGGAGAGGTATGAACTTGTACTTCAAGTACCTGGATTGACGCCAATGCTTTATTAATCAATTCTTCCCGATTGAAAACGTTGCAATACTAGATAACTCGTAGTATGTATTAATATTGTTTTTGCTGAAAAATAACGCTCCTGAGAAGTCAGTCATGCATCAGCCATTTTGGCTTGTTTTGTGTTCCGATTTGATATGATTTTCTCAAGAAAATTGTTTTATGATTTGAATCTCATTCAAACAGTTCATCGGAAGAGACCAATGTGGCCATCACAAACCGAAACACGTTTCTCTTTGACTCTGGTAGCCAGTACTTGTAAGTAGTAACAAATCGACCAGTATGTATTTCCATAACCCTAAACCTAACCTTTACCTTTAATCTTTAACCGAGAAACTTATGACGCGTCTTTTCATTGGTATAACAAGCAATCTTTGCCTTCTATGAGTTCAAGAAAAATATCCATCGTTGAATCGTTTGAAAGTTTACGACAGTTTCACAGCGTGGATCTCGTAAGTAAAACTTTCAAAATGAAGACCACCAGGTGTATGTAATCATTGTAAGGCAGGCGTACCGTGAGTCTCTTCCATTGTTTATCGTAGTCAATTACAGATTAGATGTGTTTGAAACTTGAGATGGAATATGTGAATATCAAAGCTTCGGCTTTGTGTGAAATAGGATTTGACTAGTCGTCGTGTTAGATCAGATTACATGTCGTGCAAATTGCATAATCGAGGAAGTGGAATGTAGGGATGTTATGCATCTGTTAGTGTATATCGCAACCTAAACGCTCGCACGTACCCTTCTAAACCCTAATATTAACCAAACCCTAACATTAAGCCTAATTAAATTGAGTTGACCGGCTTAGTAGATGTGTGTGAACAGAATGGAAGACGGTGGATTTTCATCGGCTGATAGACGAATGTATTAATATTATATTTGACTAATGCTTGACCTTTTATTATACTACAGAGATGGAACTGTAGACATTACTCGTACATTTCACTTCGGTGAACCAACAGACTTCATGAAGGTTAGTTTGTTTTAGAACCATAATGATTGGTTTACTATATCATGACTATATAAAGGAATGGTCGCATCTACCCTTTCGTAAAGCGGTCACTTTATGCGAGTCGTAAAGAAAGCAAGTAGGATTATGTTTTTCTCGTTCGATACCTACTGTATAGATGAGGTGACATTTGTTGACATTTAGGACGCCCTCTGTTGGTTTGAGACAAAACACACCGGGCAAGAGTTCCTATAGTTTACATAGGCCAGATCAGGTTTTCTAACTAGATTGTGGTGTCACAGCAATTTATTATCAAAACTGTCTTTAAACTTGCTTAGGAATGATATAAGCTATCGCATTTCACAAAAAAACCTAAAACTAAATGAGTTTTACAATTCATTAGAAAGAAATGTCATGTTGTCTTCATTAACTTTACTGTGTATTCTGCCTAGAGGGAAACAACAGAGGGTGTCCCATTTGTAAATACATGACATCATAGGTCACCTCATCTATACCCGAGAAGAAATATACAACAAATGTAAAGGAGAAAACGGTAAACCCCGACATTTCACTGAGGTTATTTCTGTTATCATTCCAGGAAGCTTACACACGCGTACTACTTGGCCATATTGATCTTGCCTTGGGAACGTTCAGAACTGGTGTTTACGGTACGTATGTCTACAATATTATTTCTTGCCAGAATCTTATTTTAGGTATTCATATTCGGAGACAAGAGCTGCCGGGGAGGACATCACATTCAGTGTAGCTCAATGGGGTCAACTCAGCCCTCAAAAGAATTAAACGAATACCGTTGGTGGCGCACCACATCCCTGATTGTTTCACCTAGGGGTTGGGGTACCGCGCCATTTTGCGATATTTTGCGAAACGATCGTGGTTATCACGTGATACGTATCGTTGAAAAAATAATTTACACTGTTTTAACGAAATGCACTGTGGGATTGTGTTACCAGCCTAAAATCAAAGAGGTCGCAAACTTGCTTACTTATTAGCCTAGCTATAACAAGCTAAAACTGACATCTCTGAATGTATAAACAAAGTGTGCAAAGGAGAAATTGTTGGGCACACTGGTAAAATGGTTTTACAACAGGTTTTGCTATCATTATCAAACTTAACTCAAGTTAAATCACTTATTTATCGAGCAATAATATAATTGTTTACGCATTTTAATTGTTTATTTAGATACAAAGTTAAATAAATCAAGAGTTAAATGATAGATAAATAAATAAAAAGAAAACTATAAACGCATGGGCGGCCTTTATAATTTATAAAAATTGACATAACAATGATGTTACATTAATCCACCATCAAGATAAAAAAATAGAAAAATAAAAGGAAAACAAGGATTATTCGGGAATCGAACCCGTGATTGCCGATTACCAACCACACGGCCAACGTATGCACGCCACAGAGATCGACGATGATAGTTGTATTAATTATCCATATCCATTTATTTATAACGAACGGATTTTTATTGTGCCATTTTTGCCAAATTTGTGTGTTTCTCTCGCACAAAATGTGTTTTTAATGTTATTATACTCCTTATTTTTGAAAGAACGGTAAAAAACGTTGACATTTTCGAACACAAAAAGCGGCGTCATTTATACGGTTCACAATCATTGGTAGCGGTATGGTGTAGAAGTCCCAAGTATGCAAATGAGCTCACTGAATACAATGTCATGCTCTACCACACATCTACCCAGTACTCAACAACGGAATAAATCTCATTATCCTCATTTGCATACTTACCCTTACCCCTACCCAATTCCCGGCAGACATTCTGTTCAAAGGCACAAAAAAGAGAGCATTTTTTAGCAATTCTGAAGTGTGCAGTTCGATTTTCTTTCTCGAATTGGTTGGAAAACCATCCATTTTAGAACATCTGAAATTTAAAATGAACTGCACACCTGGGAAAGTATGATGCCGAGGGCATATATTTTGCACGTAAATCCAATACAAGAGTTCTGAAAATCGACAGAAATATGACGTCATAACCATTGCTTCGGGACAAAATGGCCCTGTACCCCACCCCCCTAGGTTTCACCGGAATGTATTAGTTTCCAAGCATGTTAACAGCAGACGATTTCAACGGTGTACCACGTACATTTTGAATTTCCGTTGGTTTAAATGTAAAAATAGATTTCACTTATATGGCCCAGAAAATTCATTACACGTTGGAACTAAATTATATCATCCTAAGACTCCTGGAGTTGGATAACCAACTCTAGTGTCAGTATCATTTTTTGAATTGAATCTCGTACGCATAACTTAACCTTGAATACGAGACCATGTTCGGCATCGTCTGATTAACAGAGCTGATCGGAGTGCGCCCGCGTGTGTCTGATTGGGGCCAGGGAAATATATGCAATGCATCCTTTGCATCTTTGCGAAACAGCGAAATATATACGCTGGGTTTTAGAGACTTTAACGATGACAGTATTTGCACGTTCGTACACTCGTCTTACGCATCGACCGACGTCAAAACGAGGATAATATCGTCCAAACGTCTACCTATCGATCATGTTTGATGCCTCGAATGTTTGAAATGACTTTTAGTGTTATTTATATTTGATTAAGGTCGTGATATCGACGCTTTAGCTCGTGAGCCATTGTGGCGTGGAGGATTGGACTACAAGCACGGTACTGGTCACGGCATAGGACACTTTCTTAACGTGCATGAAGGTATGTATGGTGACCTCATAAAACGTGACTTGATATTAGGCCATACAAGGTTTACGTGGGCTGGTAAGCTTTAGTACGAGTTTACAATAACCTACCATTTTTATTCCTCAATGTGTATGGGGCGTTCTTTAAAAGTCCCCATTGAATGCAGTGGTAGGGTAACCTAGTCCTAAAGGAATTCCAGGGTGGGAGGGGGAGGGGGGATATCCTCACTTTATTTAGTAACTTGCCGTCATTCAGTTTCTTGATAACGAAGAATATGTATTCATATCGTTGAAAGATCAGCAAAACAAAGAGTACGAGTTGACCTTTCAATATCAGAATACGGTTGGGCCACTTTCTGATAACACTATAAATAAATAAGAAATAGTATATTATCAGACTCTCAAATGTTATATAATTATTCATTTGTTTCTTATTAAATATAGATACATGTATATGTAGATGGATTAAATGCAATACTCAAACCGTTAAAAATAATTCTTATTATTATCATATTATTATTATTATGATTGGTTTTTGGATGAATACGTACTATTATTATTATGAGACAATGGTGTAATAGGTTGGGGCCGGCGGGGCTTAATAGACTCTATTCACGTGGCAGCCATTTTCCAAAATATGCCACCCAAGCCTCGTTCCCGTTTGGTCTATTTGCGCCTCGGCGCATTCGATAGAACTGCGAGAGAAGCGTTGTACCAAAGCGCGCTGCGCACGGATGCTTGCGCAAGTCACGCAGCTGCGCGCAGGCGCGAGTTTACGTAACGGGAACGAGGCTTGGGTGGCAAATGTTAGAAAATGGCTGCCGCGTGAATATGGTCTATTCATTCGAATAATAAGTGCGTATGGTCATCGCGTTAGCGTGCCCAACTCAAAGTCGCCGGTGTATGCGTTGTGCGTTTAACGCAGTGTTACCAGGGGGCGTGTGCTAAATAACGCGATTGATTCGAAGCATGATGTTGGAAAACAGCTCGCTGGATTCGCCGATTTTATAAAGGTGGAAATGTGTTGTTGTTTGATTAAAATCAATCTAACAAAATGGGTTATTTTATGATAAAATATGACATTAACCAATAAACGAAATAAGAATGAGAATAAAATATTAGTTCGTAGCTTTCTAAATCTTAAAATTCAATCAGGTATTCAGTTTGAAAATATTTTAATTACATTACTTTTTTATGAGTTTTGTTCTTTGTCCTTCATATTTGTTTCAAATTGTAAGATTTAATCAAAGATGATACAGCACTATCTTAGACATGAGACACAAAAAAACGCCCCACTCCCCCACACAACCAAAATAAAAAACCACTTGTTTTCAAGATTACTTGTATTTACGGTTGTATTAAATACTGTTCTAAGCTACGATTTAGATTAATTCGTAGTACACAGTGTGGCAATTTGCAACCTATCCAAGATTTCGATAATTTCGATAATAGTCGTTTCTATAATAATTTGTCCAACGGTTGAACATTAGGGACACGCCGAGCACTATTTCGAACCATAGGCCTACTCACTGGTTGCGATGAGATCAGCGTGAGTGCACACCGATGTATGCACATTAACCCTCCCCTGCATCAACACAATACCGAGTTATTGACCCTAGAATATGGTCCTAGTGACAGTAGACAATAGGCGCTACATACAGCCTGTTTCGAGCAAATTAGTGCTTGACACTTTTGACATGATTTTGATTCTTCAGCTCCGGCTCGTATTAATATCGGATATCGTCCAGAAGAAAGAGCACTAGAACTTGGAATGTTCCAATCGGATGGTACGTGGATGTTAATGTTTATTTTGCATGCCATCATATTTTGATATATCGCTATTTGTTTGAAATTATTTTGGTAGGCCCAATTAGCGTCGGTGGGAGTCAAGCACCAATGGAATTAGGCGTATTCAATTCGGATGGTATGTAAAGGTGCTTGCTCAAATCTGGGAAAATGGGTCATTTTTCCATTCATCCACATATATGGCGTAATTTAAAATACATTTGGTCATGGAAGAAGGTAATTCCATGATTTGATGTAACATACATTGTACATGTTCCTCCTCTGGGTGAGTTATTTCCCCACCCTTCTTGTGTGTTCGATTATCATGTCAGATTTTGCTACAATTGTAAGATTTTGAAAATCATCGATATACTGTCATTTGCTTATCGTACGCACGCAGGTGAGGAAGGAGCCATTCCCCCTGGCGCCATAGTCCGGCCTCCATAGACATACATGGAATAAACGTAAAACTAGTGTTGCGTACAGATGAGTGCCCTATACCAACTGGGCGGACTATGGCTCCAGGGAACAATGTCTCCTACTTACTCGGTTTTCGAAAATTAAGTGCAATTTTACAGATCAGTTGTATAAAGTCATTCATTTCACAACATCGTGTTAAACATTTGTTCTGTCAAACGTACATATTGAACCGGATACCCTATGCCAGTCCGATGTCTTATTATTCCATCGCTGGCATTAAAATGTTGATCCTGCAGCAGCAGCGAAAGGATCATCATCATATTGCTTTTGTTGCCATATACGCGGTTCAATTTGTTCATTAGTTATCTCCTAGACTATAGTATAACGTTGAATGTAGGTCAAAAGACATGGACATATCATGGAAATGGACATGGACATGGTCATTCATTTACCTACATGTGATGGTTTTGTAGAGCGCGTACGTTTTACCTAGCTCTCAATGGAAGAAACGGAGAATATTATATACAAGGAATCTGATCTGGCAGATGTTAGGCTTATGTCATAATATGTTTTGGTTTTTGGGACATGATCTTCATATTAAGCGTTATCCCATGAGATAAGATGGTTTGTTTAGCTCAAGTAGTACAAATTAACGGATGAGATGATTTTCCAACATTTTGGATTTAAACGCGACAGCCTAAAAACCTGCTGTTTAAGTATACATAAAATGCACCTCTCGCTCATTGACCAGGGAATTAACTCTAGTCCATTATGTTATCAATAGATTTGCCCATCTCCATATGACCATGCCAGTTCTATACACAGTGGCCAATTACACACCAAGTTGGGTAATAATTATAGTGCTGTAATTAATCAGGTTATTTACGATGTCAAATTTACAGCATTCTGAAGCTGTACAATAAGTAAAATTTGTGGAATTCTGGATTGGCTGTGTATTTGCTATGATAATGATAATAGCACATACACAGCCAATCCAGAATTCCACAAATTTCACTTATTGTACAGCTTCAGAATGCTGTAAATTTGACATCGTAAATAACCTGATTAATTACAGCACTGTAATTATTACCCAACTTGGTGTGTGTGTCTAAGTCTGGGTGAGTGAGAGGTGTCCTACTGTGAAAGTGGTGTGTATCTGGTGTGTAGGGTAGAGCTCTGCCATATACATCGTCACTAAAATAGTCACTGTCGATGAGTGCTATTAATTCCTTATAGCACTCGGCAGCATACTTAAAGGCTGGTCTGAAGCTCTAACGAATAGACCTTAGTACAAATACACAAAGTCACTGTATTCAATTTGGCAACATGATGCCTCCTTCATACTTGATACTTGACTACGTTGTCTCCTTGTTCATGTAACCTTTCACTGCTAGACTGAAGATAATGTATGTCTTCAATTGCGTCAGTTTTCTTTGCATTTAGATATAATTTATGTTGTACATACGTACCTACAGTGTTGCACAAAGTAGTTTCTTCCCCAGGAGCATGGTTTTGAGCTTAACATTTCCCCACCTATACTTACAGGTTTGATAAATCAAATTACAATATTGGATTAGCATTTTTGTGAGAGGAGCATGAAAAAACCCCTGCGTTTTTGTGGAATTTTACGCTAAAATGGTCAAGTTTTGTCTAATTTAGTATGAAAATCTGCGCGAAGCGCGAAAAAATTGCCTTTTTACGCTAAAATTGTCGATTTTTTTCTAATTTTAACTTAATAGAATTTTTGAGAGGGTGGGGGCACACATATATTATTTGGGGAAATGCCCTGTCCTTTCCCCCTGTAGCGTCGGCACTGGGAAAAAACAATAAAACAATAAACACGTTAATAGTACCTGCAACCACAGCTCATAACCCAAAGTTTGCATTTTTTTCTCTTGAACTTTTCCCCCAATACTTGTTCTTTATCCACTTGGCATTATGTCCCCAATTCTGCTCATTATTTCCCGGGAGCGGTGCTCCCTGCTCTCGCACTTTGTGCCACCCTGCATACTTCAATATATTTTAGTTCATCCGCGTAAAGAACATCACATTTATAACATGTTCCTATTAACGGTTCAATCACATGTTACATCTCGTACACGATTCTACATTTAAAGGATTTCATGACATTTGTTCGGTTACGACAACTCCTTCTGAATTAGGCTTCATCATGAAGAACATTAGGCTTATTCTGAATTAGGCTTCATCATAATGGCCTTAGGCTTCTTCTGCATGGCATTAGGCTTCATCATGATGGCCTTGTTAGGGTTCTTCTGCATGGCATTATGCTTCATCATAATGGCCTTAGGCCTCTTCTGCAAGGCATTAGGCTTCATCATGATAGCCTTAGGCTTCTTCTGCAAGACATAGGCTTCATCATGATAGCCTTAGGCTTCTTCTGCATGGCATTTGGCTTCATCATGATGGCCATAGGCTTCTTTTGCATGGCATTAGGCTTCATCATGAAGGACATCAAGATAATCAATCCTTTTGCTCATATTCATGACATATTTCAAACACAAACTTTTCTTACGCTATATTACCACTTTCATAATGGAACATAATCTACTAATAAGTTAATTGATAACTTTAAGATTTAGTATAAATAATGCTTATTTTATATATACCTCTGTTGTAAGATTTGTATTTCATGTGTTCTTGGAGATCTGAGTAAAAATGTAATATTTATATCATCAAGATATTTGCGAGGAATGTTTATCTCAAGAACAAGACATCGAAAACGATATATGACACTTTAAGAAGCCGTATCCCTCGCAAAGTTCAATGGGTAAACTGTTAAAAATATCCGTAAATTTACGGACTCCGTAAAGTTAAATATGCCGTATTTTCTGCGTAATTTATACGGATTTTTCCGTTAATGCAAATACTAATTATGCTAATTAGCGTGATTACAAACAGCCACATTGGCCCAAACACCTGCACATAATATAGTACATCTAAGTAAACACCGTTATTTCACCAACAACCATGTAAAGATGTCAAAACTCATGTTGATGTTCTATTTATTTTACAGAATGAAAAATTTTGTCTGGCAATTTCGCTGCCGGAACCAAAAAGTAAGTCCGTAAAATGGCAGCAAAATTTCCAGACAAATTTTTCATTCCGTAAAATAAATAGAACATTAACATTAGTTTTGATATATTTACATGCTTGTTGGTGGAATAACAGTGTTTACTTAGATGTACAGGGTGACCCAGAAAATGTTGAACCCAAAAATCACAAACTTAAAAAAAATAAAATAAAATAAAATAAATAAATATGGCATTCTGTTTTCAACAGTTATGTAAACAATTTATTCAGCTTTCTGGAGAACTTTAGATCATGTAAATTCGCCTTACCAAACTAAAGATACACTTGATTGTGTGACAGAGGGTGTTTTCGCCCTTTTGTAAAAGTGAAAAAATTGTAACTTGGTTCAGATATGAAACTTAATTCTGTTCTAAGTACGGTGAGTTAAGTAATCTTTTCTTTTGATCTTTATTTATAAAATTAACATTTTCAAATGAAGTCAAGGGGATATCAGTTTTTTGTTTTCAATGTCTCTTATATAATAATAATATTGATTTACATAATAAATGAATATTGATGATATACTGTGCAGAAATGGTTTCAAACAGGCACTTGTTCTGCTCATGTAGCATGAAACCATTTTTTTGCACTTCACTTACACTACAAAACAACACTTTTTACAAAATTACACGTATTTTAAGTTTCGTGTGGCCTATTTTTATGAGCTAACATTTTTCAGAAAGTTAAATGTATGGTGCACATAGCTGGTGAACGAGTTCTGCAATATTTTGTAATGGTAGAAATAATTATTGAATTTTGTGATTTTTGGGTTCAACATTTTCTGGGTCACCCTGTACTATATTATGTGCAGGTGTTTGGGCCAATGTGGCTGATTGTAATCACGCTAATTAGCATAATTAGTATTTGCATTAACGGGAAAATCCGTATAATTACGCTGAAAATACGGCATATTTCACTTCACGGAGTGCGTAAATTTACGGATATTTTTAACAGTGTACTTTTGATATGATGTTAACAACTTGAAGCGAAGATCTGCCGTCTGCGAGTCCTGCTACTTTGGTTTAAAAAAGGCCGAAAAGACTGAACACGTCAAAACCACCAGTCAGTCATAAGCGTTTTACCTTTTTTTTGCGAGGATGTGGATCGTGATCTTCCTATATATATTAGAGTTCATCGCGTTATTTGGTTATTTGACTGTTATGCTTGAGAAAATAATTAATTTTAGAAGACTCTTATTGACGGCCATGAGGACACCATAGGGGATTGTAAAACATTTCCATTCTATTTTTCCTTCTCTTCACTTAGATTAATATCCATTATTAAAACTATCCTATATACAGAGCCTGGATATTACGAAGACAACTTATTTGGTATCCGTATTGAAGATATTATGTACACCGTGGAAGCCGAAACCGACGTATGTAGAAACTAACACCCATAAAGTCATGGCGTAGCTAGGATTTCTTTTAAGGGGTTGCGGGGGGGGGGGGGGGGGGGGGGGGGGGGGGCCAA
The DNA here is from genome assembly GCA_035610835.1 of Ophiura sarsii. Taxonomy (NCBI): domain Eukaryota; kingdom Metazoa; phylum Echinodermata; class Ophiuroidea; order Amphilepidida; family Ophiuridae; genus Ophiura; species Ophiura sarsii. The sequence goes on from CM069455.1 coordinate 5,020,198, forward strand.
GATTTCCAAACTTTTCATAAAAGGGTGGCCTAAATTTGTTTGCAGTCAGCTCAGAAAATATGATTGCGGGGGGGGGGGGGGGGGTCTGTCAGGGGTGCATTTTCCCCTCTGCCCCCATCCCTTAGCTACGCCACTGGTCCTCAATCATCATGGAGGTCATAACCTTTAATATATCCATGATTATTAACATTTGATGCAAACTTTAACATTTTGAGGCTGTTTGATTCAAGAGAAGGTTCATCATTCAAGTTTTACTCATCCGTATTTCTGTAAATATAAATGGTGAAGTCGTTCAAATCGTAACTTAATTAGACTCGTGTATTATTATCCTAAAATTTGAAACTCTTTAAGTACCAAAAATATTAATCATTACACCTACAAGCCCTTATAGAAATATCCCTTTTCCAGAACCAATTTTTTGCAAGTCTTACTTTTGAAAGTTGTTGTGTTGAGAAATTCACACTTTAACTTCAATTTGTCATTGAGATTAGTACTATTTCAAATTTATTCAAATCAAAATTTTAAAAAAGTCACAATCTTTTATCCTTGGATCAGATTTTAGTTTTAAAACTAGCCCAACGTGACTGAAAGTCACTGCGTGTGTCAATTCATGTGACTAGATTGTAGACAGACTGCCTCAGGGTCTTCCCAGCATTGAGATGAACAATTCTTGGGTGGACTTTTTAACCCAACACGCGACTTTTCAAAGTTCTTGTGTTAAGAAATTCAATGTTTGAACTTGAATTTGTTTAAAAATCAGTGCGATTTCAGATTTTGTCAAATATGAAGTTCAAATTTCAAAAGAAATTACGATTATATACCAGATATTAGTTTAACATGTAGCCCAATGGGCTTAAACTATACAGGATGATGGAACGTAATGTAATCAGATTTTTGGGTAACATCCAGACAGTTGCTACCACCTGTGATTTTTATAACTCAAATATCCCTTTATCTCGTTCTTTAGCACAAGTTCAGTAACTATACTTACATGACCTGGAAGATGTGTTCCCTTGTACCTCTAGAACCAGTGTTGATTGATTTTGATATGTTTTCCCCAAGACAGGTAAGAGCGTTTCTTATTGTATAACACAGGCTGGGGTCTCCAAGGTTTTTGGTGGTTTCCGAATGATGTGTGCTATTTCCTACAAATCATTCTGGGTAGTATATTATTACAATGCATTCCATATCGTTTCGTCAGTTTTGTTGATACATGGAAATACATGGTCTTGCTGTTTAGTCGAATTATTGTATTTATAATCGTCGTGGGATTAATGCAAGAACATAAGTGACATTTTCGGCCAAATTGAGTTATTAGTTATTCATGAAAATAAAGGCAAATCTTAAAGCCATTTTACCAGTCTTGAAACTGGAATGAATTTATTGTTAATCAAAATAATTAAGCTGAATATAGCAATAATCAAGTTATATATTTGTTCAAAATGTTTTTCCTGCAAAATGACCTAAATGTCACATACGACGTTCCTGCATTGGTAGCATGTGTACCAGTATCGCCTGATACTGGAACATAAGAAAGTTCCAGTATCTAATTGAACAGTAAAATCGTACCAGTATCGACCGATACTGGCAATTTTAATGTTCCAGTATTAAACGATACCAGTATCTGGAAACTAAAGTACACTTTTCCCAAACCCATACCCTCGGATAATAATACTACAAATAACAAAAAAAAAAAAAAAAATCTCTTTTCTTTAAACATTGAAGTACCCTGGGACACACCAATTCACCATTGGCGTTCCATACCCTCTGGAAGCGCGGGGACCATTACGGCCTTGTTCCCATCCAAAAATAGTCCATAGCCTTTTTTCTCTTTTTTCTTTTGTATTTATTTATCGCCACTTATCAATATTACATTGTACATACATTCAATCTTTTACATAGCATAATTTCTATTCATCATTATAAACACTTACTTGATCTATCCTTAAAATTGATTACAATGTATAATATCATGCTAATGTTGCATAATAATTTATCAAATTGTATAGTAATATGACTACAAGCTACATTTATGTCAGTTGTCTAACTCTGAGTTCATGCAATAATAATGCAACAACATTTGGATGCTTTCCGTATTTAAACTTGCTAATGCACATTTTGGCCACAGAAATAATCGTATTGCTTACATTATTACATTTCTTGTTACCCTTAAAATAACCAAAAGGAATATCTGTCACAGACACTTTTACTTTTTTCCCTGTTACGTCAGAGAGTATTGTATTAATTTCTAACCATACCATAGTCCATAACCTTGGTAAAAGTACTATCTCTTCTTTAATCATATGTTACCATATTATCAGATTGATTGGTTCAACGCCTACAACAAACGTATACGGGACGAGGTCGGTGCTGGTCTCAAACAAGGAAACTACGATGATGCTTACGAGTGGATGATGTCAAAAACTGGCGAGATCACTTATGAGTTTACTTGGTCGTCTTCTACCACGTTGAGAAATTCTTCCTTTCTCGTACTGATTGCAACCATGTTAGCTTACGCCTTGGGTCTATAGGTTGGAAATATGCCAGACAACATTCCCGAAAGCCAAAGATTTTTTTTTCTTTCTTCAAAATGTTTAGAATCATTTTATTTGATTTCTAAAATATTTCAGATTTTGTTTTTGACAATTTACCAAAATGTTCCGAATCATTGACATGTCGAACCCCGATTGGTTGAAAATCACTAAAGGCATTATAGAGATGTCTTGTGGCAAGCTCTCAGTTTACTATTAAGTACATCAACAGATTGAAATATAATGACTGCGTATCAGATGCCTTGAGGGGATTTAACACATATAATTGTATACCTTGGCCAAGTAAATTACACGGTTTCGTAATCAAATTCAAAGATTGATGCTTCAATATCAAAAATATGGGGTATAAAAATGCGTGATAGGAAACTCTCATCGTTGTTTTAGTCACTTCATTTTCCATTACTTGGTGCATGGTTCTTAAATAATACGGTATTCCGTTTTCAAAGATATGTTTGTCCAAGAAGTGCATCTTTGTCAGTGTGACGTTTTTGAGGTACTGATCCAGAAACATTAATTTTCACGTATTATGTGTATGGTCGTGGCGATTTTAGGTCGCTCGAGTGGACATTGACACGCAGATCGCTCCCAGTTGCTCGAATTATCGAATGACCTTTCGCTGAGGAGTTGGATTGAAGTCAATTGCAGCGATTTAGTAGCTTTGAACTTGCGACTGGTATCGACCTATGACGACTTTGAGAAGTGGCTATAGGGTAAGCCCTGCGGGTTGGTGTGATAAAATACGTCAAAACACGGCGTCAGACACGTAAAACACATCATTAGAAACGACCAGAATCGCTCATGACCATTTTTTAGTGACCTTTATTTTTAAGTTCATATTATATTCATATACATCATTACTTTTGCATTTTGAATATTGAACATAGTGAACAAGATAATTCAAAATAAATTCATTGTTTCAGAATGTTTATACGGAGTGTGTTTTATTCTTTTAAATAATGGTTTAAAGACATAACCACGCCAACTCTCTGCTGGAAATATCAGCCAGGGAGGTTGAGCCATACATTCATGTAATAATGAGCTAGATGACACAATAGCGTTACTAAAATTAAGGGATTAGCCTGAGTGACAGGCCCTGTTACTTTGAACAAATTCAACCTTGACTTTACTTATGGCCGTGTGTTTTGAACTCGCCACCCTTACCGTTGCATGTCCAGATTTTTACATTTTACGCCATCTGAGATTCGAATTAGCATATCGCAATAACTCTTTGTTCTACCCCATAAAAAGTATATATTTTCTGAACGGTAATCTCACAAGAAATCCAAATATGCTATTGGAATTTAGATAAGACCTAATGGTAACATGTTGTGATTAAGAATGTTCAAAAATATCGATTTTTTTCATATTTTGATTTAAGCTCAATAATATTTTTATACCTATCCCAATCATAATTTTACTGTGAATATTTAAATTCCTCATGCAATTACCCATCAGAACATAATAGTTGTCAATGGTAAACATGTTGAAATATACTATATCAAGATGTAAATGAGCACAAACGTTTAAATTTCATATTTATTAGAGTTTACAAGTATATTTTTGGAGGTATGCACCTTATCTTGATTTAAACGGCATTTTTGAATTCCCCTATTTGAGAGCTTTCCAAAAATGTATAATTTAGCTATCATCGGTTAAATATTTTTTCTGTTATAGTCATGTATGTAAAACCGATGAATTAGGGCAAGTTCACTGTGTAGCGAATAGGGAAAAAGCCAAGGACAATGCAATCGATTCATGATAACAATTGTTACATAATAGTTGTCACGTTTGGTGAAACGGAATTTTATAGAATATAAAATAATCTATAAAATGAGAGCAAAATCATGTTTGTACCATTTACAGGGATGGAGTTATAGTAAATTGAACGTAGAATTGGGAACATTTTCTGTATTCCCCATAGAGATTGTACACAACGCCGCCGCCACCGCCGCCGCCGCCACCGCCACCACCCCTGACTTTCACAACATAATCAATCATATCTCAGCCAAACATTTATAGAAATACCTGATTTATTCACACAATGTAGCTAGATAAATAGGCTTTCACATGACACCTCAACCATAGCTCTACCACATTTAGTTGTTGAGTTAATAGAGAGAGATGGATGATTCGTCACCAAAAATGCAACGCTACCACCCTTTTTGGGTGGTGAGTTCAAAACACATGGCCTTATCCTAACAGCCTTGATTGTTTTACCATGTGTGGTTCGCTAGTGGGGAACTAAGAGAATGTGGTTACACCTATAAAGGGGTCACGTAGTAGTGATGTGTTGGAGGCTGCGCCCTCAATTTTGATAAAACTGGGATTTTTATATTGTATTAGGCCTACATGTATAAACTTACACTCGAAACAATCAGCCCTCCTTGTGCAACAAAACATCGATTCAAATATTCTGGTCTACGGCGGGTAAGACAAGAATTTTACACTAATGCTAGGGTTTTTTCGGTCCCACACTGTTAGAAAATTTTCCGTTTTTGTACAGAAAAATTCCGGCAGCAAAATTTCCGGACTATTTTTTTTTGCCCGTAAATTTACAGAAAGTTGAAATTTACGGAAAAGTTCCTGTAAAATATACAAAATTCCGTAAATTATAATTTGTGAAAATACAGATTCTATTTACGGAAATTTTACAGAAACTTGACGTAAATTAACATAATTCCGTAAAAATAAATAACGGAACAAAAAAAATTGTCCGGAAATTTTGCTGCCGGAATTTTTTTTTTAATCCGTAATTTTACGGATTCCTTTTGCGTAACTTTTACAAAATTCCCATGTAAATTTACACATTTCCGTAAAAATAACAGATTACAGAATTCAACTTTTTTTTTACGATCTTTGATCTTCTGTACAATCGTCTGTAAAATTTATCATTTATTTGATAGCTTGATCCTTAAAAGTACGGTCTTGTTCAGGATGGGCCGAAAATGGAATAGTATTTTCAATACAAATATGCATTCCATGGTGTGTTTTTTACTAAATAAAATGTTTCCCTGCAAATGAATTCCTTCAAGGTTTATACTACGATGACAGCATACCAATACAAGTTAACCAATGCACTCTTCCGTTACGATATTTTACGAATTCTGTTAATTTGTCCGTAAAACTACAGCTAATTTCCTGTAAATTAACAAGATGTACCGTAAACGTCTCCTTTCAATAATGATCTTCTGTACAATTACGGACATCGTCTGTAAAATTTATCATTTACCTGATTTTTCTGTAAATTTTACTAGTTTTCCGTAGAAATCCGTAAATTTACAATTTTATTCCGTATTTTACCGTTTACGGAGGATTTCTGTTAAATTTTGTCCGTAAAATTACGGCAATTTTTAACAGTGCAGTCTAGGTGACACACGGTGTGGCCGTTTAGTGACCCTACCAGTGTTACCCTACCAATGTAGCCGATCATTTGGCGGGTATTTCAGAAAAGGTCAAATGTCATAGTATCACTCTATGTTTATGCTTGGTTAAATAGATATTCAGTGCATACAATACCAATTTCATAATTCCATAAGGGTCCAATATCGCCCAGCACTAGTGCGGCATAAGGGAATACACTTAAACGGGAAATCGCCCTATGCGATTTTTCTCCGGCGTTACAGGTTTTATTTCTTACACTCTTAAAATATTTTACTCTAGTTAGGGTAAAATCTTACTCTTTGGAATGGTAAAAAGGGAACAACGCTTCTAGTTGGGTAAAGTTTACTCAACTTGATTGAGTAACACGTTTACTCCGATATTGTGCAACATTTTACTCCACATCTGAGCAAAATCTTTACTCAACCCTTGTTGAGTAAAACTTACTCTTCTTTACTCAACTAGAAGCGTTGTTCCCTTTTGTACTCAACCGCGGGGTAAAATTTACTCAATTCATGGCGAGTAAAAATTTACTCGGATATTGAGTAAAATTGTACTCAATAACAGAGTAAATTATTTACTCAACCACTTACTCAACCAGTGTTGAGTAAAGTTTACTCCACGTACAGGGTTCGTTTTTACTCAACCAGGTGGTAAAACTTAATTATGATTTAGCAGCCTGTATTGAGTAAAACATAATCAACATGGTAAAGAAACCTTAAAATCAAGGGCCCTTTGTCTCTTCACAACCTGAAAGTTGAAACACGATATGCATTAATACACATTCACAGGCAGTACTAAAAACATAAACAGGGTTCTATGGTTATTTGAGTTATTTATTATTTTAAAAAACAAACAGAACAAAGGCTAACATAACAAAAGTGTCCTCTTTGGAATGTGTGCCCATATGTATCGAATTTAAAAAACAACAACATCAACACATCCTATGCGATATCCTATTCTACCGTGACGACTGGTAAACATGTAAAGGCCCTGTTGTGTTGTACGCGGTTTGCTATGGAGCAACGAACATTGCGTGATAGCCAGTGAAATATACATCATGCACTGTCGGTTACACCGTTGCTCACCGCTACATCTGGTTTTTCAGCGTTATACTCGCTGTCCGACAGCAATTTCTGGTTCTTAACCACTGCCAATGCCATATCATGATCCTGAAAGCACTCATAATCAGCTTGATGAGGTCTTTCATCCCCCACAACGTTAACAACTTGCCATCTTGCTTTTGCCGGGCTTTTATGCACGTGACTTGCGCAAGGTTTTACTCCTTTTACGCATAAAGTTTGCTCATATAGTAGGTCAGAGACTGCCAAATGTATGTCAAAGATCAAAAGTTGAGTAAATTTTACTCGGCCGCCGAGATTTTTTATAATTCACCTTTTATTTTTAACCCATCCAGTACATGACAGTTTTAATCAACCGTTAAGTATAAGTTTTACTCCTTCGAGGGTAAAAAGGTACTCAACTTTCTACTCAACTATTTTACACGGCAACTTTTTACTCCTTATATTTGCAGTGTACTCTTTATTTCTTTTTCGAGTTCATAATACCCCCTGAGTATAAGATATAACACTTTTTCGTTGTTAACCTTTTAATTACGACTGTAACGATAGGGTCACCAAGGTAGGGTCAGTGGGTCACACTGGTAGGGTCACTAAGGTAACAAAACGGCCACACCGGTGACACAGGAAGTTATGTACCGAACGTGTTTTTTAAATTGGTAGAATTACAACCTTAGTGGACATCTTGCTAATGTGGGATTTTAATTGACCTCGGACCTTGGTTTTGAATAGAATGTCACGTGTGCTTCAATGTGTTTAAAGCCACGTGTGTTTCCCACGTGTGTCCCATGAGGGATACAAATAATCACAGATACATCCCATGTTTTGTTTTAAAGTCTATTGGTAAGCCCTATTGGTGGTCCTCTATCAAATATTTCTAACGAGATATGGTCGATTCAGTGCGAATCTTACACACAGAAAACACTATGTAAAAAATAAATATGTAAGGAAAAACAATGTAAAATATTACATCTCGGAAGTAAAAGCTGTATAGAAATCGAACATAATAGTATGATAAGAACTAAAATTGGTCATGGAAAAACTGTCCTGAAGCCACCTTGTTAAGCTTAAATAATCATATATTGAAATTAATGTATACGCGCAAAGCGCGCTAAAATTGGCATTTCTAACACTTAAATGGTCCTAATGACGTTTTTAACGTCCAAACATAAAATTTAGAATATTTGGTGTGTTTTGAGACCCATTATAATGTTGAAACCTGTTGAAAAAGAGAGCGCTAATCGACCAGTTTTTGAACTAAAATGGTCCAGAAAAAACGTTCCTGAAGGGATTGAAACATTGAAACTAATACGTGCAAAGCGCGTAAAAATTGGCATTTTTAACACTAAAATGGTCTAGTTTAACGGTTTTTTAACGTCCCTCACATTATAATTATGGGGACGTGACCCCGTAACCCCCCCCCCCCATTTGCGCCGCATATGTCCCTACTCTTCCTTCTCCCCCTACCTCCTTCTCTTCCTATTTCTCCGTCTCTTCCTCCTTTTTAAACCCTTTTTTCAATGGGGGGGGGGGGGGGGGGGGCGGAGGCGCATGGCCTGCTGCCCCTGGATACGCCACTGTAACCCACCATGACAATGATGTGGGGGGGGGGGCACTCCGCGCTTGCTCGTTACCCTTCCTCCTTATCTTCTTTTTTATTTTTTACTCTTTTGCCAATGGGGGTAACGCCACTGGTGATTCAGAGGGCCAAGCTGTTGGGTTTTAACTTGCCTGGATGACCTAAAACTCTCCTTGCTATCAATATTTACTTTCGTTATAAAACACTCACATGGTTCAGAGACGTAGAAATAAAGTGAGAGATACTAATAAAGGCTCTCGGGCTCTCCTTCCCCCACTCCTCCCCCCTTCATTCCCCTCCTCTCCTCCCTCCTCTCCTTCTCTCCTCTCCTCTCCTCCCCTCTCTCCCCTCTTTTTATTTATTTTTACCCTCTGGGGACCCGGGGTGCTTGAGCCCCCGAAGCCCCTCCTAGGGCACGCGCCTGTGTATTCATGATAGTTTACCTAAGTAAGGAAATTGTACACACCAGTGTGTAAAATAAACATGATTATTGTGTAAAAAATGCTTTTACCGGTAAAATCTGTAAAAAGGGCGAATTTATACATATGTACCATGTAACCTGTAATCTTTTAATACACAATTTACGGTGTAAAAATACTTCTTACGACAACGTGAGAATGGCGAACAATATCGTGTCCGCGTTCAGAGTTCAGAGTTCAGAGTTTTATTCACCAAACATATATAATCAAGCAGTAAATGAAACAAGGAAAATGGTGGGCTGACCAAGTAAGAGCACAGCTCGTGAGGCCTTGGCCACCCTTACAAAAAGAGAGGTGCAGGACAGCTACAACATGAAAGACGTAAGACAAGGTGCAAGACGCAGACAATACAAGGACAAGTGTGGACAAACGACAATGTTGGCAAAGGCAATGATACATAATGAATAAGATGTTGAATTCAAAGTCATGAAAGTACATATATAAATTATACAATAATAATAATGTCAACACTAACTGTAGACGTAATAACAGCGAGGTAGATTATATAATAGCTATTAATGGTATTGAGATAACAAATACTGTTTATATTTAAACTTAAAAGTGAGGAGTGAGGTACTATTTTTAATATCGGAACTAATTTTATTCCAAAGAATTGGTCCCTGACTCCTGATTGAATTGCGGGCCAAATCTGTGTTGAAGTTTGGCGGTCGGAAATTATTAGAGGACCTAATGGTGTAAGCGTGAATCGTGTTAATTTTAATAAAATAATTGGAGAAAATATTTGGGAGAAGGTTGTTGTAAAACCTGTACATGAAGATAGCTGTGTGGAGTTTATGAATATCATATATAGTGAGACTATTAAATGAGGCAAAGAGAGGTGGTGTGTGAGCAAGAAAATTTGAATTTGAACAGATACGAATGATTTTCTTTTGTTTTAGATGAATGCAATTAAGGTTGCAATTATTTTGATCTGCCCAAATTATATTGTGGTAAAACTAAACTATTATAATGGGAATATAAAGTACTATGCGGTAACAAAATTTTAAGTCTAAACAAAATTCCAGAATATTTAGAGACAATATTTTTGATATAAATGGTATGTTGCTTCCAAGTAAGAGATTCGTCGACATTCGTTGTTCTTAAAAATCATATATTTTGATTTGTTAATATTCAGTGATAATCTATTTGCCTTCAGCCAGTTAGAAATGCAAGATAGTTCATGGTTTATAACGTGAATGAGATGAGGAAAACTTTTATGAGAAGCCAATAGATTGGTATCATCAGCATAAATTCTAAAAGAAAATACCTTAGAGGAATAAACAATGTCATTTAAATATATTATAAAGAGTAGTGGGCCTAAAATTGAGCCTTGCGGAACCCCACAAGTTGAGTTAATGGCAGATGACTTAGCATTTTTAAAAGAAACAAATTGGGATCGGTTGCTTAAGTAGTTCTTGAACCACTCGAAGGTGATGCCACGAATACCATAGTGAGAAAGTTTATCAAGAAGAATGTCATGGTTTATGGTGTCGAACGCCTTCGAGAGGTCCAGGAAAATACTAACGGTATGGTTATTGCTATCAAGATCGGTTACAACTTTATTGTAAGCTTCCATAAGGGCCATGTAACAAGAGCGCTTAGAACGAAATCCGAACTGTGTGTGTGGAGTGCTAAAGCAAAGAGGAATTGTTGAAGAAATAGGCGAAATATTTAACGGTGAGTACATTGCAGGGGTCGCGTTCTTGCGCGTCCCCGCGTCCTAGGACCCCTCATTTTCTTGTGGGACGCGTAAGTTTACATATTAAACTTCACTAACGGGTCCCAATCGAAAATGAAGGGACCCCTTAATTCTGACGATGTATAGACGTGAAAACCTTAAGACATTCTGAAAATTGTCAATCTCCTACATTGTAAATTTGTTATGTCCGTAAAATATAAATACAATGCAAATCGTGTATTTTTAAAAGTTTTTAAACGCATTAAATCGCTTCCGAATTGCTTCCGCAAAAGTTTCAAGCGTTTTCCAAAACATTCTATAAGCATCTTCTACTGATTAACATGGACACAACATAGGTAAATGAGTTACGCGTTCACTAGCAATTCCTTGCGACCCTGCAGTTCACCCGAGATAGTTAACCCTATCCCCTAACCAAATCATAAGTTAGTTTGTGAACTCTAATTTCTTTGAATGTTTTTTTTACCATTTTCAAAGGCTCAAACTTCAGGACCCCTTATATTTCTGGGGGACCCCTTAAATTTAGTTTTGCAGTCCTTAAATGGTCCTGAAAAATTTAATGGGACTCCTTACATTTTTGAGCCAGTGCTACCCCTGGTACATTGTATGTGTAGGTCATATCTCATAGCACATACAGACAAAATCTAGAGCCGCAAGGACGACATTGATGCACTATGATAATAATACATGGTGATGAAGACACACGGTCATTACATGTAAATTGTAAATAGGCCGAATACATGTAGAGCTGACATGTCGTCTGCCAATTATACAAGCTTAGCTTTTGTTCACTCAAAGGCGTATTACGTTGTCGTCATTTTGGTACACAGGCCTATGTATAATATGCTATGAATTATGACCTATACGCATAAAATGTACTCACCGCTAATTATTTCTTCACCAAATCCACTTTGTTTTAGGCTATAGGCCCTTATCATAATAAATTATATGCGGTGTCGTTTTACTTAGATGATGTAAAATATTTTACATATTTACGAGGGTCATTCAATAAGTTCTACCTCCTCACTCATAACATCGTTAATATGAATGTCAGCCTCATGACATTTGTCATAATTATAGCTCTGAATCATAGCTACTCATTGATAGTAAATGATAATTGATACCTGTTTCACTTTTGTTATGATGCGATCAAAGCCAGAGAGAGATTTTGGACAACGGACACGGACAATTACCCTAAAGATAAATACAAGTCTTTTTCGTTTCTCTCCCTATTGTATGATTAGATATAACAGCCCGATTTAAATACTGAAAATAGAAAACAATAGATGATTTCTGAATATAATACTGTATTATCATGTATAAATCAGATTGTAGGCAATATTAACCTTTGTAGGCTTTCAAAAAGTATACTATCAACTCGAATGTATTGCTACGCCTTTAGCATACAGGAATACTGCTATTCGGTCAAATTTTCGTTGTTACAAGTCAAGCCACTGTGATGCCTCGAATGTGAAATCTTAACATGATAGTAACTCTATGAGTTTTCCTCATATGCAACCTTTAGAATAGTCAATCAGGTACTCAGTGATAGAATATTATCTCTTCGAGAGACTTGAAATCCCTCTATTTAGTCCAGTATAATGAAGATCTCTTAGTTCTTATGAAAAGCAAATATGACTTTTGCAGCGGTTCTCTATAGGGTAGGGTTTAGATTAATAGTTGTCCTGGTCTAGTTCTGGCTAATTAGAGGGTATTTTCCCCAAGAAATCGGTCACTTTTATTGTTTATATTCTGTTCAAGAGACATTTAGAGCGGTTTTAATTGACCGATAGGTACGTTTTGTCTCTTAGAATTGGCCAAATGAATAGTACTTATGATACATTTGGCTGTTTTTTATCCATTTCCGTCGCACTAAATGGACGTCTGGTTTTCACTGCATCTCCAGAAAAGTACAACCAGTGCTCAGACCAATTTACTCTGAATTTGTAGCTGAGATTCAAAGCTACAATTGTGGGATATTTCATACGACTGGCACTTATAAAACTCTATTGTATATTTCACGGACATAAATTATGCTAATGAGCTCATTAAATGACGTCACTCGCATCATCGGGTTTCCCGATGATTGAAATACGTTGATTGAAATTCTAGGTCGAGTAAAATGATGTTCTTATTTGTTGTCTGTGAGCTTTTCTGATTTTTTCCCCGTATTGGAGTATTTTTTTTATTGAAAATAGACAGTTCAAATTAAACGTTGGTTCCAAGTTCAACTGACAGCACATGTATTAAAGGCGACAGCAACGGCAATATGCAAGCAACATTTGAGAAAAAACGATGCCCAACTTTGCAAGAAAGTGTACGGGGAAGTGTACGGGTGAACATGACAAACCAAAACAGCCTAGTAAATAATCACCTCCGTGGCGCAATTGGTTAGCGCGTTCGGCTGTTAACCGAAAGGTTGGTGGTTCGAGTCCAGCCGGGGGCGTTGTTACTTTTTGCATTTAATGCAGATCGATAAATCACAGTAAAAATATAATATTGACAAAATCACAGACCACTTACACAAAAATCGCATCTGCGCATGCTCCTGTCGTGATCGAAATCCACCACACAAGCAATGGGCGAGTTTTATAAGTGACTGGCTTATATAATAGCAAAGTTATGAGGTAGGAGGTAGAACTTATTGAATGACCCTCGTATGTACACATATTTTACATAGCTATTAAGCAAAGATTAAGCGCACACAATCAAGATGACGTTATTCAACAGTTCTAATCCTTCAAAACATCTACTGGTGAGCCAACTGATTGCTACCTTCTTGTCCCGTGAGAATCTTAGAAACTTTTCTGAATGGATGATGGGGTCTCCTAGAGGCAGTTATAACAAAGCCGTGGCGTTACCAGGTAGGTTTTAACTAAGACGAATATACCTGAAGGGATACGCAGCTCCGTGTATTGCCATTCTATTCTATATAGATGGGGTGACAGGTGACGTCACACCGGGCAAAACGTGGCTAGTTGCCATTGTTCTTTGCCCGGCAGTTTGCGCACGCATCCTGTTTCGTTTAGGACCCGTTTAAAACTCGCGCCAAAGTATTATAAAGGGCAATACGGCATAGCGGACGATGTTGTGGTCATATGGTGTTCCCTCAAGAGTGTATCGACAGTCCAGTCCCTTCGCCCGTTGCGTTTGTTGATAAACATTGGATGTAAACAACGGTCACCTCATCTATACGAACCAGGTCCAGGGATTATATGATTTTGGGATAGGTCACTCCTCATACAAAATGTCTACAACCAAAACCAAATTCACGGGTGAAGGTTTTATAGGGGGCGCACTATCATGGTCGTAAATAACCAGACGACATGATGCTTGGTGGTTTTTATCGACTCAAAGCATGTTTTGTGGCACAGATATAGTACATCAATGGTAACAAAAGCTGATTGTGATTTAGAGTAGAACTGATTTGCTTTGATGATGGCAGAATTTAGTTCTTATATGACACGAAACATTCAGAATTGGTTATTTGAATTATTTTACGTAGAACAAAATACGAATTCTTAATTGTGGATGGATTCGTCTGGCAGTGACAGAGGAGGGGCGTGGCGTTATTTGCATTTTATGAATATTGTAATCAGATCAGTTAGGAAGGACGTCGGATCGCGACGATCACATCGTGTGAGGTCTAAATAGTCACGAATGATTAACAGTTTACGCTTAACTTCCGGGTGAAGCACTGGTAGAGTGCGCTATACTGTGAATAAAATCTCAACAATGGGCAGATATGTAACACCCTATCTGTCCATTGTTGAGATTTTGTTCAAAGTATAGTGCACTCTATAGGTTCGTCCTCCGGAAGTTAAGCGTAAACTGTCAATCATTCGTTGTGAATGAATATTCATTCATGACTATTCATGACCTCACACGATGTGATCGTCGCGATCCAGCGTCTTTCCCAACTGATCTAATTACAATATTCATAAAATGCAAATAACGCTACGCCCCTCCTCTGTCACTGTCAGACGAAGCCATCCACAATTTAAAATTCGTATTTTGTTCCACGTACAAATTAATATCAAATAACCAATTCTGAATGTTTCGTGTCATATAAGAACTAAATTCTGCTATCATCAAAGCAAATAAGTTTTACTCTAAATCACAATCAGCTTTTTTTGACCATTGATGTACTATTTCTGTGCCACAAATCATGTTTTGAGCCGATGATATCCACCACGTCTTAGGTCGTCTGGTTTGCTACGACCATGATAGTGGGCCATCCTCCGTCAATTTAAGCATTGTTGCCGCCATTGCTGCCATCGCTGCTGAAAACATTACTGTCGTAGCTGCTGCTGTCATAGCTGCTGCCATCGCTGCTGAAAACACTACTGTCGTAGCTGCTGCTGTCATAGCTGCTGCCACCGCTGCTGAAAACACTACTGTCGTAGCTGCTGCTTACATAGCGGCTGCCATCGCTGCTGCCAACGCTGCTGTCATAACGGTGGTCATCGCTGTTGTCATAGCTGATGTCGTAGCTGCTATCGTAGCTGCTGCTGTCATAGCTGCTGCCATCGCTGCTGAAAACACTACTGTCGTAGCTGCTGCTGTAATAGCTGCTGCCATCGCTGCTGAAAACACTACGGTCGTAGCTACTGCTATCATAGCTGCTTCCATCGCTGCTGCCAACGCTGCTGTCATAACGGCTGTCATAGCTGCTGCCATCGCTACTGAAAACACTGCTGTCGTAGCTGCTGCTGTCATAGCTGCTGCCATCGCTGCTGAAAACACTACTGTCGTAGCTGCTGCTGTCATAGCTGCTGCCATCGCTGCTGAAAACACTGCTGTCGTAGCTGCTGCTGTCATAGCTACTGCCATCGCTGCTGAAAACACTACTGTCGTAGCTGCTGCTGTCAAAGCTGCTGCTGTCATAGCTGCCATCGCTGCTGTCGTAGCTGTTGCTGTCATAGCTGTTGCCATCGCTGCTGAAAACACTACTGTCGTAGCTGCTGCTGTCATAGCTGCTGCCATCGCTGCTGAAAACACTACTGTCGTAGCTGCTGCTGTCATAGCTGCTGCCACCGCTGCTGAAAACACTACTGTCGTAGCTGCTGCTATCATAGCGGCTGCCATCGCTGCTGCCAACGCTGCTGTCATAACGGTGGTCATCGCTGTTGTCATAGCTGATGTCGTAGCTGCTATCGTAGCTGCTGCTGTCATAGCTGCTGCCTTCGCTGCTGAAAACACTACTGTCGTAGCTGCTGCTGTCATAGCTGCTGCCATCGCTGCTGAAAACACTACTGTCGTAGCTGCTGCTATCATAGCTGCTGCCATCGCTGCTGCCAACGATGCTGTCATAACGGCTGTCATAGCTGCTGCCATCGCTACTGAAAACACTGCTGTCGTAGCTGCTGCTGTCATAGCTGCTGCCATCGCTGCTGAAAACACTACTGTCGTAGCTGCTGCTGTCATAGCTGCTGCCATCGCTGCTGCCAACGCTGCTGTCGTAGCTGTTGCTGTCATAGCTGTTGCCATCGCTGCTGAAAACACTACTGTCGTAGCTGCTGCTGTCATAGCTGCTGCCATCGCTGCTAAAAACACTGCTGTCGTAGCTGCTGCTGTCATAGCTACTGCCATCGCTGCTGAAAACACTACTGTCGTAGCTGCTGCTGTCATAGCTGCTGCCATCGCTGCTGAAAACACTGCTGTCGTAGCTGCTGCTGTCATAGCTACTGCCATCGCTGCTGAAAACACTACTGTCGTAGCTGCTGCTGTCATAGCTGCTGCCATCGCTGCTGCCAACGCTGCTGTCGTAGCTGCTGCTGTCATAGCTGCTGCCATCGCTGCTGAAAACACTACTGTCGTAGCTGCTGCTGTCATAGCTGCTGCCATCGCTGCTGAAAACACTACTGTCGTAGCTGCTGCTGTCATAGCTGCTGCCATCGCTGCTGAAAACACTGCTGTCGTAGCTGCTGCTGTCATAGCTACTGCCATCGCTGCTGAAAACACTACTGTCGTAGCTGCTGCTGTCATAGCTGCTGCCATCGCTGCTGAAAACACTACTGTCGTATCTGTTGCTGTCATAGCTGTTGCCATCGCTGCTGAAAACACTACTGTCGTAGCTGCTGCTGTCATAGCTGTTGCCATCGCTGCTGAAAACACTACTGTCGTAGCTGCTGCTGTCATAGCTGTTGCCATCGCTGCTGAAAACACTACTGTGGTAGCTGCTGCTGTCATAGCTGCTGCCATCGCTGCTGAAAACACTACTGTCGTAGCTGTTGCTGTCATAGCTGTTGCCATCGCTGCTGAAAACACTACTGTCGTAGCTGCTGCTGTCATAGCTGCTGCCATCGCTGCTGAAAACACTGCTGTCGTAGCTGCTGCTGTCATAGCTACTGCCATCGCTGCTGAAAACACTACTGTCGTAGCTGCTGCTGTCATAGCTGCTGCCACCGCTGCTGAAAACACTACTGTCGTAGCTGCTGCTGTCATTGCTACTGCCATCGCTGCTGAAAACACTACTGTCGTAGCTGCTGCTATCATAGCTGCTGCCATCGCTGCTGCCAACGCTGCTGTCATAACGGCTGTCATAGCTGCTGCCATCGCTACTGAAAACACTGCTGTCGTAGCTGCTGCTGTCAAAGCTGCTGCCATCGCTGCTGAAAACACTACTGTCGTAGCTGCTGCTGTCATAGCTGCTGCCATCGCTGCTGCCAACGCTGCTGTCGTAGATGTTGCTGTCATAGCTGTTGCCATCGCTGCTGAAAACACTACTGTCGTAGCTGCTGCTGTCATAGCTGCTGCCATCGCTGCTAAAAACACTGCTGTCGTAGCTGCTGCTGTCATAGCTACTGCCATCGCTGCTGAAAACACTACTGTCGTAGCTGCTGATGTCATAGCTGCTGCCATCGCTGCTGAAAACACTACTGTCGTAACTGTTGCTGTCATAGCTGTTGCCATCGCTGCTGAAAACACTACTGTCGTAGCTGCTGCTGTCATAGCTGCTGCCATCGCTGCTGAAAACACTGCTGTCGTAGCTGCTGCTGTCATAGCTACTGCCATCGCTGCTGAAAACACTACTGTCGTAGCTGCTACTGTCATAGCTGCTGCCATCGCTGCTGAAAACACTACTGTCGTAGCTGTTGCTGTCATAGCTGTTGCCATCGCTGCTGAAAACACTACTGTCGTAGCTGCTGCTGTCATAGCTGTTGCCATCGCTGCTGAAAACACTACTGTGGTAGCTGCTGCTGTCATAGCTGCTGCCATCGCTGCTGAAAACACTACTGTCGTAGCTGTTGCTGTCATAGCTGCTGCCATCGCTGCTGAAAACACTACTGTCGTAGCTGTTGCTGTCATAGCTGTTGCCATCGCTGCTGAAAACACTACTGTCGTAGCTGCTGCTGTCATAGCTGTTGCCATCGCTGCTGAAAACACTACTGTGGTAGCTGCTGCTGTCATAGCTGTTGCCATCGCTGCTGAAAACACTACTGTCGTAGCTGCTGCTGTCATAGCTGCTGCTGTCATAGCTGCTGCCATCGCTGCTGAAAACACTGCTGTCGTAGCTGCTGCTGTCAT
Source organism: Ophiura sarsii (assembly GCA_035610835.1). Taxonomy (NCBI): domain Eukaryota; kingdom Metazoa; phylum Echinodermata; class Ophiuroidea; order Amphilepidida; family Ophiuridae; genus Ophiura; species Ophiura sarsii. The sequence continues at coordinate 5,038,491 of CM069455.1, forward strand.
AGCTACTGCCATCGCTGCTGAAAACACTCCTGTCGTAGCTGCTGCTGTCATAGCTACTGCCATCGCTGCTGAAAACACTACTGTCGTAGCTGCTGCTGTCATAGCTGCTGCCATCGCTGCTGAAAACACTACTGTCGTAGCTGTTGCCATCGCTGCTGAAAACACTACTGTGGTAGCTGCTGCTGTCATAGCTGCTGCCATCGCTGCTGAAAACACTACTGTCGTAGCTGTTGCTGTCATAGCTATTGCCATCGCTGCTGAAAACACTACTGTCGTAGCTGTTGCTGTCATAGCTGCTGCCACCGCTGCTGAAAACACTACTGTCGTAGCTGCTGCTGTCATAGCTACTGCCATCGCTGCTGAAAACACTACTGTCGTAGCTGCTGCTATCATAGCTGCTGCCATCGCTGCTGCCAACGCTGCTGTCATAGCTGCTGTCGTGGCTGCTGTCGTAGCTGCTGATGTCATAGCTGCTGCCATCGCTGCTGTCGTAGTTGCTGCTGTCATAGCTGCTGTCGTAGCTGCTGCTACCATACCCGCTGCTGTCATAGCTGCTGAAATCGCTGCTGTCATAACGGCTGTCATCGCTGTTGTCATAGCTGATGTCGTAGCTGCTGTCGTAGCTGCTGCTGACATAACTGCTGAAATCGCTGCTATCATAGTTACTATCATAGCTGTTGTCATAGCTGCTGCCATCGCTGCTTTCAACGCTGCTGTCATAACTGCTGTCATCGCTGCTGTCATAACGGATGCTATCGCTGCTACTAGAGCTGCTGTCGTAGCTGCTGCTGTCATAGCTGCTGAAATCGCTGCTATCATAGCTACTGTCATCGCTGTTATCATAGCTGCTGCCATCGTTGCTGCCAACGCTGCTGTCATAACTGCTGTCATCGCTGCTGTCATAGCTGCTGACATCACTGCTATCATAGCTTCTGTCATAGCTGCTGTCGTAGCTGCTGCTTTCATAGCTTCTGACATCGCTGCTACCATAGCTGCTGCTGTCATAGCTGCTGAAATCGCTGCTATCATAGCTACTGCCATCGCTGCTGCCAACAATACTGTCATAACTGCTGTCATCGCTGCTGCCATCGCTGCTGCGAAAGCTGCTGTCATAGTTGTTGCCATCGCTGCTGTAATAGCTCTCGCTACTGGCATAGCTGCTGTCATCGCTGCTGGCATCGCTGCTGTCATAGCTGATGTCATATATATTGCTGTAATCATAGCTGCTGTAATCCCTGCTGTCATAGTTGCCGCTATCGCTAATGCTGGAATCCCAGGTGTTATAGCTACTGCTGTCATCATAGCTGCTGTAAAAGCTGTTGACATCGCTGCTACCAACTGTAAAGCCATCGCTGCTGCTAAAGCTGATATAAGAAATGATGCCATTCATGTAGCTGTTGTAATCGCTGCTGTCAAAGCTACGGTCAAAGCTGCTGCCAACGCTACTGTCATCGATACTTACAACGCTGCTTTCATAGCTGCTGCTATCGCGACTGTCATAGCTGCTACCATCGCTGCTGACATAGCTGTTGTCATCGCTGCTGTCATAGCTGCCGCCATCGGTGCTACTAAAGCTTCTTTTATAGCTACTGCCATCGCTGCCATCATAGCTGCTGCCATCGTTGCTGTCATAGCTGCTGCCATAGCTACTAGCAAAGCTACTGTCATAGCTTCTGTCACCGCTGCTATCATAGCTTCTTCCATCGCTGCTACCGAAGTTTAAGTCATAGCTGCTGTCATAGCTGCTGCCATCGCTGCTACCGAAGTTGAAGTCATAGCTGCTGTCATAGCTGCTGCCATCGCTGCTACCGAAGTTGAAGTCATAGCTACTGACATAGCTGCTATCGCTGCTGCCATAGCTGCTGTCATAGCTGCTGTCGTAGCTAATGTAGCTTATGTCATCGCTGCTGCCATAGCCGCTGTCGTAACTGCTCTCATAGCCGCTGTCATAGCTGCTGCTGGGATTGCTATAGCTGCTTTTAGAGCGCTTGCGTCTGGTTTTTATACTACCATCGCTATCATAGATGTTACTTGTAACAATACTATCGATGTCATAACTACTGCTTTTAAAACCACTTTCGATGCTAAGACTGCTGTCTTCCATACCAATATCGCTCTTATTACCATCACTGCTAACACTATCATCTATAATAACATTTTCGCTGTTATAGCTTATGCTTTTCTCGTCACCATTACTGCTAAAGCTGCTGCCTGACAAGCCATCACCAATGCTGAAGCTATCATCTGACGAATCACCACGACCACTGGATACACTAGCTGATTTCTCAAAACTGAGGGCGTAAGAGCTATATTCGACAATCTCGCAAACAATACCATTTCCGATGTAGCCCTTATTACAGGTGCAAATGAAGGTTCCAATTGTATTCGTGCAATGAGAATTTGTATCACATTGTGTATCAAGGAAGCATTCATCAATATCTGCAAACATAAATGAAACATAATGGTAAAGGGATTACGTTATTAACCAAATACGCCGAACGGTTAATGACGTGTTCATTTAAAAACAATGTTACTGGAATTGATTTTCTAACGCCGGCGGTTTTAGGATGAAATAATTTAGTTTCAACATGTGATGAATTTTTCCGGGATCATATAATCAAAATCTATGTTACATTTACACCTATGGGGATTCAAAATGTACGTGTAAATCAACGTCTGTAAAAAAAAAAATTGAAAGTAGGTCCCCCACTCTTACTATTGGTGGCTCCGAAAAGAGCCTTTCAGGTAAAACTCTGTTCAGTTAACAAGAGACAGTTCACCCTATACTTTGAATTCACGTCATGGTAAGGGACCGTTCATTATTTATGGTGGAGAGGTGGGGGGGGGGGGGGGGGGGGGGGGGGACAAATTCGAGACTCGTATGTCAAAATTACCTATACCCCCCTACAGCTGAAACTGAAAATTACATGACCCCCCAGCTAGCCAGTAGCTTTTTACACAACCCCCACCCCCCGCTAACCAGTAGCTTTTTACACCCCCCCAAAAAAAAAAATCATCAACTTGTGACATCTTAGGGTCTGTCTTTTTCTTTTGTCCATGGATTCGTTGATAGTTCTGTTTGTGCCCTCTGAATGGCCGATAATTATTTAATGATACCCCCTCTTGATCTTTTGATTGTGTGAAATTATACTAACTACATTGTGAGCGTAGCGAGGCGGAAAATTTGTCATGTATTTATACATTTTGGGTGGTTTTGTGAGTCTTTATATTCCCGAAAAAAAGTTAGAACATCCTGACAAAAACGTATGCAAAATTCTACTTTTGTGAGCTTAGGTGCAGAGCTGAGAGTGAGATGAGTTAAAAGCATGCAAGAAATTACCGTTTTTAATAATATATTGTTGGATTTTGGAACATAGGCTAATTAACATGTTTTTATGCACTCCATGGCTCTAATGTTTTCAACCGTTGATGAATATAGGCTATAGGTGTTTTTCAACAGATCGTCCGAGCAGGGCATGCACAAAAACGATTTGCTGTCCGAAAGTCGTCTCATCATAAGTACATGTTTTGAAGTTGATAGGTCGTAAGAAAATGTGGGCGAAGCGCAGAAAAAAATTGCATTTACACTCCAAAATAGCCTCTAAAATCACCCCAAACACCACCATCTTTATAGTTTAAAAAAGTTACACCCCCCTGTTTAAGAATAAAAAGTTACATAGCCCCCCCCTAGTTACATGACCCCCCTATATTTACCCCCCCCCCCCTCCAGCATAAATAATGAACGGTCCCTAATACAAGTGTATATTAACACTTTCCACGCGGCTATTGGTTTTACCATTTACAAAAAAGAATTTTTCAGAAACCTTTCTCAATTTTCAAAGACTATCTCTAGGATTAATGAACTAATATAAGGCATGTTTGTACTTATTTAAATGTATTTATAGTTATTATAGTGATTCCAAATAACATGATAATGATATTCAATAATTTTGACATTTTAGAAAACATTTTGTGAAATTATGGAATTTCGTCTGCAGACGCCTGCCGCGTGGAAAATGCTATACAGTAACATAACTGTTGTGCCCCTCGTATTCATAACACAGTCCTACATTATGCATTCTTACCCGTGCATTGGAGTCCATTGCCTTCATAACCCTCGACGCACGAGCATTCAAAACCTCCCATAATATCAACACACTCCGCGTCCCTGTGACAGCTATGAGTACCCATGTCACATTCATTGATATCTGAAATAAGCAGAGACAATTTATAGATAGTTACACTCATTTGCGTCTAATTTCGGATAATTAAACATCATTTTTCTATAACTATGGCCGATACAATTAGTCGTACGCTCGTCAGCATAGTCGGAAACATAACGTAATTGAGCATAGATACACAAATGGATAAACAAGATTAACATTTGATACGGTTGGAGCTTATCAGTTTGATCACATCGTGAAATTTTTCTTTATGTTACAAGGAAATGTAACATAAAGATGCTTTGCTGAGGCTATGTTCCCAACGGAAAGCCGTTGAGAGTCGTGATAATGGCATGCGTAGCTTACTCTCGCCATTTTACTATCGCCTTCCTTCATGTATAATTTAATTGTATATGGAAGTCAGTTTAAAACCAAAATGTACCTTCAATACGGCTTGATTCGTGTAAATAGTAACAAAAACAGTCCTTAAAGAAAGAGGACAATCTTCTCGTATAGGCTTCAGTTTGGTGACACTTGATTGGACCAAAAGTACTACCCCTTTCCTCTCAACCAATCAACTCGAGTCATTCATAAGAAAGTGTAGTTCCTCAAGATTTTTTTTCCTTCCGAAGATTTTTAATACGACAGACCAGCGAACATGGCATAAATTGCCCGCTTAGGAGCGCTATTAATTCGGTCTGGTAAACCTATTGTTATCAATTACTACGAGAGGATTGCCTGGTTGTATATTTAAATTCGAGCAGTACTTCTCGCTAACTGCATGGGTGAGTTTACTATTATGTTGCAAATTACATCCACGCTCATGCGTTTAAACTACTCAATGGGCGTTGCAATTCAGCCGGTTGGTTGCACACGAGAATTATGTCATATAGCAACCAGCTTTGATGGAAGGCGAATATTTAAATTTGGTGCCGGTTTTTAGGGCAACAATTTATAGCGCTGCTAAGCGGGCCTTGTAGCGTAATGTTTTGCTGATCGATTTTTAGAGCCGCAATCCCGTTGTAAATGGCTCTAGCCCACTGAAACGCGACAATTTCTTTACAAAATGTGCAGTTTGTGTCAAGATGTGCACCGCTATCCATACTAGAAATAATGTTACATTTAGGCTTATTTAAGGGGGGACTTAAGGAAGTTGTTTGCTGAATTTTGTTAGTGCTGTAATTATTGAACTATGAATCAAATGTATATACAAGTTTACTTTTTTGGAAAGGAAATGGATCAGAGAATTCAAATTTGGCATCAATTTTGACCAAAAATGTATATACAAGTTTACTTTTTTGGAAAGGAAATGTTGATTTTTGAGAAAATCACAAACAAAATCCCAATTTTTTTGAACAAAGCTAACAAACATAATTTTGAGTTAAAAATGCCCAAATCACTTGATGATGATGTAAAGACACTAATGAAGGGACGATTTTTTTTTTAAAACCTAATCCAATATTTTTTGAAATTTTGACAAAAAAGTGTAAACAAATAAATAAATAAACTTTTCACGTTTTTTGGCACTTTTTGGTCAAAATTTTCAAAAATATTAGATTAGGTTTAAAAAACAAATCGTCCCTTCCTTAGTGTCTTTACATCATCATCAAGTGATTTGGCCATTTTTTACTCAAAATTATTTTTATTAGCTTTGTTAAAAAAAATTGGGTCAAAAAAGGGAATTTCGTGATTTTCTCAAAAAATCTACTTTTTTGGGTCAAAATTGACGCAAAATTTGGATTCTCTGATCCATTTCCTTGCCAAAAATGTATACTTTTATATGCATTTGATTAATAGTTCAATAATTACAGCACTCACAAAATTCAAAAAAATCAAATCAAAAACTTCCTTAAGTCCCCCCTAAAAGACGAAACAATAACCTAAAAACGGTTAAGTTAAAAAAATGAATTTGCCAGCACGATAAAAAGATTGGGTCTGGTAGCAATAATCAACAATGGATTTGCGCCTTTAATGAGGTGGATAGATGAGCGTTGAGCAGATGCGCGATAATAATAAATAATAATAATAGAAAGTTCTTATATTGCGGTTTCCACCGAAGTCCCAAAATGCTTTTTTTGTCAATTATTATTGCTGTCATTTTAATTATCAGAACCATTTTGTCGCTACACTTAGAAGGCTAAACCAACCAACAGCCTGTTGAACGGCGCTCATTCTACTAAGCTTTTGAATCCCCATTGGTGTAAATGTAATATGGATTTTGATTAGGCCTATATGATCCCAGAAAATTCATCACATGCTGAAACTAAATTATTTCATCCTAAAACCGTCGGCGTTACATTACGGTTCCATCGCCTCTATATGTTTTGCGCCACTCTGGAAATATTTTTTTTGACATAATGACAGGCCAAGATATTAGTAATTGCTCCGTGAACATGTGAACACACATACAGTCATGGATCAGCAGAAGATGAGCCTCCACCATTGAGATCAGAAGTACAGAAAGCATTACATCAGATGAAAAATGGAAAGTCACCAGGAACAGATGGCATACCTGCAGAAATGTGGAAGGCCACAGGTGAAGAAGGTGTTGATCTCCTGTGGCGTCTCTGTATTTATATCTGGAAGGAGAAAGAATGCCCGAAAGACTGGTGTAGAGCTGTCTTCATTCCTCTACCAAAAAAGGCAATTTGAAGGAATGCTCCAATCATCGCACCATCAGCCTCATTTCACATGTCAGAATGAGAATGAAATTAAAGCTAGATCAGGAGATTTCTATTATGCAGGCTGGTTTCAGAGAGTGGAGAGGAACTAGGGACCAAACTGTCAACATCAGGAACATCATGGAGAAGTGCAAAATACATCGACTCCCCCTGTACATGGTCTTCATAGACTACTCCAAGGCCTTCGACTGTGTCAGCCACAATGAAATGTGGGAGACCATGAGGAAAATGGGTTTCCCAAAACACCTCATCGACTTGACCTGTAGGCTGTATGAAGACCAAGAATCTGCAGTGAGAACATCAAGTGGTGATACAGAATGGTTTGGCATAGGAAGAGGATTACGGCAAGGGTGCATATTGTCACCAAGCTTCTTCAATGTGTATTCTGAAGATATTATGAGAGAAGCATTGGAGAGCTTTGAAGGTGGTGTGAAATTCGGAGGAATTAAAATTACCAACTTAAGATATGCTGATGATACCACACTCATATGCAGCAGCCGGAAAGAACTCATGGACCTTCTACAAAGGGTAAAAGAAGCAAGTGAGAAGAAAGGTCTCCTGCTGAACACTAAAAAGACAAAAATAATGGTAATGGACAAAGAGGACATAGGGGCTGACTTCTCACTAGATAAACAGAAGATAGATGTTGTACAACAGTTCGAGTACCTAGGATCTCTTATCAACACCAAGAGTGACAGTTCAACGGAGATCAAACGTAGACTGGCAATAGCTCGCAAGACATTACAAGATATGTCAACTATCTGGAAGAGCAAAGGGCTATCAATGAATCTCAAGGTACGCTTCCTGAAAGCAACCATCTTCTCCATCGCCACATATGGAAGTGAGTCATGGGCAATGACAAAGAATGACAGGAAACGAGTTGATGCATTTGAGATGTGGTGCTATAGGCGACTCCTAGGAGTTTCATGGAGGGAGAAGAGAAGCAATCACTGGGTATTGGAAAAGGTTAGAACAAAGCTCACACTAAGGAGGGACATCAACATCAGAAAGCTGCGCTACTTTGGTCATATTACCAGGAGAGATAACAGTGTCGAGAAATTAATTCTGCAAGGTGCAGTAGAAGGTAGTCGTGGCAGAGCACGCCCTATAACATCATGGACTGATGACATTAATGGGATCACTGGTTTAAGTACGATAGAAGCAACACGACGTGCATCAAACCGAACCAAATGGCGAGCTCTTGTGAATTTAGGCCACAGCAGCACCACCTGGTGCCATCTGACATAGAGAGAGAGAGAAAGAGAGAGAGAACATGTGTCCCGAGTCTCGACTTTGTCTAGCCAATACAGTCTGGCCACGTTATATTTAGCATCTGATGTAGCCCAATTGGGCTAATAATTAAAACTAAAATCTAATCTAGAAATCCCATATTGAGACCTTTCCGGGGACTTTCTCAACATTTTATAAAATCTGAAATACTAAGCAATAATGTGTATAAAAATTGGAGTTCAAAGCTAGAAATTCTTTATATAACCTGGCTAAAACACGCCAAAACCTAACAATTTAGGCGTTGGGTGTTTTTTCAACCAGCTGTTGCCAATTGATCATCAGCCAGACCTACCGTCCGTCGCCACATGCTGGGTAACTCGCTACATGCATGCCTACTACAGCGCGTTGCGAGCCCAACCTCATGTGGTGAAATCATCGTGCTCTCCGCGTTGTACAATCTATACAGTGAACATGAAACATTTTCCCTTACACATCTTCCGATATATAGAACCGAATATGCCCGTTGAAACTTCAATTTGTGGCTATATTTTCTCAATTGTTCATAAAATCAGCCAAATCTGCATTTATAAATCTTCACAAGAACCCCCATTAGTGTGAAAGCCTTCAGGCCCAAATACCAAGTCGCCCTGCACCAACGGTCGAAGCGGATTTACTAAGAAGCGCCGCAGGCAATCCACATGGTGTCGCAATAACTGAGAGAGTTGGGGGAGAGAATTTTAAATTTATAACTGAGAAATGAAATTCTTTTTCACCGAAATTGCTCGTTCGAAAAACTATTTGTGGGTAAATTATGTCATTTATTCATTTCTGTCCCTAAAAGCACGAAAAATCCTCAAAATCTGCATTGAGTAAATTTCACAATGACCCGCTCTCTAGTCTGAAGGCCTTGCTACGAAACCCCTAGTCAAAACCAGTGTCAGAATTGCCGGAGCAGGTACCCAAAGCGCCGTAGGCTAGGCACTAACAGCTGGTGAAATAACTCAAAGAGTTGGGATGAACAAAACTTGATCGGAACCGTAATGTTAGAAATCAATTCCAGTAACATTGTTTTTTAATGAACACGTCCTTAACTGTTCGGCGTATTTGGTTAATAACGTAATCCCATTACCATTAGTTATCATTTATGTTTGCAGATATTGAAGAATGCTCCCTTGGTACACAATGTGATACAAATACTCATTGCACTAATAAAACGGGAACTTTTATGTGCACTTGTAATGAGGGCTACATCGGAAATGGTATGGTTTGCGAGATTGTCGAATATAGCTCTTACGCCTTCAGTTTTATTAAATCAGCTAGTGTATCCAGTGGTCGTGGTGATTGAACTCACAACCTTTGTATCATGAATCCTTTTCAATTATAGCTAGCTTTTGAAAATTGAAGTAATACTTTCTTGGAAATATCACGAAAATAAGGAGACTATTGGTTTTATGTTTGACACACTGTTTTGATCTTATAGGCCTGGCTGACAACATGTACCTTATGACGTCATGCATCACATTTAACACTTTCCATGCGGCAGGTGTCTACAGACGACAGTTTCAACATTTCACAAAATGTTTTACAAATGTCAAAATTATTGAATTTCATAACCATATTTTGAATCACTGTGAGAAATGCAGTAACATAAGTACAAACATGCCTAGTTTGGGTTCAGTTATTCATGAAATTTACTTTAAAAGTTGGGAAAGGTCCCTGAAAAATTTGTTTTGTATGTGGTAAAATTAATACTATAGCCGCGTTGAAAGTGATAATAACCCCTTCTACCCTTCTCACCTGAAACAATCGCTGCTTTGGTAGGTAGACCACATTAGGTTACAAGGCCCGCTTAGCAGCGCTATAAATTGATGCCCTAAAAACCGTCAACAAATTTAAATATTCGCCTTGCTTCCATCCAAGCTGGTTGCTATATATGACATAATTCTTGTGTGCAACCAACCGGCGGTACAGTATTGCAACGCTCATTGAGTAGTTTACACGCATGAGCGTAGATGTAATTTGCAACATAATGGAAACTTACCCATGCAGTTAGCCCCGAATTTAAATATATGCACTGGGTAATCCTCTCGAAGTATTGATAACAATAGGTTTACCAGAGCGAATTAATAGCGCTTCTAAGCGGGCAATATATGTCAGGACACGTCTCTTTATGACATTATTGTAGGCATCAGACAGTAAACCTTGTACTTAATTTTGCATTAAAGCTTTCTATTGGCAGCAATTCAAGAGCGTGATGTATGATTACGAAATGAAGAGTGACAACTACCCATCGAAGAACGTTTTACAATAATAGGTCAGGAGAACGATGGTTTGGTAGAATTAATGCGATAGTATGGATGATTTAGTGACCGTTGTTTATATCAGTAGTGTTTACAAATTGATTAGCGCCTGGTCTGAAGACATGCTAGAGGTACTAGTCCATGACTAGTACTACATACGTACTATTCAAAAGCAAAATACTCATCACTGAGCACGAATTTTAAAAGCACCTGCCCTTATCTGCTTATGGCGCGTGCGCATACCGCAGTCAACCAGATTTAGTAACTGGTCTCTCATTGTGCTTATATTTATAGGGATGCAGACCATGAATACTGCACTATTCTACACCGTAAGTAAGGATCAATCAAGTGTGAATTTAAAGGTACAAAGCACATTCCCTGTAGGTGCACACGTATACCGCCGGGCACTACGTCACAGGTCACATCATCTATAATCATCAGACGAGGACGAGGGTTTGATGAAATGAATGCGATAGTATAATGACGTGTAACAACAATAGGTCAGGAGGACGAGGGTTTGATGGAATAAATGCGATAGTATAATCATCAGAGGACGTATTACAGGAATGGGTCAGGACGAGGGTTTGATCATAGATAATCGACACAGGGATGGTTAAGTGGGTGTTTTGTTTGAAGCTATGTGTGTTTCGGACCAAGGTCGCTCAACACAAAAGCCGATGTAGCCTTTCGCCCTGTCTTGAAATAACTTCTAAACATCCATAAATAATACGCCACTCTCGTTCCTAGATGCATGAAATCGCTAGGAATCGAGTTCAAAAGAAGTGCTATTGACCATCGTGCTCATCACGGGTTCGAGTTTACGTGTAATAGAAAACTGGGTGAAATAAGTGTCTATAAACTTCACAAATAGCGTTACATCTATCGCATCGGTGAATGCGTGTATTAACATTTTTATGTTTCAAATATTAGAAGTATCTTAACTTTTACCGTTGCTTTTTTATCAAACTAATTTTATGTATCCCGTTAGCTAGTAATAGATACTGTAGTTGCCGCGATAGACTTTCAATACGTTTTGTTTACTGGGCTTTTCAAAAATGCTAGTCATACAGGTGTTTGCGAAACAGACATAGATAATCTCCGCACATTTCAATAGAGACAATCCGGGACTTAACCATCTCTGTGTCGATTATCTATGGTTTGATGGAATGAATGCGAAAGTATATTCATCAGTGGACGTATTACAAAAATAGGTCAGGAGCACGAGGATCTGATGGAATGATTGCGATAGTGTAATCATCAGATTTAACGTGAAATTAAAAGGCTAAAAACACCGCTACAATTAATACTTATTTTAGCTGATGTATGTAGGATATTACAAACACACAAGTAAATGCTCCAGGTCACTAAAGTTTCCCTTTATTCATACGTAACTAATAAAATACAAATATCTCGAATATTATACATAAAAATGGAAGGTGTTTTCCCCCCTTTATTTGTAAACGCCTTTCACAAGCAATTGCTAACATTTATCTATTTAAAAACATTTAAGATTTAAGAAAACAAATAGCAAAAGCAATTAGTCGTTTTCTATATTGGGCCCATTAATTCAACTTACGGCTGACTGGTTCGTACACATACAGAAACAGATTCAACAGTCGACGGAAACATGAAATGATGTTACAGTTATATCGATTGCTCTTGTCAGATCAATGTTTGTCCTGTTGTGTCGTCATCACCGTAACACTTTCCATGCGGCAGGCGGCTGCAGACGACATCACAAAATTTCACAAAATGTTTTAACAATTTCTACATTATTGAATTTCATCGCCAAATTTGAAATCAACATGAGAAATGCATTGAAATAAGTACAAACATGCCTAGTATTGGTTCAGTAATCCTTGAGTTAGACTTTGTAAGTTGTGAAAGGTTTCTGAAAAGCCTGTTTTGTATATGGTAAACTAATAGCCGCGTGGAAAGTGTAAAAGCATAGGGGTTTAACACTTTCCACGCAGCTATTGGTTTTACCAATACAAAACAGATTTTGCAGAAACCTTTCCCAACTCTCAAAGTTTATCTCAAAGATTACTGAACTAGTACTAGGCATATTTGTACTTATCTTAATGCATTTGTCATGATGATTCCAAATATGGTTTTGTTTTTTACATGTTGTGAAATTTTAGAATGTCGTCTGCAGACGCCTGCCGCATGGAAAGTGTTAAGCGGTTTGTTAGGCAAGTGTGATAATAATAATATTAAATATAGCTCAACCCAAAGAAGATTTCTTGACCTACCCCAGCATGCTTAGCGCCACTACAGTACAAACAGGGCTTTTCACCAAACAAACAGTGTCAAACATGTGATTAACAGCTGGGGGTTGTCTGGACTTCCACCTTCTATACATGGTAGAGACGGGGGTAGCGATAGGCATAACTTGGCCAAATATATGAAAATGAAGTTGAATCCCAACTAAAACATACATACTTGTTATTCCAAAAATAAAGGGTCTTTAAGGAAAACAAGAGAGGACTAAATTGAAGTCACATCAATTGTACTACTTGCAGAAGGATTTTCTTAAAGACCCTCGTTTAACCACATTATAAGCCTTTCATTGTACTGTAATGTCAATGGGAACCAGTAGATACTAGTGGCAGAACTCGGTTGTCATGTGATGAAAACGATGCGTGCTGGTGTTGCTCAAGAAATCTTGAGCTCAACCAAAGGATTCCGTATGATCAATAGAATAAAGTGAATATAAACTGCTCACAAAAAGTTAGGAAACACTTTTTAATCAATTATATTTTTTATTATTTATTACCCTCTTGTATTATGTTGCATATCAATGGAAAGCTGAAGTCTTTTTCTTTAAGATGATACTAAATTTGCAATGATGACATGTTGATGGACTTCGCCACATTAATGAGAATGAGACAAAGTCACAAATCAAATGTGCCAAAATTAGCAATTTTGTGTTACTGTGTGAACCAATGGCTCGGGCTCTCTCCAAATCTGTTTAACGCGGCATATTGAAACTGCAAAACGTTTACCATGTCTCAGAATAATGTACCTTTCATCACTTACCTTCCCCCTGGAGTCATGGTTAACCTAGTCTTGCAAATACCCAAACAATGGTTTTCTAAAGAGATGGGGGTTAACAAGTGCAGCGATTATATAATTATGGGATAAGAAACTCCCAAGACAAAACCCCAATTCTCTTGACCTTTGTCGCAACTGGTCTAGGTGGCGCGCTATCATTTCCAAATAGTGTTGGGTCAACGACCGTTTCAAGTTTTTGCTCAATATCTCAGTAACCACCCATAGGAAGTGGGGCAAACTATACATTTTTTAGAATCCTTGTGCTCAGACAAACAATTTGGTATGCTTGTGAGCTTAATTGAAGCAATTTGAATTTTTGATCCCCCAGTGTGGCAGTAATATTGAGATCGGCCAATATGGCCGTCCTAGAAGGCTTCCATTTTGGCATCCATCAAAAATCAAAAGAGTATGGTATGAGCAACATATGGGCCAAATTTGGTGCTTTTAGAAGAATGTGAACCAAATCTCCCCTGTGATGCCCTAACAGCCCCAACTATGATTGCTTAATCGCGTGTCGCAACTGTTATAGAGTGCGCTATGTTATGGGCCAAATCTAAACAATGCACAGATTGTGAGATTCAATCACCTGAATTGTGTGTCGTGCTCATTGGTGCAAATCTTTGTGTAAACCATAAATGGTTCTCAAGCATGACCGGTTTGATTATTGATCATTATCTTTTGACTGTTTAGCACAGATAACAGTAATTTTGATTTGTGACTTTGCCTCATTCTCATTCATGTGTCCAAGTTCAGCAGCATGTAATCATTGCAAATGTGGTATAATTGTAAAGAGGAACACTTCAGCTTTCCATTGATACAACATTTTGAAATCACCCAGAAGTGAAGGAGTTATATCGATGAAATTTTGTCAGTGTAATCACTGGTCCTTAAAGACATTATGGTGCAAAAATGGTCTCATAAGGATGTTTACTTTTTATACAGGTGGCGCTAGATGCCAAGGCCATGTAAATCAATGACGTCTTCCAACGGTGATGTGTACATGGTAAATAATGATGGTCCAATAACTGATTCTTGTGGGACTTTTTCCAGATGAATATTAGGATCAGAATGTCCTTTAAATTTTGTCATTTGCCACTCGTAGGTCTCAATTTATATCTGTAAATGACAACATTTCTAAGCCTCATACTCCTCTGGAAGGCGTCCCACAAGGATCAGTTTTTTGGATAATTATCGTTTACCATGTACACAGCACCGTTAGGAGACGTCATTGATTTACATGTACTTGGCATCTAGCGCCACCTGTATAAAAAGTAAACATACTTATGAGACCATTTTTGCACCATAATGTTTTTAAGAACCAGTGATCACACTAACAAGATTTCATCGATATAGCTTCTTCGCTTCTGGGTGATTTCAACAACTTTGTGACACCCCCTCGTACAAAGAGGGTAATAAATAATAAAAATATACTTGATTAAATAAAGCTTCCTAACTTTTGTGAGCAGTTTGATTATGGAAAAAGTGTAATTTAGGTCCCAGACTCTGGATTGTACTATAGTAGAGTCATAAACTCTGGCGTATCGGTTTCGATTTTGGACCTTGCCCATTGGGCGATAGAGGAACCCATTTTGACCAATGATGAAACAGCGGTACCTTTATAGATGTTATTATTTTCGCTCCACAATCAAATTCTATTTATGAGTGTGGCTTTATGAATAGGGCTGATCATGTAGCTTTATAATCACGAATAAAGGAAACATTAAAAATATCGCCGTCATTGCTGCATATAATATCACTATCCGTAATAGCTGTTACCTGACACACTACTATCGCCGTCATTGCTGCTTATATAATCACTATCTCCCTCATAGCTGTTACCTGACACACTACTACCGCCGTCATTGCTGCTTATAATACTACTATCTCCGTAATAGCTGTTACCTGACACACTACTATCGCCGTCATTGCTGCTTATATAATCACTATCTCCCTCATAGCTGTTACCTGACACACTACTACCGCCGTCATTGCTGCTTATATAATCACTATCTCCGTCATAGCTGTTACCTGACACACTACTATCGCCGTCATTGCTACTTATATAATCACTATCTCCCTCATAGCTGTTACCTGAAACACTACTACCGCCGTCATTGCTGCTTATATAATCACTATCTCCCTCATAGCTGTTACCTGACACACTACTACCGCCGTCATTGCTGCTTATATAATCACTATCGTCGTCACTGATACCGTCGCTGCTATAACTTGCACTTGTCATATTAACATCACTGCTAAAGCTGTTATCTGTTATACTATTATCGCTACTATCGCTAATGCTTTTCATGTCACCATCACTGCTCAAACTGTTACCACTGCTACCTGCCATTCCACTATCACTGTTGTAGTCCGACGAATCCCCATGACTGTTGAAGGCACTAGCTGATTCATCACTATTGAAAAAGCTGTTATCGGCTATTTCGCATACCATTCCATTCAACACGTAGCCATCATTACAGGTACACATATAAGTTCCAATTGTATTTGTGCAATAAGCATTTGTATCACATTGTGTATCAGGGGAGCATTCATCGATATCTGAAAACATATAAATGTACTTCTTAAAAACAGCTAAGGAAGTTTCAATATTCTCAAACTAGAAATTGCCAACATTGGCTATTTAAATTTGGCACAAAATATAAAACACTGGTAAGGGGACGAAACGCGCCCTCCCCGAGCGGTGTGTGTGGTGACGACACAACACATGTCAGTTTTGTTCCATACCGCGTAATAATGCTCTTCGCCTAAGGTACGCGGCGGAATACCCATCATTGCGTACAGTCGAGTTGGAAGCAAAATAAATTAGGGTGACGAGCCCAATTGTTGTTATAATATTTAAGCATTTAGAATAGAATATCAGTATTTTAACTACAATAGTCTAGAAAAAGTTCCTGAAAGCCATAATTTGGGACAAATTAAGCTTAAATTATTGCCAATTGTGAAGCAGTCTATATTTGATTTATATACCAAATATAAAGATTGTTGTCATTTGATTGGTTAAAAGAACATTTCAAATATTCACTTACCAAAGTCCCGCAAAGGCACACAGAGAGCCATTATCAATTATCTTTGATGAATTGAGAAAATAGCGTTGTAGACCAAACCTAATCCGTCGCATCGGCCCAATATAGCATCGATTTCCGAATTTGACATGGTCGTCACGCTAATAACATCTTTACCGCAAATGTTATCGAACATTTTAACAGGGTATTTCACTTGACACTTTGTATTTAGCTGACTCAAAGATATCAACAAGGGCAAACCGAGGTGCAAACATGTCTTTAATTTCTTACGTGTACGAACCTAACCAATGCTAACAGAAAACTAAAACAAAACGCAGACGATGAAAAAAATGCAAAAAGTCAAGATCAGCAATGTCAATTTCCGCGTAAAAATATACACGGTGATCAACACCAAATCGTTCGCCGTATTATATTACGTTCCGTCAAAGTCGAACCAGGTATCACATGGTTTCAACCGTGGGGTGTAACGTCATCATAAAAGAATATGCCCAGGTTTTAGTCGCGACTATGCCCGGGCATAATCTTATCATGAAGTCGTAATAAAATTGAAGGCATAGCTAGATTATCCCATCAATTTTAACCAATCAAATGACAGGAATCTATATTTGAGGTATATAATAAGTTTACGCTGTCTCATAGATCCCCCTCTCTACGAAAAGCATTCTTACCCGTGCATTGGATGCCATTGCCTTCAAAACCCTCAGAACACGTACATTCAAAACCTCCCATGAAATTAACACACATGGCGTTCATATGGCAATTATGAGTACCCATAATATCACATTCGTTGATATCTGAAAAAGTAAATAGTTCAACATTTATTATGATAATTCTATGTTATCTACCAAACGGGTGTGGCACCAGCACTGCGCCAAGGGAATAACGCTTGGTATACTACCACAAGTTGTGTTTATTTTTAGCCACATATTTTCACCAATCTACTTAATCGAAATCAGGGGGATCTTTTACCTGATTTGCTTTTGCTTAAAAAAGGGTGAAATCTGTTGGTTTTTGAATAATTTAAGCCTCAAATCAATGTTTGACCTGAATTTATAATTGGCCTATTTTAAAACTTGCGTGAACTGTTTATTAAGCAAACATTTGTAGTATCACTTATACAGTCAGTACGCAGGTATCGTTTTTAATGAGTGACCTCGCCGATTTCTAACCCACGCAAAGATCGATTTCAGGATGTCAACCTTGCGCTAAAACATTAAGGGAAGTTTGTTTTCCCTGAAGTAATTGAGGTAGGGTTAGCTGGCAGCCATGATGGCGAAGTAGGTGGATTGTTCGTAATTTTCTCTATAATATGATGCCAAATCTGACACAATTGGTCCACAAACAGTGATTTTATCGCTAATTTTAGAATTTAACAACTTTCGTGACTTTGCTTCTTGTATCTATTCACTTGACCGGACTAAAATGCGTACGATATTTTAAGAGCAATTTCCGTACTAACGGAATCTTAAGCTTTAATTTCATATCAAAAACATTGATGCCCGACTTCTTTTTTGATAAGAAAAACCGAGTTTGATTTTCACCGATTTTCGGTCAGAAAACGAAACTTTACGATCCCCCGTTAGGCCTCGCCAACTTGATTTTTAGCCTCCCGTAACACGCCCGCGTTTCATTTTCATGCCCGCGTTTGAATTCATTATTGAAATTTTGGGGAAAAAATACCGTTTTTCCAATGAAAACGTCCGAATTCATGCATTTTGTGGGATTAAATTGTGAAATGATTATTCATTTTGACCAGAATAGCCTTTCTGTAAAAAAATAATATGACATTGTGTAGCGCAGAAGGATCGATTTCGAACCCCGGACCTCTCGCTCCCAGAGCGAGCTCTCTACCATCTGAGCTATCTAGCAAATCTGAATATAATCGTGAGATTTAAACACTTGATCAACAACCCGTCGACGCTACAAAATGAATTTAGATCGAGACACGATTCGAGGAGCTATTTTATAAGCATTCACTTGACCGGACTAAATAATTTTATAAAATTGTAAGCATGTTTCTAGTTACAAAAGACTATGAATATTATGATACGATGGATAAAATTGATGCCTAATTCTTCAGAAGCGACTTTTTTACCATGAATTTGGCTTTAGTTTCTTCAAGTTTTTCTTGAATTCGGGTTTGTCGGATTGCAATAATTTGCACCGAAAATACAACATGTCATGAAGTTCACAGAAAATATTATTTGCATAATATGCCTTTTTACTATACAATTTCATGGCCAATGTGTTTGAAATGTGTGATTATAATCATGAAAAGAGCTCATTTACATCGTGCTATTACGAGGTCAACTATGACTGCGAAGCGGTTTCGCTACGGGTGAGTACTTCCGGGTCGCTTTGCTGGGTTAGAAAAGGAACGACTTTTCGCGTGCTTGCGAATTGACTGTATAGAATAGAATGGGTTTGGTTTTAGTTGATTGGAAAAGAAAGTGGATTTGCAATCAAATGGCCTATAGTTTAATCAATTCCAAATAGGCGAGAAATGGTCGGTTTTGATCTCTCCGCGCGCAAAAGCGACACAAGTGTACGCGCGAGATTATGGCCACACGCACGTGTTTTTGGCCCCATGCATACGCATATGTATGATGTACAGTGCGCTTGTTACCTGAATGTGAGCCCGTGTCCGTCTGATTTCATCGCTGCAGTAATGAGGTTTAGCCAATTTATAACTGATCAAACTATAGTTTCAAATATCAAGAGTGTGCAAATTAACTCAAATTGGTTGCTGTGGTGGAACTTTGTAGACCAGTTTGAATCGTCTTGGTTTAATGTCAACGTGTATAATTTGATGATGCAAAATAAAACTATGGGTTGATGCCTACACCTAGAATTTAAGTCCATTATATCCTAAAGCGCAGCCCAAAGTACTTATTATTTTGCAGTTACATCTTAAACATAAATAAATGGTCCACCAAATGACCAATATGTCTAATGCATTCTTACCACTGCATTGAAGTCCATTGCCTTCAAAACCCTCGTAACACGTGCATTCAAAACCTCCCATGATATTAGCACACATAGCATCTATGTGACAGTTATGAGTACCCATATCACATTCATTGATATCTGAAAAATATAAACATAAACAAGAATGAACATGGTCGTTATTAAGTTAATTTTACCAAATCATTAATCATTATTATTGTAATTTCACTGTCACACAATCGAACAACACCCTCTGATACTTCGCCTTGCCGAAAACCGCTCCCATCCGAGAACCGCCCGATACAAGGTCTATTGAACTGTGCTTTAAGTACACTAGGGACGATGCTTTTGATGCATAATTGATGTCACGATAGTATCATACCCCTTTATAACGCGCTAATATTGAATTTGACGCCTGTACATTTAGAAACACGTGAAGGTGATATCTCTGTATCTGAGTAAGAGTTTTTAGTTTATCGTAAAAAAACTATCAAATTATCTGTCCTTGTTCGGACGTATAATGGCATTTTACTACGCGATATTGAAAGATAGGAAATAGTATGGAAATCGTCAAAGAAGCGGAAATGTAGCTATATCTCTGGGGAAAATATTTTGGGCGAGGACCAATGTCAAGGCTTACTCCTAAAGCTGCAATTTTAGGCCGAACGGCGGCTATCCAGTGTTAGAAAATCGCCATTTTGAATTTATCAAAAGTTGTAAGCCAGGCGAGATTCTCCTTCCTGCGAAGACGGTATATACATATTCATATACTTCGTATTTATCGTGTCTGCCATTGGTCAATTTTGATCCCATACGAAGAATTTGCTCATTACGCATTAATCCAGTTTTTGGATGTAGCGCAGTGTAACAGTATACGGAGGTCGAAAGGTCAAATCCAATGTATAAGTAGACCCTTTTCTCCTGAGTAATATTAGAGGATGGGGAGCAGTCTGATGCAGAAGACGATGGTCACGCGATTTCATCGGTCCAATATGGCAACGGGAGTGCGCCATTTTGAATTTTTTTTAACAGTAATCGCCCGGTTAACGATGAAAATAATTTAAAAAATAGCATTTACAATTGTGTTGGTTAGCCAACTCCAACGGTTTTGGATTGGAAAAAAAATCTTCTAATTATGATGAATTCTTCAAAATGATAAGATTAACATTCGCGATTACGTGTTATTCCAATACGAATTCAAAATGTAGGATTCGCGTGACCATCGTCGTCTGGTCTGATGGGGGAGCAGTCACAGTGAGTGAGCCCTCTATCGGTACGAAAAAGGTCTAACGCAGCAGACTACCGCCAACTGCCGCCAACTGCCCATGCGTAAATGTTAAGTTGCACTACGCGCGCTATTATGATCAAAGTGTAGATTCCTTCCATCGTGATCACGGAGGTGGGCCCTGATTGATAATCATGAATAGATGGTTTCATGAAGTATGAGTCGTGGAGGGGGGCATTCATGTTTAGAAGTGGGAAAGCAGTGGTGTGCATTGCAGTTTACAGCATCTCATTTCCCATTTGAAGCACGCACAACCTAGTTTTATACATTATACAATGCTATATAAAATCAGTTTTACGTGTTCCCGCATTTTGTTGTTACAGTACATTTACATTTTGTTCAGCCATTAAATTGATATTTCTAAAATAAGTCCAGATGATTTTCAATGATTGGTTAATGCCCTCCCTCCCCATCGCTACTCCTCAGCTGCATCTGGCTACGTGGGTCCAGGAGCCAACATAAACAACTATATCCATATAATGATTTCTAGGTAAAACGTTTCAATTTACCACCAGGAAAGAAACACCTATCACATCACTGCCACGGTTCCGCCCGATCGTTTATGAACTTTTTTAAAGGCTTGAGCGCATTATCCGAAATCAGAATAAGCTCGTTATAGCATTTTGTGTGTATATAACCTGGACTGCAAGCGCTACGAAAACATGTTGATATGTTAAGAACTTTAACCCCATGAGGTGACAAAGATCAAATCGAATCAATCAGATAAAATGCATATTGTAACAAGGTAAACTGTTAGATTTAATCAATCAATCAGTAACGAGATTTAAGCCAGAACAACCATATCTACTAATTGATAATGGTATCCAATATGAAAGACGTAAATATGATGAGTGCGTGGTTCGTGATTGTATTTTTGGTTGGAGTTCACGGTGTTGACTCGCCGCTGGATACTGCTAACCTAGCTCGACGATCAGATAAAACCAATGGACTTGTGGATTCCGTAACAGATGGTAAAGATGCGTTTGAGTATCATTCTAGATCGTACGACACGGCTTATGTATACATCAAAAATGAATGTCATGAAGGCATACATGTATGGGGACAGTCGTACGAATGCTATGGATGTAAGCTTATGTATCTGTCCGATGTTCACCAGATGTCAGATAAGCTCTTCTTCATGGATACCAGATGGAAGCTTAAGATTGTTATCAAGGATACGAATGACAATAACATTTATTACAATGAGTCTTTCCACTTCGGGGAACTTGGTAACTACACCTTGTATGTCAGTAAAAACAATGTAACTTGGAGCGATGATGAAACGACAGTAAATCTGGAACTTAGTACCAATGTGATGCCACAGGACAGTAATCTTCCCATTTATGTTGCCATTGCTGCGTACGCAGTTGTCGCTATGTTTTACATTTTAATAAAGGCTGGATTAAGAGAGGGGTGGTTCCGGTATATCCTATGTTGCTTCACTGCAACTGATCAGCTCATTACGAATGAACTTGGGGCACCATCACTCGACACCACCACTTTAGTCACACCGATACCAGATAGGAACAGTATCAATAGGCATGTGCAAAGCAAGCCAAGACGCCTCAAATCACTTGATACCTTCAGGGGTATAAGTATCGTCACGATGATCTTCGTTAATTACGGGGGAGGCAACTACTGGTTCTTCAAACACGCCAGATGGAATGGATTAACGGTTGCTGATCTTGTATTCCCCTGGTTTGTCTTCATAATGGGGGTGTCCATGACATTATCCTTTCACGGAATGGTAATACATAAAATACCAAGAAAGAGCATCTTCTACAAGATCATTAAACGTACAATAATTCTATTCTCCCTCGGTTGCATTATAAGCAATGGCAACAGTCTACCTAATTACCGTATACCTGGCGTCCTTCAGCGTTTCAGCGCTTCTTTCCTCGTCATTGCTTCCATTCAACTTATATCAGCTAAACCCGAACGCCATACTCCACGGATCATGAATAAGTATTACGGTCTTTTCCACGACATACTTGACTATTGGTACGAATGGATCGTCATTGCAGCTCTTGTTCTGGTCTACTCCTGCATAACACGCCTCCTCAACGTTCCTGGATGCCCAACTGGCTACATAGGTCCGGGAGGTCCTCTCGTAGGGACAGACGGCGAGTTAACGAACTGTACCGGTGGAGCTGCAGCATACATAGATAAATGGATTCTCGGAGAAAATCACATATACCAACATCCGACCGCCAAGATAATCTACAAGACGACCCAACCTCATGACCCAGAAGGAATCTTGGGGTCAATTACGTCTATAATCATGACATTCTTAGGTCTACAAGCTGGAAAGATTTTACTACTTTACCAAAGGCACGATGAAAGACTAAAGCGACTGCTGATTTGGGGCGCAGTGCTGGGCGGACTTGGTACTCTTCTTTGCAAGGCGTCTAAGGAGGACGGGTGGGTGCCGATAAATAAGAATCTTTGGTCAATATCATATATACTTGTAATGTCAGGTACTGGCTTCATCCTACTCTCCTTCTGTTATTTCACCATAGATGTCAAGAGATGGTGGTCAGGAGTGCCGTTCTACTATCCCGGTATGAACTCCATCTTGCTTTACGCTGGTCACGAACTCCTCCAAGACCGCTTTCCATTTTCGTGGGAGCCGTATTATAAGACACACGCTGAGTATCTTGCTATGGATTTAATCGGTGTCTCTCTTTGGGTAACCATATCGTATTGGATGTTTTGTATTGATTTCTTTGTTAAGATCTAAAGCCTGTCAAGCATACATGTAGATGTATTTCGACTATCAACATTCAGGAAAAGTGTACTTTAGGTCCAACATTTTGGACTGTACTAGTATCGACCAATACTGGAATACCCAGTCGTCCGATACTGGTACAAAGTCAGTGTTCCAGTATACTGGCACGTACATAATGTTCCAGTATCGGGCGATGCTGGAACATAATTATGTACCAGTATCGTTCAATACTGGGACAAATCTCACTGGTATCACGTGTACCAGTATCGCCCGATACTGGACCAAAACATGTTCCAGTATCGCTCGATAATGGAACACAATTTAGTGTTCCAGGATATCTAGGACCTAAAGTACACTTTTCCCAACTTTCTTACCTAATCAAACGTGTTTGTATGACGGACGTTTTGTGTGTTTCGTCTTAGTTTTTAAAATTAAATAATTGCAAATTGAAAGGATTGTGTCCCCGAAATTGTTTCCGAGAGTAAGAAGAATACAATCCCGGATTACACAATTAAAGGGGCATTGAGAGATACGTATGGGAGTACGCCCTCAATTATCAATCATTTTTTGCATCAAAGTAATACTTAGGCATATACTAACTACCATCTGAAACAGTTTACCAACATTCGCCATTTATAAAATTTCATGATTTTCTTAGTTTCGATCTGATCATATCGAAACTAGGTGCTGAATTCGGAAGTTTTGCTATCGTTTTACTCACGGAGTTTCGCGGTAAATCTCAACCCGGAAGTGCCGTCATTTGCTTATTTGACATGAAGGCGATGTCGGAATTGTATGACATTTTGGATTTGGGCTATGTTAATGATTATCTTTACGTTATTTGCTCATTTAGTATATTGATACATCTCTCAATGCCCCTTTAAGTATTGCCTGTAATTGCATGTGTAATTACAGGCATTACTTAATTGTGTAGACTATGACTAAAATCTGGAGCATGGAGACAAATTGGTGAATTTTCAAAGCTTACATGTATTAACATGATTAATTTTTCTGCGCAGAACATTATCAACATGCATCGACCAGTAGGACAATTAACACGTGACGCATTCTTGACCATTATATAGACACATGCGTGACAAAATCTTTGTTGAACAATATTCTTTAAATGGCTCTAGATTTTTCAATTGTAACGCCCGTTCAAACGTGGATGTTCTGATCACTTTAGCTTCTTTCTTGTGTGCCCTTTAACATATTTTGAAACCCCATATTTCTGTCATTGTTTCTGTAAAATGTTTGACATAAGATATGTTGCATTTAGACGTTATAGGCCATAATGCAGTGAATGATTTCCAAAGATGTAATAATCAATAGGGAAATTGTAGAGTAGAAGATGAGAATTGGGCTAGCAATTGGCACACCACCCTCGTCTTATATGTCAAATTAATTATTTGTCTTTACAACTAAATAATTGGTCATATATGCACGAAATGACTAATTATAATTTGAAAAAGTGTCTTATTTGACAAATTGAAAAAGAAAATTGTAATGTAACAACATTAGTTTGTATTGCAACAAAGTTAATTTGTATTGCAAGAAAATTAGTTTGCCATGATAGCAGTGTAATTTGTCATGTGACAAACATTGATTTGTCACATTATTTACATCATATTTCAAGGTATTATAACTTATTATTGTATTTTTACTTGTACGTAAAATAGAGTGCATGAAAGATGATTAATTCAGAGAGCCCGGCCGAGATAATTTAAGTTACAGGGCTGTATGTGTGATGTACTGTATACCTTGTCTGCTGAGATAGTCTGCAATGTGGTGTAAGCTTACCGGGATAAACTTCAACTTCAATTAAAGCGTCCGGTAAGCTTATTTACGCATTGCAGACTATCTCAGCAGAGGTAAACAGCACACCACAACTTACAGCCATGTAACATAAATCATCTCGGCCGGACGCCCTGAATTATTCATCTTTCATGCACTCTATTTTACATAGGGCTGCAAGAACATTACATCAATCAGTTACAATACCTTAATATACGATGTATATAATGTGACTTCTCTGCCTGCAGGCCGCCGGCTCTTACAACGGCGGCCGCGTGGAAAGAAACGCGAATCCTGCAAGACATTGCAGGAAACCCCGCAAACCGTGGTTGTATTGCAAACGTTTATCGTTTATTGCATTTTAATTCGTACTGCTCAAATTAAGTTGTCATGCAATTTGTATTGCAAGCAAAACCTCGGCACTTCTAGTCTAACTGACGATGTTTATTTGTCAAGTAAGGAATGGTAGGCTGTCAAATCAATCGAATTAGTTTTGCATTGTTTTAAATTTGTATCGCAATTCCAATAATTTGTATCATATCTTGTTTGATATGTCAGGCCGCAGCATCAGAATCGTGACATGGCAAGTCTCCTGCATTACAATTTTTATTTAGCCGTTTGACGAATTTTCCTCAACAAATGACGAAATAATATTTTCAGTGTTTAACCATGCCTGAAATATGTCACGTATTATTACATTGAATACAAATTCGTACAAGTTGTCCACATTTCGGGTAATTTGCCTTTAAAAAGTGTATCATATTTTACCTCTCTGTATATATATATACAATAAACGTTTAATATTGGGCGTCGATCTTTAATAACCAATGAAGTATGTATTTAAAGCCGCTACAACAATGTTCGGGCCTAAAAAGAACAATTTGTTACCCATGCACTGGCGTCCATCGCCTTCAAATCCGTCTCTGCACATACATTCAAAACTTCCTTCCGTGTTCATACACATAGCATCGGCGTCACAATCATGGGCATTGACATTGCATTCATCCATATCTGTAAGATTACGGCCATTATCAGGATATTAAACTATGTATAAAGGTTTTAATTATAGATGATAATACAAGAGCAAATCATACATCGAGGACACATTTTCGGGAAACTAGTCTAATAAAATATTTGACGTGTCCATTGCCCGTATGAGGTCCACTTCTAAGACTGCAAAGGACATAATGATGCTCCACGGGCATATTATAATCTCTGGACCACATATTTAGCGGTTGATAACATTTAAGATGATTTATTACCGGCGAAATTTCAAATCACAGGTACAAAAGTGTTAAGGGAGTGGGAACATAATGTATATTATTGTCTTCATTTTAAGCCGTTGCCACCCGCTCCATGGGGTGTATTCTCAGTGGTCAAAGAAATGAATGATGAGACCCTTTTGAAATCCTATTTCTTATAATTCAAATAATCTAAACTTTATGATGGCCCTCCGATAATGTGCCGAAATATTAGTACAAGAGCTAAAAGAATAAACATTTAACAAAAACAAACCCTCAAACAAACATGTGGAAAACTACAGGTTTTTTCTGTCAACATCTGGTAAAAAATGAGGATGCTTTCACACTTACCGATGCAATTGTGGCCATCTCCAATATAACCAATACGACACCGACATGTATAGCTGCCTTCATTATTCTTGCATTTAGCATTAACTGGATCACACGTATTTGCGTTATTGCGGCATTCATTGATGTCTGAATAAAAATATGTAATAGTATGCAATAATTATGTTTTGTCTTTTTTAATGTTCAACCGAACATCATTAGGTGGATTTGTTTTAATATCCGTCTGCCCGTGTTTAACTTTTTGATATTATCCACAACCAAGCATTATAAAGTCTTTCGGCCGAGTGCACCAATGACGGGTAACTTAACAGGGAGGTAAGCTACCTCCCTAGTAGTTATGCTCTAACAGTACCTCCCTAGTAGTTATGCTCTAACAGTAACATAACTTACTAACGATGTACAAGCACCCGATGGAAACAATTATATACAATTATAACACATCTCTTAACACAAATACTCCCGTGGCGTGGAAACCTTGTCCTTCGCTTGTTAACCGTAGAACCCCGGTTCGATCCCCAGACCACGCACGGCACGATATGCTTTTATTTTTTTCGTTCTTCTAGTTCTACCCTTCCACTCATAATAATGGTGAAACTTTGCTTTATCAGTTTTTAATTAATAAAAACAATAAAAGTTTATTTATTTAGTCATTATTTAAGATCCTTGGACAATTAGTACATTTTGTTCAAAATATGACCCAAAGTCGGTGCGATTAGTGTTTGAATGGGCAAAAGGAGTTGATCTAAATTTTGACTAAAAAAATCACCAAATTGCATGAATGGATTTTCAAAAATATAAAATCTTTCAGCTTATGAGGGGTCACATTATACTTCAAATAGACACCCCCTGCCCCTGGGCATGCAAGCGCAATTGGTCCTTCAGCATTAGCGAATCATCCCCTCCAATGTTCACAACAAATTTACGCTACTGCAAGAATCGACTGACCTCCTCTTGGTCCGGTCAGGTATAACATTTAGTGTAAATTACCCGACAGCTACTAGCCTAGTAGCTTACCCCGCATTGGCGCTCTCAAAATTTTGGGTTACGCCTCAGTTACTAGCGAGGTAGCGCTATTTTTCAGCTACCCGTCAATGGTGCACTCGATCGAATGGCTTTTACAGACTGATATAACGCCCTTGGTTTTCAGTTATTACATTGTATGCCAATCAACTTTTAATTTCCATGCATTGAGCCTTTACCTGAACATTGAACTCCGTCTGCGGTGAATCCTTCTAAACAAGTGCAATAGTAGCTACCCATGGTGTTGTTGCACATTGCGTTCATATCACATGTATACATCTCCGTCTTACACTCGTCTAAATCTAAAGACAAAAAGATACAGCCACGGAATTTTATAAACTTTATGTCAACCTTGTTTCTAATGTGACTATTTGACTTCCACAAATGCAGGTCTCACAATACAAAGATTGTGAGTTATAGCCCCGCTACCGCCAACATGTTTGTATTCTTGGGCATGGTACTTAGTCTCAATTGCCTCGTGGCTCGGAAGTCACGTAGAAATGGTGGTCCCGTGCATCGGAAGACCTATCCCCGAGCACGTTAAAAGGTCAGACTCCTTCGTAAAGAGTATGGGATCATCCCGGGTCTGTTACTGTGGGTTTGTCATGGCTCTTCAGCCTAATTGTTATAAATAAATAACGCCCTTGGTTTTCAGTTATTATATTGTATGTCAATCAACTTTAATGTCCATGATGCATTGAGCCTTTACCTGAACATTGAACTCCATCTCCGGTGAATCCTTCTAAACAAATGCAATCGTAGCTACCAATAGTGTTGTTGCACATTGCGTTCATACCACATGTATACATCTCTGTCTTACACTCGTCTATATCTAAAGGCAAAAAGATACAGCCACGGAATGTTACAAACTTTATGTCAACCTTGTTTCTAATGTGACTATTTGACTTCCACGAGGTTTGCAGAGATTTATAAGGACCAGTTGATAATGCCAATTGTGACCACTCCCCCCTCCATGTTCACATTCATCGGAGCCCAGGAGACTACTTAAGAACAACTTTAGACTAGGATAAAACAAGAATTTCATAACATTTCAGACTTTATTTCAAATATCAAAGTATTATTGTTGGATAAGATCAGTCGTACTTTCAAAGTATGTAATGATTTAATTAACTTTATTTTAAAAATGTAATGCTTTCATGAAGTCTCTAATTATTACTGAAAAAGCAGGTAAACCATTTGGGGCTGGTTATATTCCTTCAATCTTCGGGAATGGATGCAAAGTGGACAATAAGTTCATTGTTTGTGACACTGAGTTGCAAAAGCATTACACCTGACCCCTTGATACCAAAGGGAAACTTTGTATCATCGATTGTATTATACAAATACTACATGATAAAGGGGAAATAAAGCACACTATTTTCCCGAGGTACTGGCTACGGGCCTATCACCCCGAACCCGAAGGGTGAGGGGTGATAGGCCCGTAGCCAGTACCGAGGGAAAATAGTGTGCCCTATTTCCCCGATCATACCATGTAGTATTTGTTTTATTACACATCACTGTGACTCTGGGGATGAGGTTGTAGGGAAATAGTCAAAACTATTTCCCTAGGAAAATAGTACTTGTGATAGGAATTGGCGAATGAATTGGCATGATTAGTTCATGAATATTTATGAGGTGTAATATCAAATTAGGACCAAGTCATTAATGTTATCATGCCATGATCCAATTTCAATGTAGATTTGAACGCAACGTTACACAAAAATAGTACATTAGCGCCGAAGTATTTACGAAGTAGTGCCTTACCCATGCATTGACGACCATTGCCTTCAAATCCGTCTCCACATGTGCACTGAAAGCTTCCTTCAGTGTTCATACACATTGCATTGGCATTGCAATCGTGGGCATCGGTAAGGCATTCGTCGATATCTGTAAAATCACATGTGTATTACATCAATTTTCAATCAATATATAATCCATGTACCTAAATTCAATTCTAGAACTTTGCTTTTATTGTTCTCGAGGAATTCGGCGAAATGTTTGAAATAGTTTTAACTATACCGGGTGGTTAAAAAAAAGTTGACCCAAGTTCGAAGTGACTTTTCAACCACATTTATAGTTTCAGAGAATTTGTGTCTACTTAGTCTTGATCAGCAGTAAGTTTTGCAATTATCCTGAAGAAATGGCACGTTTAGCTTGTTTGGTTCTTCAGATATGGTTCACTACATAATGTATGCACAAAACTGACCTGTCCAAGGGAGCGTCCTTTAATATCTGTCTTCAACAAAACAGCATGCTCTAGATTCAGAATTTAAAAGCCCGCCCTGACAAAGTATCCCAATCTCTATGCCTATGTGTAATTCACATTCAACAAAGAAACGTATACTTAGGTAGGTAGTGTTATGCACCAGTCAGATGTTTCAGGTGTCTCCTTGTTTCCTTTTTCTCCTTTTTTCACAATTTGTGACCAATCGTGTGCAAGTCGATGTTATGAATTCCATCTCTGCTAAAGGGCGCTCCCGTGGACAAGACAGTTTTGGGCATGCTTTATGTAATGAACCATATCTGAAGAACTAAACCAAGCTAAATGTACCATTTTTTCAAGATAATTTCAAAACTTACTGCTGATCAAGACTTAGAAAACACAAATTCTCTGAAACTATAAATGTGGTTGAAAAGTTATCTTGAACTTGGGTCAATTCTTTTTTTAACCACACCCGGTATAGGTGAACATAATCATTCGTTTGTTATTGATGTTAAATAGTGATACATTGTTGTCCAATCATTCGTTAGCGTAACCACTTCTCTGAAATATTTACTCTCCCACACAGATATTTGGTATATTCTTCCTATATTGTAGAGCACGTGTGGTCCAGTGGAATAGTTGCCGGTCTCCTGATCATAAGGTTGTGAGTTCTATTCATTCATCCATTCATTCATAAAAGGTTTATTAAAAACTGTTCTTGCAGCAAATACAAAGTAGCTGAATTACAACAATTTTACATATAAAAATACAATGATTAAAGGAAACAATATAATCTACTAAAATTAATTACATGAACCCAATCTTCACACTCACCGAATACCACTAAAAACAACCAACACTCAAAAACATCCACACACACACACATCCAACACCCTCTACCATTCAGACTCGGCTCATTCATTCATTCATGAAGACTCGGCTCATTCATTCATTCATGATTAACATTGATATAGCAATAATACATACAATAAAAATACATTATAGTTATAATATATATAAAAGACCATTAGATTATAAAATATTGCACATAGAATTTAAAACATCAAAAATTGAAAACCCCGAGCCCGCACACATCAAACAGTCATGCATACTTCAAAACTCACTTAACGAATATAACGTTCTAGCCCCACTGGTGCCAATGTGTTTGTGTCCTTGGGCAAGGCACTTAGTCTACATTGCCTATTAGGGGGTTACTATATAGGGGTTATGTATGTTTGTTTATGTCGCAACTTGGCGCTGATTTAGCTGCTGCCTGGACGTTGCATTGTTTATTAATGTATTTTATTTGTAATGTTGTTACAATTCAGCCGGTTGGCTGCGAAGACAATAACATTTAGACCTTTATTATGACCTTTATTATTATACTGCTTTTAGGTTTCTTGTGTGTGCTGTCATTTTTTTATATAGCCCCTTGAAAAGTTAAGTTTGATAACTCGCATACGAATAAGAAACGTATGAGCTCTATCGATCGAAACACACGGTATTATCTATAGACCTTTAATGTTGTTTCAAATCTTGAGCACCCCTTATTTGGTAATAAGCTAAATTATTATTAAAACTATGAGTGTTTGGATCCCTGTCCATGTATTTCTACTTTGCCACTTTACAATATTTAAAATCGCCATTTTGAACGAATATCTTAATAGTATATTCTTGAACCTTATAGTTTATGTTAGCAACAACATTTTTTAGCCAAACACTTATAAGCCAGAATTCCGATATTTGGAACTTATATCACTGTACAAATAACTACAACGGCATTTTGAGGTCGGCCATGTTTATGACGTCATTGTGACGTGACGTCATACGTAGGATGTTTGTACTTGCTTTGGTATGTATGGAAATAAAATACCTCTAGCTATACCATGGTACCAAAATACTCTGCGTCTATGTTTCGATTTAATTTATTAGAAGGGGTAGGGCCCCTTTAGAAAACCATACATAAAAGGCTCAGTAGGATGAGGGTTAACCTATAATCCCTAGTAGAACCGGGACAATTACATAATAGCTGCTTGATATGTTCTCATCTTACCCATGCACTCATGGCCATCTCCCATATAACCATCGTGACAACTGCACGTATAGCTGCCTCGTATATTTTTGCACTTAGCATTATCTGGATCACATGTGTCTATGTCATTGCGGCATTCATTGATGTCTGTAAGATTCAAGACATTTAATTGTATCTTATACAGTGTCATTTAATTATCAACCTTTTTAAATACCCTGTAGAATTATTATTAAGTTGTAATATCGGCCACATAACATTTTCGGTGGCTCATTTATTTAAGCTTAAAATTGAAATAATAAAGGGAATTTCTCATTGAAATTGTAGATATAGAATGATTATCAGCAATCAATCGCCAGAAATATCAAACAGTTTCCCCATCAACATTTACCGGGTAATCATTGACGGCTTATTTGAGGGATTTAGTTCGACAAAATAAAAGGTAGTGTAGCAACAACCTCCCTGGGTTAATAAGGGTAAAGTTAAGTATCGAGTCGACATTGTTTCGTTAAATATTACCTAAATTCTCTCGTGAATTTTTGCCAATACAGTGTTTACTTTTTGAAAACAATTTTTTTTTCTCAATTTTGACATTAAGGACATTTCCAAAAGGCTGTAAAAATCTCTAGAAACACTTAATTGGGAAAAAATCACAAGAGAATTTTCTAAACTTAATTACCTTTTATATGACACCTTGTTTAAACAAATTGAACATGCAGTTTTTTCTGTAGAAATTCACAAAATTTGGCAATATAGTGTTTCTAGAAAATTGTTTCTATATTAAAATACCAGCTATACAACGTATATGAACAAATGATATCTAAATACCGAAACAGTCATGTCCGTCTCCTATAAATCCGGTGTAACAGCTGCATTCAAATACTCCCTCAACGTCGACACAGGTTGCATCCTCATGGCAATTGCCCATGCCTGGTTCACATTCATTTTCTCCTGGAAATGTATATGATTATAACAATAGGGTATTAAGTAAGTAAGGCCGTACTGCAAAAAGAGTGCGCATGGCTCTTAAGTGACTTGTACGTAAGACTTGTACGTAAGACTTACACGATAGTCGCTTAACAATATTTTGCCTCAACAAACATTGAAATTAGCAGTATGTTCAGTTTTTCAGAGTAAATGTAATTATTGAGTGAAACATGCAACTCGATGTGGAAAGTAATGCGAAAAAATAGTGGCTAAGTCGCTATTTAATAGTCTCTTTCTTTGGTAATGATTTACAAAACGAACGGTCAAGAATGATAAACTGAAAATTTCTTTGTGTATGAATTTATGAATAATGGCGGTGAATTGTACATCATAATGTCGAAAACTTAATAAAAATATAAATATAAAAAATAATAAAAACCGAAACACTTACTACAAGGGATCGTTGTATCACATGATTCGCTTTCTTCCATCGGTTCTCCCACACAGGTTTGTGTACTGGCACATACCTGTAGCCTTATACGGGTACCCATCCCACAATCTCCGTTGCATGCACTCCAATTACTCCATGTCCACATGTCTACACGCAACAGAGCAAATAAACAAAACAAAAACAGTACATCACCAAATAATATTTCGCGTGCAGTCCAGCATTTTCAGTAACATCGCATGCTTCTCAGGACAAACATCGCCAAACACGGTAGAAATAGGCACCATTTAACCCAATATCCAGCGTATTACGTAAATAAGAATGGATTTTTCAAAAATAAGAGGTTCTTTAAGAAAAACAATAAAGGACTGACTGCAAAGAAAACGCATACTAATTGTTGTAGGATTTCCTTAACGACTCTTAATTTGCAAAGTATAACTACTGGACATGGGATGATGAAGTGAGATACTGGTATCGCTCGTAAATATTCTTTTGCAAATAGCAATGATTAAATTCAGTTTCAAACTGGCGAGAAATATTCCGTTTGTATCTCTTCCCGCGCAAAAGTTATCCAAGCGTACGTGCGCGATTATGGTCACACGCATGCGTCATTTTCGCGCGCACGCGTTACGCATAATGAACAATGCAATGCGCACGTTATCTTCATTTGCTACTGTAAAGGCTCCGCCTATTTTGAGCTGATCTATAGGACACGCACTAACCTAGTATATGTCACTGATTGACTTTCCACCCACCTTTTGAAAATTATCGTTATTCTAATAATACTAGATCATGTACTAATGCCTAAACACGCTTATCATTTTTATGCCGGCGATTTAGATATTGGCTGGTCATAAATTCTCCAATTCCAAGATTAGGCAGGCCAGTTCTCATATTAAAACCCCACACGTTATCAACAGGTTATAGTCTATTTAGTCATTTTCGCGCGCACGCGTTACGCATAATGAACAATGCAATGCGCACGTTATCTTCATTTGCTACTGTAAAGGCTCCGCCTATTTTGAGCTGATCTATAGGACACGCACTAACCTAGTATATGTCACTGATTGACTTTCCACCCACCTTTTGAAAATTATCGTTATTCTAATAATACTAGATCATGTACTAATGCCTAGACACGCTTATCATTTTTATGCCGGCGATTTAGATATTGGCTGGTCATAAATTCTCCAATTCCAAGATTAGGCAGGCCAGTTCTCATATTAAAACCCCACACGTTATCAACAGGTTATAGTCTATTTAGCCATGACGAGACCGTGACGTAACTGAGTTCTATACTAATTGCAGCACATATCGCGCGCGCCTACCCGAGACGCTGGCGTATACACACGATCGTTGAAAGTTACGTCACTGTCCAGAGGAAGCCAAATAGAGTATACCAGCTTGAAAAATACACTTAATGGCCTCCGGGTCCTTGGTCTGTAAAAGTGTTAAGGCGATGGAGCCTAACACATGTATCAGCGTCTATTACTAGCACAGCGCAGTGCTGGAACTATTGCGGTCGCAATAATGGGTGCGATTTTCACTGGAGTTAAATTGCGTGTGTGACATTCTGATGCGGGCACTAAAACATTCGGGCTCCGTTCACCTCACCGTTACACAGTACTTTTTAATAATTAGAAATCAATTAAGTCTAACCTTCAATAACAGGCATAACACACGTATGTCCACATCCATTAGAACAACACTTGTATCCCACGTCACAATTCATATCTCGTGTACATTCCTCGATACAAGATCCAAACATGCCATCAGTAGCTGGACAAACACCTAATATAATTCAGTTTGATTCGAAAAGAGTAAAAATTCTAGTTTCCCATTAAAATGCAAGGATATATTCGGGTTTAGACTAATAAGAAAGTGGCGGGCGGAGATGGAGATGGCTACCTAACGGTTTCTATCACAGATTAAGGATTTCGATATGAGGTTGTTCGCAAGCTGTAGATCTCAAATGGTCTGCACTCTGTTAACATGGTTTTTTTTACGGTGACAGGCATTGGTTTGCTTTAATATAGCAGAGGATGTGTATATTGATAAGAAAAGAAGATACGCCAAGGTTGGTTGTTTCCCCAAAAAGGTATTTTTGATTCATGGAATTTGTGGTTATTTGGTATAATAACTGTTTTTTCTGCAGTGGTGTCGTATCCGAATGACAATCATACGACGATACAGTAAGTTTAGTTTAGTTTAGTTTTATTTGGCATATCAAGACACAGAGATACAATATATCAGATCAAATATACAAATCTTAAAAACTTACAATTAACACAACATATTAATACAAGAAAACATATAATGCCAAGGATAGCCCAAGAAAGCTCTAAAAAGGGCTTATCTTTTATTTTATTAACATTTTACCCAACTAATCCACCTGGTACCATATAGTATGGTGACTTTGACCCAAGATGGCGATTATGTGCATACAGGGCGTGATAACATTGTACACACCATACATGTAAAATAAATACATTTGAAAAAGTTCACGAAAGTTTCCGAAAAGTTCAAAATCAGCAAAATTCTAGGAGCTGTTTTAACTTTTAAAAGTTGGGAACACTTTTGACACACCCTGTATGAAATATCTATGCCTTTTAGTCATGCACTACATTAGTCATGCTGGTATAACTTATCCTTCCGGCTGAAGTGGGCTCATACAGGGATTATATAATTATGGGATAGGTAACTCCTCTGACAAAACTTCGCCTACTAAAACCAAATTCACGGGTGAAGGTTTTATAGGGGGCGCACTATCATCATGATCATGGTCGTAGCAAACTAAACGACATGAGACGTGGTGGTTTTTATCGGCTCAAAACATGATTTGTGGCACAGAAATAGTACATCAATGGTATAAAAAACTGATTGTGATTTAGAGTAGAACTAATTTGCTTTGATGATGGCAGAATTTAGTTCTTATATGACACGAAACATTCAGAATTGGTTATTTGAAATTATTTACGTAGAACAAAATACGAATTTTTAATTGTGGATGGCTACGTCTGGCAGTGATAGAGGAGGGGCGTGGCGTTATTTGCATTTTATGAATATTGTAAT
Organism: Ophiura sarsii; assembly: GCA_035610835.1. NCBI lineage: Eukaryota > Metazoa > Echinodermata > Ophiuroidea > Amphilepidida > Ophiuridae > Ophiura > Ophiura sarsii. The sequence goes on from CM069455.1 coordinate 5,075,004, forward strand.
CAGATCAGTTGGGAAGGAAGCCGGATCGCGACGATCACATCGTGTGAGGTCATGACACGATGACCTGGACTAATGAATAGTCATCATGGTCATAGCTGAATATTCATTCACAACGAATGATTGACAGTTTACGCTTAACTAGCGGGTGAAGAACTTATAGAGTGCGCTATACTGTGAACCAAATCTCAACAATGGGCAGATATGAGAGTCATCCCCCTGACTCATATCACCCTGTCGGCATTTTGGTGTCACCGATGCCATATACCTAGCAACAACGTATTTATAAACACTTATATATCACCCACCGTCAGTGTCCTGTCTGATAACCAAAGGAGAGGAGCTGAGCACGCCATTCATGTCAACTTTTTTCATCAAATGGATATCGATGTCGTCCTTAGTAGCATTAGTCTGACCTTGAAATATCACCGTGTATTCCACCCGAATACCAATTCCAGGAACCAGGCTATCTATTCGAATACTTTGGAAGTCTGGTAAATCCATGTGGGTCACAGTAAGCTTGCGGAGACAAAACGCACATAGAGTAATTTATGCAGGACAAATACATTTTATTTTAAATGCATGGTGTGATGTAATAACATTGTATATAATAATGACTATGAATGAAGACAATGGTAAACACTATTACCCGGTGTGATCTGACGATCAGGGAACTATTGTTTTAAGAGACCGTCAGGATAGGTGGACTTATGATTTTAACATTATCACGAATGTTAAATGGTATGTTCGTATTTCTGGCCCGATTTTCAACTTGATGTCTCTATTTTACATGAAAGGTCATCCTTAAAATGGTCGCTTTCCTCCTAAGTTTGAGTTGCATAACTCCTATGGCTCTTATAAGCACATGGTCACAAGCAATTTGCCCATTAAGGAGTACACAAACTGGGGTGGTTAACCACATTTGGCAGTAATTCACCATTATTTGAGCCTATAATTTATAAATGGAACATTTCTGGCCCTTAAGATAGTACAGGCACAATGAGAAAAATATGGTGATTCTTCTGATATCAAAATATCTTGATGTGAAAAAAAATCATAGCCAACAAAAGAAATGATCAGAACATACACCTTTAAGTGCTACCATCCTAATTTTAAAAAGCAGTCATTATAAAAAAATCTCATTCCACATAATGTGTGATTGTTTTTACCCGGGCGACAGTAGAAACTATTACCCGGTGTGATCTGACGATCAGAGGACTATTATTTGTAGAGACAGTCAGAAACAGGTGGCCTCATGATATTAACATTATCACGAAGGTTTAAGTGCTACCATCCTAATTTTAAAAGCAGGCATGGTCAAAAAAGCATTTCATTCCATGAACTGATCGTGATTGATTTTACCCGGGCGACAGTATACAAATACTACATGGTTAGAGGGGAAATAGTGCAATCTATTTTCCCGAGGTACTGGCTACAGGCCTACCACCCCGAACCCGGAGGGTGAGGGGTGGTAGGCCTGTAGCCAGTACCGAGGGAAAATAGTGTGCCCTATTGCCCCGATCATACCATGTAGTATTTGCTTTATTACACCTCACTGTGACTCTGGGGATGAGGTTGTAGGGAAATAGTCAAAACTATTTCCCTAGGGAAATAGTACTAAGTGATAGGAATTGGCCAATGAATTGCCATGATGAGTTCATGAATATGTATGAGGTGTAATAATAGAAACTATCATCCGGCTAACATCAACCCAATCGGGATATAACATATTACATGCCGAAATCAAGTCCCCATACAAACAAAGCCGCGCTAAAATCGTAGTATGCTTGGAACATCTAAATACAGGGATTATAAATTTCTGGACCATCTTGACATTTTGTTCCCTTTTATTACTTTAGTGATTCAAATGTCTTCACTTGTTATGTACTAACACACATGCGTTGAAGGATCAATATGCTGGAATAAATATACAGCTGCAGTCATTCTTACAATAGATTTGGTGTAGATTTCCCAATTGGTGTAACTATTAGACGTCGTGTCAAATAGATCTGGATCGTATTCTATAGCGGTGCCATGGTTCATCATGAATGTAATTTCGCTGGAAATTCCTGTCAAGAAAAATAAGTCGATTCGACATGTTAAGTATTCGGATGAACCTTTAATAGGTGCATTCAATCGATACCCAAACTTCAAACGCCGATGGGTTAACGTCAAAATTATGAATTAGGAAATGTCAAACAAGCGTTACCATGGTTACTCAATTTTATTTTTAAAAGTCATGTTCTAAAGTTGAATTACAGTGCAAAATTACCTGATTGGCTGGTTACCGGTCGCCATGGCAACCATATAAAAATCCGGCTCCATCGTGTCCTGCGTATTATCCTCCTACACAAACCAGCCAAGTATGGTGACCTTTTGCACTTTGTGTTTTTTTAGATAATCATTTTTTACCAATCTTAGGCTCTCTATAGTTACCATCGCAGCCAGAGTCACTTAATGGTTTGCATATTTTGAAACTTCTCAATAAGAGCTTCAATATGGCACAAATGATCGTCGATCAAAGATTAGATTAGGACTGGAGTGATTTTGTGTATAATGTGGGAGTCATGTGGATGTAAGAAACATAATGAACAATGCGCACGTTACCTTCATTCGCTACTGTACTGAGCTGATCTATAGGACACGCACTAACCTATTATATGTCACTGATTGACTTTCCACCCACCCTTTGAATAATATCGTTATTCTAATGATTCTACATCATTTTCTAATGCCTAGTCATGCTAATCATTTTTATGCCGGCGATTTAGATATTGGCTGGTCATAAATTCTCCAATTCCAAGATTAGGCAGGCCAGTTCTCATATTAAAATCCCACACGTGGCATTGCTTACAGACAACAATATCAACAGGTTATAGTCTATTTAGCCATGACGAGACCGTGACGTAACTGCGTTCTATACTAATTGCAGCAAATAACGCGCGCGCCTACTCGAGACGCTGGCGTATGCACACGATCGTTGAAAGTTACGTCACTGTCCATAGGAAGCCAAATAGAGTATACCAGCTTGAAAAATACACTTAATGGCCTCGGGGTCCTTGGTCTGTAAAAGTGTTAAGGCGATGGAGCCTAACACATGTATCAGCGTCTATTACTAGCACAGCGCAGTGCTGGAACTGATGCGGACGCAATAATGGGTGCGATTTTCACTGGAGTTAAATTTGCGTGTGTGACATTCTTTTTTTTCTTTTTTTTTCCCATTCATTTTTTTTCCCATCTATATTCTATACATAGTTATATAACATAATAATAATATATCAAACATACTGGTATCAATAAGTTACAAATATGAAGAAGAAAAAACAACATGACTCTACCAGCGAACAGCATGTACCAACAATTACCATTTGCATGAAGATAGATGGCTAATGATAATCAATGGCACATGACCTTCGCAGTTGAGTTGACAAACAAAGCAATATATAATATGGGCTGTTATGTACATGTGTCTTACAAGAAGAATATCAGAACCTACTATTTACTCTGTGCTATGTAGGCTTTTTCCAATCTTATGCCACACATTTTCACTGTGTCTCAAGATACTAATTCTCCATTTTAATTCGTATAGAAACCATTTAAATGCATCAACGTTTTTATTATCAGTGATCTTGATATGTCTGGATCTATATAGAGTGAACGACGCCAGACTAAGCATTCTATTTAGCATTACATTCAATACATTTTGATTATCTGGTTTATAACCAAGCACAATGATTTTTAACGATATCTCTGGACATGGAATATTGTTAGAAATAATAAATCTTTTAAAATGAACCCAAAAGCTTTTTGACAAAGGACAGGCAATAAATGAATGTAGATAATCATCTGATGTGTTGCACTCAAAACAATTAGGTGAGTTCGCCTTATTCCATTTATATAAGTTAGCTTTGGTAGCGATGATTCTATATAATAATTTGTAATTGAACTCTGCCAATTTTCTCTCTTTTTCTAAAATAGTTTTCATAGTCCAAATATCATCCCATTTTGGTGACGTAGACAGTTCCTGTGCCCATCTTTTCTGAATTATTGGCACGACTGTAAACTTTTTAACTACATGAACGTAAATATACCTTGATTGCCAATACATTATATTTACACGTTTTTTATTTACATATATACACGAGGTTCTTAAACGAGTACTTATTTCAATAGGCATATTGTTGGCGTTTAATAAAGCCAACCAATTCTTTGGAACTGATTTGAAAATAATAAAAAGCTCTGCAATCCAGTTGTGCTTATTTTTAAGCTTGTCAAGTATATATGTAGTGGAAATGATACCATCATTATTTATAAGATCATTGATATATATTATATCACTATCAATCCAGTGTTTGAAATACAAGGTCTTGCCATTGTGCATGATCAGGTCATTTCCCCATATAATATGACTTTTGACCCTTAATGAGTCGTTGATTGGTAAGTTTCTATAATCATTATCTAGATTATGCCATGCTTTTACCAGATCTGAATAAAATTTTGGTAGACCAATTAACGATGGGGCATTCTTTGCTTCCACAAAATTCATATTTAAGATTAAAAAGTTTGGACCATGAGCATTTAAATAGCGTTTAAAAAGGCATTTCCATTTACTATCATCATCATACATATAACGTTTTAACCATATACATTTCAAAGCTATACACTGAGATTTAAAATCACACATTTTTATTCCTCCCATATTGTAATTTCGAATGAGAGTCTTTCTCTTTATTTTCTCCGGTTTTTTATTCCATAAGAAATTGAAAATAATTGAGTTCACTTCGTTCGTGAAATTTTCAGGAACGGGTAGACAAGACATTAAAAATGTTAGATTGGATATACCAAGACATTTTATAATAGTTGCTTTACCATACAGCGTTAGCTTTCTTCTATACCATGAGTTCAAGATTCGAATTAGTCGATCTTTTTTCTCTTGCCAAATGCTCTTGTAACATTCTATTATATTGTGTCCAAAATAAACTCCAAGAGACTTAACATTTTCAGTTGGCCATTTTACAGAGTTATGTTTTACAAAGTGACCAAATGCTAAACCTTGAGTTTTTTCCACATTAATTTTTGGTCCTGCAAAATATCCAAATGTATTAATGATTTTCAACATGCTATCAAGAGATTCTTTCGTTGAGCAGAAAAGAGTTGTATCGTCAGCAAATTGGCTAATACGAGCTTCACATTTTTCTTCGTCATTGTCATCAATGACAATACCTGAGATAGTTTTATCCTGTCTTATGTTCAAAGCTAAGACTTCGGAGACTACAACAAACAAGAGTGCAGATAACGGGCAGCCCTGACGCAAACCTCTGCTCAATCTAAAGAACTTTGATTTCCAACCAAGATTTAAAACAGAACTCTCAATATTATTATACATTACTGTAATCCAATTGATAAACGATGGTCCAAAATTAAACTTCTGTAATGTTTGAACTATAAAGTTCCATTCGTGTGACATTCTGATGCGAGCACTAAAACATACGGTGGGTTCTGTTCACCTCTCAGTTACATAGTACTTTTTAATAATTATAAATCAATTGAGAACTTTAAGTCCCGGTCCCCCAACTCAACACAATAGTTGGTAAACCATGACTGTTCTTCATTTTTTCAAAGTACCCCTTTGCAAGGATTTTGCAACAATTTAACCCCCCTTTTTTGGCAAAAACGAGGACGAAATTGGGGTGAAAAATATCCCCTTTTTTTGGTTTTCAATGACTATCATTTTAAACAACCCTTTTCAAAGACACATGATACATACATTCTAAATAAAAACTTGTTGCTCCCAACGGTAACAGGCGTGTATGGTCCTGTGTTATAAACTGGTGTACCACAAATGATGTATTTGGGTTGTTACCATGTTCTAATCAAATGATTAAAACCATACTGCGTGTACTGTGATGTTTCTTCTTCGTAAAATACCCCTTTTTCGAATTTCGCAGAGACTAATTCCTGAATACCCCCTATTTCGCTGTCAGTGCTGACAATTGAAAATATACCCCTTTTCCGCGATTTTTAGAACAGTCATGGTTACCAACTTTTGTGTTGAGTTGGGGTACCGGGCTTTAAATCTAACCTTCAATAACAGGCATAACACACGTATGTCCACATCCATTAGAACAACACTTGTATCCAGCGTCACAATTCATATCTCGTGTACATTCCTCAATACAAGATCCAACCATGCCATCAGTCGCTGGGCAAGCACCTAATATAATTCAGTTTGATTCGAAAAGAGTAAAATGTTTAGCTTACCATTAAAATGCAAGGATATATTCGGGTTTAGACTAATAAGAAATGGGCATGGCGGAGATGGAGATGGCTACCAAAATGGTTTCTATCACAGATTAAGGATTTCGGTATGAGGTTGTTTGCAAGCTGTAGATCTTAAAAGGTCTATACTCTGTTAACATGGTTTTTGTTACGGTGACCGGCATTGATTTGCGTTAAAATAGCAGAGGATGTGTATATTGATAAGAAAAGAAGATTCGCCATGGTTGATTTTTTCCAAAAAGGCTTTTTTGATTTATGGAATTTTTGGTTATTTGGTATAATAACTGTTTTTCTGCAGTGGTGTCGTATCCGAATGACAATCATGCGACGATACAGTAATCTTTTATTTTATTAAAATTTTACCCAACTTATCCACCTGGTACCATAGTATGGTGACTTTGACCCAAGATGGCGATTATGTGCATACAGGGCGTGATAACATTGTACACACCAAACATGTAAAAAAAGAAAAGTTCAAAATCAGCAAAATTTAGTCATGCTGGTATAACTCATCCTTCCGGCTGAAGTGGGCTCATACAGGGATTATATAATTATGGGATAGGTAACTCCCATGACAAAACTTCGTCTACTAAAACCAAATTCACGGGTGAAGGTTTTATAGGGGGCGCACTATCATGGTCGTAGCAAACCAGACGACATGAGACGTGGTGGTTTTTATCGGCTCAAAACATGATTTGTGGCACAGAAATAGTACATCAATGGTAAAAAAAGCTGATTGTGATTTAGAGTAGAACTGATTTGCTTTGATGATGGCAGAATTTAGTTCTTATATGACATGAAACATTCAGAATTGGTTATTTGAAATTATTTACGTAGAACAAAATACGAATTTTAAATTGTGGATGGCTACGTCTGGCAGTGATAGAGGAGGGGCGTGGCGTTATTTGCATTTTATGAATATTGTAATCAGATCAGTTGGGAAGGAAGCCGGATCGCGACGATCACATCGTGTGAGGTCATGACACGATGACCCGGACTAATGAATAGTCATCATGGTCATAGCTGAATATTCATTCACAACGAATGATTGACAGTTTACGCTTAACTAGCGGGTGAAGAACTTATAGAAAGCGCTATACTGTGAACCAAATCTCAACAATGGGCAGATATGAGAGTCATCCCCTGACTCATATCACCCTGTCAGCATTTTGGTGTCACCTAGCAACAACGTATTTATAAACACTTATATATCACCCACCGTCAGTGTCCTGTCTGATAACCAAAGGAGAGGAGCTGAGCACGCCATTCATGTCAACTTTTTTCATCAAATGGATATCGATGTCGTCCTTAGTAGCATTAGTCTGACCTTGAAATATCACCGTGTATTCCACCCGAATACCAATTCCAGGAACCAGGCTATCTATTCGAATACTTTGGAAGTCTGGTAAATCCATGTGGGTCACAGTAAGCTTGCGGAGACAAAACGCACATAGAGTAATTTATGCAGGACAAATACATTTTATTTTAAATGCATGGTGTGATGTAATAGCATTGTATATAATAATGACTATGACAATGGTAAAAACTATTACCCGGTGTGATCTGACGATCAGGGGACTATTATTTTAAGAGACCGTCAGGATAGGTGGACTTATGATTTTAACATTATCACGAATGTTAAATGGTATGTTCGTATTTCTGACCCGATTTTCAACTTGATGTCTCTATTTTACATGAAAGGTCATCCTTAAAAATTGTCGATTTCCTAAGTTTGAGTTGCATAACTCCTATGGCTCTTATAAGCACAAGGTCACAAGAAATTTGCCCATTAAGGAGTACAAAAACTGGGGTGGTTAACCACATTTGGCAGTAATTCACCATTATTTGAGCCTATAATTTCTAAATGGAACATTTCTGGTCCCTAAGATAGTACAGGCACAATGAGAAAAATATGGTGATTCTTCTGATATCAAAATATCTTGATGTGAAAAAAAATCATAGCAAAAAAAAGAAATGATCAGAACATGCACCTTTAAGTGCTATTATCCTAATTTTAAAAAGCAGTCATTATAAAAAAATCTCATTCCACATAATGTGTGATTGTTTCTACCCGGGCGACAGTATACAAATACTACATGGTAGAGCAAACTATTTTCCAGAGGTACTGGCTACGGGCCTATCACCCCGAGGGTGATAGGCCCGTAGCCAATACCGAGGGAAAATAGTGTGCCCTATTGCCCCGATCATACCATGTAGTATTTGTTTTATTACACCTCACTGTGACTCTGGGGATGAGGTTGTAGGGAAATAGTCAAAACTATTTCCCTAGGGAAATAGTACTTGTGATAGGAATTGGCCAATGAATTGCCATGATTAGTTCATGAATATTTATGAGGTGTAATAATAAAAACTATCATCCGACTAACATCAACCCAATCGGGATGCAATAGATTACATGCCGAAATCAAGTCCCCATACAAACAAAGCCGCGCTAAAATCGCAGTATGCTTGGAACATCTAAATAAAGGGATTATAAAGTTCCGGACCATCTTGACATTTTGTTCCCTTTTATTACTTTAGTGATTCACTTGTTATGTACTAACACACATGCGTTGAAGGATCAATATGCTGGAATAAATATACAGCAGTCATTCTTACAATAGATTTGGTGTAGATTTCCCAATTGGTGTAACTATTAGATGTCGTGTCAAGTAGATCTGGATCGAATTCTATAGCGGTGCCATGGTTCATCATGAATGTTATTTCGCTGGAAATTTCAGAAGATCCTGTCAAGAAAAATAAGTCGATTCGACATGTTAAGTATTCGGATGAACCTTTAATAGGTGCATTCAATCGATACCCATACTTCAAACGCTGATGGTTTAACGTCAAAATGATGAATTACGAAATGTCAAACAAGCGTTACCATGGTTACTCAATTTTATTTTTAAAAGTCATGTTGAATTACAGTGCAAAATTACCTGATTATCGGTCGCCATGGCAACCATATAAAAATCCGGCTCCATCGTGCCCTGCGTATTATCCTCCTACACAAACCAGCCAAGTATGGTGACCTTTTGAGCTGATATATATGACACACACTAACCTATTATATGTCACTGATTGACTCCACCCACCCTTTGAATAATATCGTAATTCTAATAATACTACATCATGTTCTAATGCCTAGTCATGCTAATCATTTTTATGCCGGCGATTCAGATATTGCTGGTCATAAAGTCTCCAATTCCAAGATTAGGCAGGCCAATTCTCATATTAAAGCTTACAGTCAACAATATCAACAGGCTATAGTATATTTAGCCATGACGAGACCGTGACGTAACTGCGTTCTTTACTAATTGCAGCACATAACGCTACTCGAGACGCTGGCGTATATACACGATCGTTGAAAGTTACGTCACTGTCCAGAGGAAGCCAAATAGAGTATACCAGCTTGAAAAATACACTTTAATGGCCTCTGGGTCCTTGGTCTGTAATTCAAAACTGTAGCGTCTATGCTGGAACTGATGCGGATGCAATAATGGGTGCGATTTTCACTGGAGTTAAATTGCGTGTGTGACATTCTGATGCGAGCACTAAAACATTCGGGCTCCGTTCACCTCACCGTTACACAGTACTTTTTAATAATTAGAAATCAATTAAATCTAACCTTCAATAACAGGCATAACACACGTATGTCCACATCCATTAGAACAACACTTGTATCCCACGTCACAATCCATATCTCGTGTACATTCCTCTATACAAGATCCAAACATGCCATCAGTAGCTGGACAAACACCTAATATAATTCAGTTTGATTCGGAAAGAGTAAAATGTTTAGCTTACCAATAAAATGCAAGGATATATTCGGGTTTGAACTAATAAGAAATGGGCATGGCGGAGATGGAGATGGCTACCAAATGGTTTCTACAGGGTGACCCAGAAAATGTTGAACCCAAAAATCACAAACTTAGAAGAAGAAAAAATAAAATAAATAAATATGGCATTCTGTTTTCAACAGTTATGTAAACAATTTATTCAGCTTTCTGGAGAACTTTAGATCATGTAAATTGGCCTTACCAAACTAAAGATACACTTGATTGTGTGACAGGGGGTGTTTTCGTCCTTTTGTAAAAGTGAAAAAATTGTAACTTGGTTCAGATATGAAACTTAATTCTGTTCTAAGTACGGTTAGTTAAGTAATCTTTTCTTTTGATCTGTATTTATCAAATTAACATTTTCAAATGAAGTCAAGGGGACTTCAGTTTTTGTTTTCAAAGTCCCTTATATAATAATAATATTTATTTACATAATAAATGAATATTGATGAGATACTGTGCAGAATAATTTATAAAGTTCATTGCACGACTGTTTTCTTTCAAAGTGCAATTGTTGCACCCGTTGAAACTGTTGAAAACAGAATGCCATATTCAATTATTTTCATTTTCATCTTTTTTTTTAAGTTTGTGATTTTTGGGTTCAACATTTTCTGGGTCACCCTGTATCATAGACTAAGGATTTCGGTATGAGGCTGTTCGCAAGCTGTAGGTGTATCTCAAAAAGATGTCGCAATAATATATTTTCTTTACGGTGACCAGCATTGATTTGCTTCAAAACAGCAAAGGTTGTGTATATTGATAAGAAAATAAGTTTGATTTTCTTTTCCAAAAAGTCGTTTTTGATTTATGGAATCGTTGGTTATTTGGTATAAATAATTGTTTTTCTGCAGTGGTGTAGTATCTGAATGACATTCATGCGATACAGTAATCTTTTATTTCATTAATCATTTACCCATTGCTGTTACCAGTTTGGTTTGGTGACTTTGACAAAAGATGTCGATATGGGCAAACAGGGCCGGGCGTGATAACATTATAAACACCAACAATGTAAGATACATATATCTGAACAAGTTAACGAAAAATGCCGAAAAGTTCAAAACCAAAAAGAGCTGTTAAAGATGCAACACTTTTGACACACCCTGTATGACATATCTATGCCTTTTAGTCATGCACTAGATTTCACACCACTAAATGGTTTCCCTATACGTTTACATGTTAAAGGGTTGTTACAAAAAGCTCATTTTCTCGCTTATAAAGCGACTGGATTTTTGCAATTTGACATTTTCCTTAAATTTCATGATATCTTTGTTCATTTAATCAAAACAATTATATATGGTATCCCCAAAAGTTCCTAGAAATTAGCCCCCAGAGTTGGACAACTGGTGTAGCGCCCTCATTTATCAGAAAAAGTTGAGAAATGTAAATGCATCCAAAAAACCTACAAAATGCATTGAAAATATTTCTTTTTGCACTGTGGTATTAGGTAATAGTCCTAAAATCAGGATTGAACTACAACTTTAATCATTTGGAAGCAATAAGTACCATTTCTGAATAATTCTACAAAAAAAGTTTGATTGATTTCTGCAAGGACTGAAATTAATTACTGGTGTGGAATCACTAGTATATATGAATTTTGGCGTCACCTATGCCATACTCAGCAATGTATGTTTAAACCCATGTAATACCCACCGTCAGTGTCCTGTCTGATAACCAGAGTAGAGGAGATGAGCTCGCCATTCATGTCAACTTTTGTCATCAGATGGGCATCGATGTCGTCTTTAGTAGCAGAAGTCTGAACTTGAAATATCACCGTATAGTACACCCGGATACTTCCAGGAACCAGGCTATCTATTCGAATACTTTGGAAGTCTGGTAAATCCATGTGGGTCACAGTAAGCTTGCGGAGACAAAACGCACATAGGTGATGAAGACATGGTAAATGAAAACATTGTAAAAACTACGACATGGTAAAAACTATTACCCGGTGTGATCTGACGATCAGAGGACTATTATTTGTAGAGACAGTCAGAAACAGGTGGCCTCATCATATTAACATTATCACGAAGGTTTAAGTGCTACCATCCTAATTTTAAAAAGCAGGCATTATAAAAAAAATCTCATTCCACATAATGTGTGATTGTTTTTACCCGGGCGACAGTAAAAACTATCATCCGGCTAACATCAACACAATCGGGATATAACATATTATATTACATGCCGAAATCAAGTCCCCATACAAACAAAGCCGCGCTCAAATTGCAGTATGCTTGACACACTAGATAAAGAGAATAGAAAGTTCCGGACCATCTTGCCTTTTGACATTTTGTTCCCTCTATGACTTTAGTGATTCAAATGTCTTCACTTGTTATGTACACATGCGTTGAAGCATAAATATGTTGGAATCTAAATAAAGGGATTATAAAGTTCCGGACCATCTTGACATTTTGTTCCCTTTATGACTTTAGTGATTCAAATATCTTCACTTGTTATGTACACATGCGTTGAAGGATAAATATGTTGGAATAAATACAGCAGTCATTCTTACCACAGATTTGATGATGATTTCCCACTTGGTGTAACTGTTAGACGTCGTGTCGAATAGATCTGGATCGTATTCTATAGCGGTGCCATTGTACATCATGAATGTAATTTCGCTGGAAATTTCTGAAGATCCTGTAAAGAAAAATAAGTCGATTCGACATGTTGGTATTCAGATGAACCTTCAATAGGTGCATTCAATTGATACCCAAACTTCAAAGGCCGATGTATTAACGTCGAAATGAGGAATTAGGAAATGTCAAACAAGCGTTACTCAATTTTGTTTTTAAAAGTCATGCTCTAAAGTTGAATTATATATAGTGCAACATTACCTGATTGGCTGGTTACCTGTCGCCATGGCAACCATAAAAATCCGGTTCCATCGTGCCCTGCGTATTATTCTCCTACACAAACCAGCCAAGTTAAGGTGACCTTTTTTATTTATTTTTATTTTTTAGATATGATTGTTTACGTATTTTTTACCAATCAGAGGCTCTCTATAGTTACCATCGCAGCCAGAGTCAATTAATGGTATGCATATTTTGAAACTTCTCAATAAGAGCTTCACCATCTGGTGATGGAAACCATCTGAACTAGTTAAGTTAGTCCAGATGGTGTCCATTTTGACTAACGTAAGATTAGTCAAGCTAGCTTGACTAACATAAGGTTAGTCTGGCTTTGCTCGACGTAAGGGTAAGTCCAGCTAAAACCATATAGTAGATCCCGCCTGACACAAATTGTTCACGTTGCGTAGCAGTACTTGGTTTCGCCACGGGTGATTGCTCTGCTGTCTGTTTAATAGCACTCGTATTGACCATGTTGTTGGCGGGGCTGCTGGATACAGTGTTAGCTGTAGTGGAATGGTCAGCCATGGCTGACCCGTTAGCGTTCGAGATGCCCGCGCTACCGTTGTTCTTTACAGTTAGTTTTTTTCCTACTCCGAGTCGTCATTCCAAACAAAATGTAATATAAAATAGTCTACAGATGCTGGCAAACACTATGATGTACACAATATCGCGACACAATGAAATAACTACGGCAAATTACGTCTGGATTGGCTAGCAAAACCGGACCGGCGATGACGTACGTCTTATCTGCATGCCGCCATTGATATTTTATCTCAGTGCCTTGACTAACCTAAAGCTAGTCAAGCCAGCTTGACTAACCTAAAGCTAGTCAAGCCAGCTTGTCTTATAAGCTAGTCCAGCCACAGACTAGTCTAGCAGAACAAATCAAGCTAGTCAGGCTGAGCCGGACTAACATTAAGCTAGTGAAGTCGGCCATAACCTATCCAGCAGGCTTGACTAACCTGCTTGACTAGTTTAAGCTAGTCCATCAGGCTTGACTAACCTGCTCGACTAGTTTAAAGTTAATCCAGCCTTTGTCTGGCTAGTTTAAATTTTCAGTGCACAATGTAAGCTTACCACCGCATTCTGCAGCAGTTTCATCGCTACCATCAGCACAATTTGGTTCACCATTGCATAGTTGCCTTTTGGAGATACACTCGCCATTGGCACAGCGAAATTGCACTCGTGGTCGTGGACAAGTACCTAGTCGATTAGAAAAAATATCATGATTTCTTTTCATTAAACATTTGTGTCATGCTTTTCTGAAAAGAAAATATAATATCTAACTCTAAAACAGAGTGCGATCTGTTGCATCCTCTAGATACTGCGTGATGCCATACAGAGAGCTAAATTAATGTTTCCTACCCATTCTTGTACAGGGTGAGTACAAACTGCAATAGTGGAAAGAAGACATCTTGTTTTCAAAACAAAGTTGATGTTTGAATTTTTTTACCGTTATAAGAATAACATATTTGTTACTAAATGTATGTGAAAATATGAAGTCAATCGCAATTTTCGTTTGCCTTTGGTGAACCTTTTTACCCATGCACCCATTTTACACGCTTGTCCACCAAACACCTAAAACATGCATAAGATAGCAAAATGCATATCTCATTAAAATTTGAAAATTCAAGTAAATTTGTGATATAATTGGAATTTAATGTATCCTTTATTGTTTACATGGGAGATATATTAATCAATTTACATAACCAATGCCATGGATTGCTTATAATGTTCTAAATTTGAATAAAAATGAAATTATTCCAAATCTTTGTTGGCGGGATATTCAAATGTGAACATGAAATGTGTGCAATTTCAATTGAAAATCACTATGCTCGTGGACAAACAAGGAAAATGGGTTGTTCAGCAAAGAGGTTCACCAAAGACAAACAAAAAATGCGATTGACTTCATTTTTTCACATAGAGTCAAGAAGAAATATATCATTCTTGCCACGTTTAAAAAATTTCAAACTTCAACTTGGTTTTGAAAACAGAATGGCTTCTTTCCACTATTGAATTTTTATTTTACTCACCCTGTGTAGTGCATTGTCAGAACCTGTACGTTACCTGCTGGTTCTAAGCGTAATACAGCGTCTGTTTTGCTGTGAACCAAGTGGGTATAATGAGCAATCATCAAGGGGCCACCACATTGCGTTACAGAAAATAAAAGCGCGGAGATCTCTAAGCTTATTATCCAAAACGCTCACGCTAAAAATATTTACCACATAATTGTCCTGCCTCGTCACTTTTATCTTGGCAGTCTACCTCGTCGTCACACGTACTACTAAGGGGAATACATTCTCCACTAACGCAGGTGAATTCAGTCGTTGTGTCACAAGAACGATCTTGAAAGGAGAAAAAAGGAAGAACTGAGAAAATGCTACACCGGGCTCAAGAGTAAAATTAAATGTGACTTTGATGCTACATGTGCACTCTTACGATGATGAAGTCAAATACATATTTCGCATTGATCATCGAATACAATCAAATTTCAACAGGTTGGGTAGCGTTGGTCTCAATATGATACAAAACCTAGCTCTGGCGGCATTTCGCGTACCGTCGCGTGAGGAACATCGCTGCACTAACGTAGTGTGGCATGGGGTGCGTGGATAAAGATCATATTAAATAACTCTAACTCCCCGGGTATGTTTTGGCAATGAAAATATCAGGGGAGAAAAAAGGGTCACAATATTTCGGGAATATCAGTCTCTCACATGCGCCGGGGATCGAACCCTTGCCGCGTGCGTGCAAATCAGACACTACCGCCTGTGGCAACGGGACAGCTTAAAAAAAATCGAAAGTCGGTAGCCCCCCGGAGCGAGCCACAAGCTTGCTAGCAGCATATATATTATTTGTAGTGTATACTATGATGGTTAGGGTTAACTTAGCTGTATTGTGAACACGTGGAAGAATCGGTCGAGTTCGTTCTCACCTAAAAAGTACGTTTAGGAATTTATGTATAGTTTTCATTATAGGTAATGTCTCTCTGAAACAAACGATAAATGACCAAGATATACAGAGAAAATAATTGTTTAGACTTTAGACAATCGTAGTACAATGTACATACCGATACTTGTGCTTGTTAAGCTGTCTTCTGACATGTCACTAGAACCGTGGAAGCTGTCTTCTGACATGTCGCTAGTGCTTGGTAAGCTGTCTTCTGACATGTCACTGACGCTGTGTAAGCTGTCTTCTGACATGTCACTTGTACTTGGTAAGCTGTCTTCGGACATGTCACTTGTACTTGGTAAGCTGTCTTCGGACATGTCACTTGTACTTGGTAAGCTGTCTTCTGACATGTCACTGCCGCTGGGTAAGCTGTCTTCGGACATGTCACTTGTGCTTGGTAAGCTGTCTTCGGACATGTCACCGTCGCTGGGTAAGCTGTCTTCTGACATGTCACTGTCGCTGGGTAAGCTGTCTTCTGACATGTCACTGTCGCTTGGTAAGCTGTTATCTGACATGTCACCGTCGCTGGGTAAGCTGTCTTCGGACATGTCACCGTCGCTGGGTAAGCTGTCTTCTGACATGTCAGTGTCGCTGGGTAAGCTGTCTTCGGACATGTCACCATCGCTGGGTAAGCTGTCTTCGGACATGTCACCGTCGCTGGGTAAGCTGTCTTCGGACATGTCACCGTCGCTGGGTAAGCTGTCTTCTGACATGTCACTGTCGCTGGGTAAGCTGTCTTCTGACATGTCACTGTCGCTGGGTAAGCTGTCTTCTGACATGTCACTGTCGCTTGGTAAGCTGTTATCTGACATGTCACCGTCGCTGGGTAAGCTGTCTTCGGACATGTCACCGTCGCTGGGTAAGCTGTCTTCTGACATGTCACTGTCGCTGGGTAAGCTGTCTTCTGACATGTCACTGTCGCTTGGTAAGCTGTTATCTGACATGTCACCGTCGCTGGGTAAGCTGTCTTCGGACATGTCACCGTCGCTTGGTAAGCTGTCTTCGGACATGTCACCGTCGCTGGGTAAGCTGTCTTCGGACATGTCACCGTCGCTGGGTAAGCTGTCTTCGGACATGTCACCGTCGCTGGGTAAGCTGTCTTCGGACATGTCACCGTCGCTTGGTAAGCTGTCTTCGGACATGTCACTAGTGCTGGGTAAGCTGTCTTCTGACATGTCAGTGTCGCTGGGTAAGCTGTCTTCGGACATGTCACTAGTGCTGGGTAAGCTGTCTTCGGACATGTCACCGTCGCTGGGTAAGCTGTCTTCGGACATGTCAGTGTCGCTGGGTAAGCTGTCTTCGGACATGTCAGTGTCGCTGGGTAAGCTGTCTTCTGACATGTCAGTGTCGCTGGGTAAGCTGTCTTCGGACATGTCACCGTCGCTGGGTAAGCTGTCTTCGGACATGTCACCGTCGCTGGGTAAGCTGTCTTCGGACATGTCACGTGTGCTAGGTAAGCTGTCTTGTGACATGTCACTACCACTTGCGTCTGAAAGAAAAGTATTGTTGAGTAACATAAACTTGACACACAGGATTACTTCAATACTCTACTCTAATGACATGTCAATATCCAAACGGTTACCTAATTGACAGAACTAAAAATAATGCACTGGCATGGAACCGCTTGTTGTAACACACGTCACAGCCTGGACATGTCGGCAACATAGAGTTTAAGGCACATGAAGAGGTCAAAACATATTGAAATGAAGGTAATGTCAGTCACCCAAACACAGAGCAGAACATTGAACTCTTACCACAGTGCTCTTGTTCCCGGACCTCAATCTGATTGAACAACTGTGGGATGAGCTCGGGCGACGTGTTTCGGCAAGGGACAATCCGCCTGTTAATGCACAAACACTCAGAGCAGCTCTACAGGAAGAGTGGAACAATCTCCCCAAGCCTGCATCTGAAACCTGGTGGATAGCATGCTTCCAAGCACATGGTGGACACACACACTATTGATGTCTGTGTTTGGGTAATATGTTTTGACTTCTTCATGAGCCCTAATCTCTATGTTGCCTAAATGTCCAGGCTGTGACATGTGATACAGCAAGCGGTTGCATGACAGTGCATTTTTCAGTTCTGTCAGGAAGGTATTGAAATATCAATAGAGAAGAGTATTGAAGTAATCCTGTGTGTCATTTTGATTCATTTTAATGGACAGATTTTCAAGATTTGACCATGTGAAAAATTATACGTTTCTTTTTGAGCCCAGTTTAGTAAAGATGGCACTACCGTGTAAGTGCGTTTGAAACCTCGATATCATATTAATGATTTATTACATTAGTGAGTGTAAAACCTGTGTGTACCGTATTTATAACAAGCCATGACCAAAACGCCTTTTGTCTAGTCCATGCAGTCAACCAAACAGTTAAATATATAAGGCATAATACAGCAGATGGGCTAATGACATTTTCTAACGTATTTGTAGTTCATATTTATACATACCGGCCAAGCTGAGCCAGTTTGGTATACATCATGACAATGTTACTTTTGAATTTAACATCCACGAAAAAGTTCTGTGTAAGAAACTAGAAATCTCGTATTGCGCAAGAATAACTTGCAGACGATAATAAAAAAAGATTTGATAATTATAAAGATAATTATTTTGGGGGTAATACACACGCGTTTTCGTTCTAATATAACAAAATGTAAGCTTACCACCGCATTCCATATCAGATTCATCGCTACCGTCGGCACAATCTGGTTCACCATTGCATAGTTTTCTTTTGGAGACACATTCGCCACTTTCACAGGAAAATTGGTGTGATTTACAGGTAGCTACAGGGAAATAGATAAGAACAAAATAAGATTTCTGTCTTATAACTGATTTTTCCCTTTCCATGATATTTCTGCATACTTAACTAGGTACTTGACAGAGATGATAGTGTTATCAATGTCTTCTGACATTTCAAAAGGCGTTCCCTTAACACCACTGAAGGTGTCATTTGACTCCCGTAGAAATGGGTCCTCAGGTAAACATCCAAAGGTGTCAAGAGCAAATCGACACCATATAGGTGTCATGGCACACTTTAAAGGTGTCTTCCTGTCACAATTGGATGTTGGCCTGAGGACCCAAATCTTAATACTCCTTTTGGTGTCAATGACACCCAATTGTTTTATCAGTGTACAACGATTTCAGAGCTTATTCCAGTGTTTGCAGCTCGTTAATATTGTCCGCGTGATTGCAATGCTCTTGTATAATTGTCACGTGATCAACATATAATCCCGGAACATGCAAGTACATTCTGCATTGATCATGAAAATTAACCATGACGTCACTGCAGTGATTGTTATATGACGAAGTAGCCTACATACTGTGCACATATTTACCTTGTGGAACGTAAGTACATAAATCGGGATTCCCCGGAACAGGCACATCTGGTAGCACTTCACAGACGTCAACATCCATCGGAAAGCCACACATCGGTTCATTCATTATGTCTTCACACAACTGGCGACACGGCGCTTGAACAATTCCTGACTGATTATTATTAGAATCTGGACATTTCGGCATGAGTACGCCGCAAACGAATTGCAGTGACACTGGGTCACAGTCGAACAGAAACTCGGGGGACATGGCAACGGATAAAGCCTCGTCAATGTTGTCGAATGCTGGATTCGGGTAAAAGGTGTATCCGTAGGACAGTATCCCGCTGCAGCTATCTGTCAGATCGTCAAGTCCGTCAATTCCGGTACATGAATCTGCAAAAGTATAGTGATGTTTTATGCAATTTAAACAAAATCAACTAAACGAAACTTACTCAATTGTGTTTTGTTTAATAAAACATTTGTACATTGCTTAATTTTCGCCAACTAGAGCATGTTCAAGGATAACAAGTTTACCAAATAAATTAACATCAGTACAGATTCCTGGGCGCTTGATGAATAGTGAACAAGTATTTGTTTTCTTTCATAAAGGGATACAATCCTGAGTTCTGAATCCATGCGACAGCTGAAACTTACATGAACATCCAACTTCATCCGAGTGATCTGCACAGTTAGGAAATCCGTTGCAGAGGTCATATTCTCCGTCAAGAACGCAGGTTGGCTTAACTGCATACAATAATGTGATAGTTATTAGATAGATTAACACGCTTTAGAATTACAAGAAATAGTGTACTTCAAGTCCCAGATTCTGGACTGCACTTAGTATCGTCCAATACTCGAACACCCGGTATCGTCCGTGATACCAGTGAGATTTGTCCCAGTATTGAACGATACTGGTACATATTTATGTACCAGTATCGCCCGATACTCGAACATAAATATGTTACAGTATCGCTCGATACTGGAACACAATTTGGTGTTCCAATATCGACCAATACTGGAACAGTAAAATCGTACCAGTATCGACCGATACTGGCATCCTTTATGTTCCAGTATTGAACGATATACCATTATACTGGGGACCTAAAGTACACTTTATGCATTATTTTGAAGGAGAGGGCGTGTTTTAATAACATCCAAATTAAATTGTAATTTTGTAAAAACTCTGAAATTATGTACTATTCGATATTTGTGTCCATACTAAAGAGATAACGCAAAATGTAGGCCTACTTTCAACTTTTGGATTCGTATATGACGACGTTTTTGTGTTCATGTTAGCCAGTATTATAAAATATGATTATACCGTCACATAACGATAAATAGAGTGAAATTTAAAAGGAATATTGTTTTCAAAACAATTATGAGCGTTTCAAAAAATTTCATGCAGATTCCACATGTACGTCTGACGTAATGAACAGAGCACTTTTATCATTGCAACTTTATACGACGATGTTTAAACTATCTGAAAGTTTATGTTTGAGTTGTTACTAGATTACTTTTTCTTCATATACTGACTGTATATCGAAGACGAAATTGGAAGCACCTCATTTTAGGCCCGGATCATAGGGAATTTTCATGACAGAAAATTAATAGTTTGTACATATTGTACTTTATATGATGTTTGTTTGTTCATTATCCTTTTGTTCCATTGGGTTTGCTTTACTCACGCGCTTTGATCTTGATGAAAAGGCGCTTTATAAATGCTAATTTGTATTGTATTGTATTACAGCCATATTTTTTAGAGTTAATGGTATATATCTTTGAAATCTGAAAAAGTTACCATCGTAGCTTCTTACCGCATAATTTGTTAGCTTCATCACTGTCATCTTTACAATCCGGAGTCCCATCACAAACTTGCATCCGTCGAATACACTGACCGTTGTCGCACGTGTACTCAGTGCTCTCATCACAAGGGGGCGCTATATTTTTGATATTGAGTGAGGTAAGAGCAAACACGTTTAATATTAGTACGGCTCTATAAACATGGTAGGATTTTTTGGGGGGCTTTTTTGGGGGGGCTTTTTTTTTGGTTGATTTTTTACAAAATAAAAAAAAAAGGTCTCTGTAAGCTTGGATTAGCAACAACAAAAAAACCCGCTTACCTCATAGCCTTTTTTCTAAAAAAAGAAATAAAATCGCACAGCACTTAGCTTTTTCGCAAAATGTTTCGGAGACAAACCTTCTTCTTAGTTTGACCTAAGTCCTCATTTGAAGTGTATTTACTACTGGGTTTTTGTGATCTGCCCAATTCGGTCGGTAGGATCATTTCTAGTCGAATTATTCAGTTATCTCTTCTCATCTTCTTGGTCTACAACATATATATGTTTCATCTCGCGTTCTTATGTTTCCAGTTCTTATATCTCGTGAAACTAATCTTGCAAATGTGTTCATCTTATTTCCCTTGATATACTTTAAGAAGAGAAAATGGTATAATATGCTTAGTTTCTAAATTTAGTGGTGACCGTACGCTTGCAACATATCTTTCATCTTGCGTGGCGTCACGATGTAGATAATAAGTCGTAATGCGATTCTCTTGTAAATCACAACGATTTTTTTGCCGCCACAACATTTTCAACATGCTGAAAATTTGCCGACGGACGCGACTGATAATTTCGGCCGTCTGCGGTGGCCGAAATGCCGAAGTGGCGGTTGAAAATGTTGTGGCGGCAAAAAAAAATCGTTGTGATTCCGTTCAGATATCGTTGGAGACCGCAACCCTCATTTCCTTTACGTTTCCATTGCCGTGCGAGGCCGTATCTAGTCGTTTTGAGGTCTTCATCATTTCGTTGGTAGTCGTTGTCAACGACAATTGACGGCTAAACAACGGTAAGTGACGTCACATCTCGAACCCTGACGACACATTGCGGCAAGTAACGAAATTGTAACGACCTTGGTGCGACGATGGATTGCGAATTTTGACCATTTGTCAGCGAATCTAGTTTTTCCCTTTTTGCCGTCGTTTTGCCGCCAACATTTTGTGATTTTCACGTCCGTCGCCCTCCGTTGGTTATTTACCGCTACTATGTGAGTCAGCCTTTTAGCACGGACCTTGCGGGCCAGCGTTGTGGTCGAAAAAACCCACCCTTATTCCGCGTTTTCGTTCACGCGGATGATTACAACATTATACATGACTGCCCCCCCCCCCCCCCCCCCCCCCCCCATGGGGCATTAAAGACAGAAAATACAAATCACGTGATCGAAATGAAGCGCTATAGTAGGCCAACTACGTTTCGGTTTCGATCAATATTTTGTACGACTTTCATCATGTAACTCATATAAACTTTAGCTGGTATCGCGTGTTATCATTCTACAAACAGGTTTATGATATAGAATGCAAGAGACATACTGTTGTACGGGTTATTATGACTGTGAAATGATAAAAGTGTGCAGGGCAAGCTATGTATGAATAAATTTGTGACATACCGATATAACTGAAGCTCTCTGACATGTCACTTTTACCACTGAAACTGTCCTCTGACATGTAGTTATTGCTTTCATCTGTTGGAAGGATGTGTAGAAACAAATACAGTAAGTGAAATATTAAAGACCTAACACAAAAGGTTCCAGACCAGGCGCTTTGATATTGGCTAATTCAAAATCAATAATCGATACCAAAAATATAATATATACATGTATATATATATATATTAAATGGGCCGATTTCTTCTCCGTAGTTTGATACCTCATTCATAAAGATCGAATGGATACTTTTAAAGTTATGACGATTTCAATAACCACACCTAACGACTACAAAGTTGCACTAGACTTTGTTTTCTATGGGATTTGTATTGCCCACCCCCACTGCGTAATCACACACAATCAATGATATATCACTAGAAACCTAATTTTAAGTGCAACATGGTATTCGTTATTTGTGGTCATATAAACCATCATAACTTCAACTATCCACTCGATTTTTATGGTTGACATGGTAGAGGTATGAAACTACGGGGAAGAAAAACGTAAATCTCAGATAGTTGGTATCGATTATGATTTTGGATAAGCCTACATCAACATATCAAAGCACCTGGTCTTATCCATTTTGTGTTAAGTGTAGGTTAGTTAGTTAAGCACCAACCGATAGCCCACTCTATATCGAAATTGTTACACGTACGGTAAGACTCCTTTAAACAATCACAATAACTTTAAGATGTAAGCATAAGAAAGCTTATCATGTATACGTTTCCCCGAGAGATGCCTTCGTTTAGATGCTATTAGTGAAAATTAGTGAATTTCTGCTTGGAATCAAAGTGCATGTTATAATATGATGCTCCAACATTGCTTTTACAAAAACAGTGTGCAAATATTGGGACACCCGTCTTTAATTAGAAAACAGATGAAATTGTCGATGATTTGTTACTGCAATGTATCAATCATAGATTGTTCTTGGGCTAGTCTCGCGAACATATATATTTGGGGATATTCTGTTCTCAGGTATAACTATGGGTGTGTACAATAATTATATAAGCTTACCACCACATTCCTCATCAGATTCATCACTACCGTCGGCACAATCTGGTTCACCATCGCATACTATCCCCCTGGAGACACATTCGCCATTGGAACAAGTGAATTGGTATGATTTACAGGTAGCTGCAGCTGTTGAATAGATTCATCAGGATCGGTAGCCATTAAAATGATGAGATATGGTTCTTATAAACTGATCCAAAAAGGTATACTCACTGTGCCGGAAGTTTCGGCAACGATGTTGCCTTTCTCAACACTTGATAGATTGTGGTGGGTTATTTACTGTCACCGATGCTTTTCCAGCGCAGGTTTTGGAGTTGCCAGTTCGTAACCATTTTGTAAGTGAGTATCAATATTAATTATTCTTGATAAGTATCCACCATGCTTCTAAGTGCGCTCCATCTATGAAAAGTGCATTGATACTAATGTTGCTTTTATTACAGCATATTGTTCATTATGTTAGATGCAGTACAACATTTCTGTATAAGGTATTAAAGCTTACCACCACATTCAGAATCAGATTCATCGCTACCATCGGCACAATCTGGTTCACCATTGCAAAGTTTTCTTTTGGAGATACAATCGCCACTTGCACATGAAAATTGGTGTGGACTACATGTTCGTGCAGCTAGGATAAAGAAAACAATATTTTGAAAGAAAATTATATTTATTCGCCAATAACATATTTGTTTCTTTTCAGTGTCATTTACTGGAAATAAGGATCCGCCCAAGATCAATGACAGGGATAATACAGGGTTGTCATTAAAATTCATACATACATTGGATGTAAGAAGCACTATAGGAAACAGTCCACGAGGACGACAACTCACATAATATGATCTTCTATTAACACAAGCTTCAGACCTAAATAAGCCACATCAACGATTCTCTGTCAGTGCAATCACGTAATCAACATAATAAACATATTATGTGGATTCGTAAGTTAATGTGAGTATCAATATGTATTGTATAAATACATTAATGGTTTTCAAGGATTCTAAATGGTTTCCATCTATGAAAAGTGCTCTGATACCAGTATTAATTATCTACAGCATATTGAAACGCTTTACATTTACTGGATGGATGGATCAGCGTGTTCACCATCACTGTAAAGAATCTTACAAAGTTAATTTCATAGTAGTATATAGCGCAAATGTTGACCTTGTATTACTGCGTTGACTTGATTATGTTTTTGATTTTTGTACTTTATTGAACTGGATTGAATAATAATGTATTTGTTTACGTGACAATAATGCTCTGGGACGCTCCCATAGCAAAAAAAAGGGACGTTGCTGGGGGCTACCCGGTACCTACCGGGTAGCCACCAGGTACTACTATGATTGTCTTAAACCATGAGGTAGCGGATAGCCACCGGGTGGCCATCGGATGTCCATCCGATAAATTTTCACATGCAAATTAGTAGGTACCAGATAGCTATCGGGTAGCTACCTGGTGGTCACCTGGTAGCTTATATGCTAATTTATGCAAATTAGGTTCCTGGTAGCTACCAGGTGCCTTTGAAAGGGAACCAATAAGTAACTTTTAACCATGAGGCATCTGGGGGCTACCTGGTAACCACCGGGTAGCCACCAGGTACCTTGAGGTATCGGATGGCCATCGGGTACCATGAGGTATCGGATGGCCACCGGGTACCATGAGGTAGCGGATGGCCACCGGATGGCCACCGGGTGGTCATCCGATAAATTTTCACATGCAAATTAGTAGGTACCAGATAGCTATCGGGTAGCTACCGGGTGGTCACCTGGTAGCTTATATGCTAATTTATGCAAATTAGGTTCCTGGTATTTTGGCCTATAATACACCTATCAGTTGTAAGACGCACTATACGACCCCGGGAGTGGTGCGTCACTTTACCGAGGTGTGTCAACTTCTCATGTACCATGACGCAGCCTGTGTCAAAAAAACGACGGACCATTGCCATCCAAATACGAACCCTCAGTCAACTATCAGCCCATTCGCACCCATGTAAAGTGACGGACCTTTACGCACCCTCCGTCATTTTTTTGACGGACCAAAGGCTGCCACTGACGTACCCTCCGTCAAGAATTATTGGTAAACGACGCACCCACGACGCACCTCTCCCGGGGGTCGTATAGTGCGTCTTACAACTGATAGGTGTATAACTGCGTAATGGAATACATCTTGCACCATAACATTTACGGCTTCCATCTAATGGTCATGTCACATTGTGCGTCTAAAATGAGAACCATTAGAGTTATGCAACTCAAATTTTGGAATGCGATTAGTTTAGTTTAGTTTATATAGTTAATTTAGTTAGTTATTTTAAGTAATTAAATAGTAACTTATTATTTAATTCATTCATTTAAGTAATTGATTAAAATTAATTAATTTAATTGATTAATATTAATTCATTGTTAATTGATTGATTGATTGATTCACATTTAATTAAATAATTATTTATTTATTAATGTTATTAAGTTATTACAATTAATTATTAATTAATTATCAATTTGATTTATTAATTCTTTAATTTATCAATTCATTAATTTATTAATTTATTAATTCATTAATTTATTAATTCATTAATGTATTAATTCATTAATTTATTAATTCATTAATTTATTAATTCATTAATTTATTAATTCATTAATTTATTATTTCATTAATTTATTAATTCATTAATTTATTAATTCATTAATTTATTAATTCATTATTAATTTATTTGTAATTAATTTATTTATTAATTAATTAATTTATTAATTTATTTATTTATTAATTCATCAATGTATTAATTCATTAATTTATTAATTCATTAATTTATTATTTCATTAATTTATTAATTCATTAATTTATTAATTCATTAATTTATTAATTCATTAATTTATTAATTCATTAATTTATTAATTCATTAATTTATTAATTTATGAATTCATTATTAATTTATTTGTAATTAATTAATTTATTTATTTATTAATTAATTAATTTATTTATTTATTAATTAATTAATTAATTAATTTATTTATTTATTTATTAATTAATTAATTAATTAATTAATTTATTAATTTATTAATTTATTAATTCATTAATTTATTAATTCATTAATTTATTAATTCATTAATTTATTAATTCATTAATTTATTAATTCATTAATTTATTAATTTATTAATTCATTAATGTATTAATTCATTATTGTATTAATTCATTAATGTATTAATTCATTAATGTATCATTTCATTAATTTATTAATTTATTAATTTATTAATTCATTAATTTATTAATTCATTTATTTATTAATTCATTAATTTATGAATTTATGAATTCATTATTAATTTATTTGTAATTAATTTATTGATTAATTGATTAATTTATTAATTCATTAATTCATTAGTTAATTGATTAATATTAATTCATTCATTATTAATTGATAGTTTACGTACTAACGTAGTAATTTCACATACATTCGTAATATTGTTATTTTTACCATGTACGTACATACATTTTTTTTACCATGTCCCCTCTGGGTGTTCTTACTTACTTAACCACACGTACCAAATTCAACGAAAAAAAACCCAAACACTTATTTAGTGTTGTGTGCCATTAATCCCTTCTAGACTCTAAATACATCACCCAATACCAACACACCCCCACCCCTCACACCAGATTCATTCAAAACATCACCCAAAAACTTATCCACATCACTTAAAGTGAAGTGACCATTGGAGGTAAGCCAAATTGACATGGTCTATATAATGTAAGTGTATTAAGCTTACTTATAATGTAGCTTTAAAGCTTGCTATATTTTACACATTTTAGTCATCTACAGTACAATTTCAAGGATATATATTCCACATAACTGTTCTTTAGACAATAGGGATTCACAATTCACATACAAATGTCAAATACCTTCAAAAGGAACCAAAATATCCATCATATATGCTCCACATCACAACTGCCATGATCATAGCTAAAGTGCAGACAACAGCAAATTTGAAATAGCAGTTGGTTATCATGTGATCTTTTGCCTTGACCTTTGACCATTTGCTGCTGCCTTCCTGGGGACTCATTTTCAGAGACTAAGTTTGCTGGTGCCTTCCTGGGGACTCATTTTCAGAGACTAAGTTTGCTGGTGCCTTCCTGGGAGCTCATTATGTTTGCTGGTACCTTCCTGGGGACTTATTTTCAGAAAGTAAGTTTGCTGATGCCTTCCTGGGAGCTCATGGTGTTTGCTGGTGCCTTTCTGGGGACTCGTTTGAGGCATCGGAAAGGTACCGGCTAGCCGGTGCTATCTGGTACCTTTCAAATAGACACCAGTAAGCTATCCGGTGACCATCGGATGACCACCGGGTGGTTACCCGGTAACCTTTTTTTTTGCTATGGGCTGTTCTAGATTGATGATTCACAATCTGGAATACCGATAAATAAATATACGAGAAAACAATAGTTTTTATTTACCACATAATTCTGAAGTCTCATCACTGTGATCACGGCAGTCTGAATTACGATCACATTTCCTACGATTGGAGATGCACTGCCCATCATCACAGGTAAATTCACTTTCTGGGTCACATGAGTAATCTATGATGATAAAAAATAGTAAAGAGCGCCCTCTGTAGTTGTTTTGGCAAATCTCAGTGTGTAAGTGTTGGGGGGTGTGGGGAGGGGGCGTGTAACTCAGATTGCCGATTAAACCCGCATCATCCGGGAACTTTAACTGCTTGGTGCTCTTGTCGTGACGCTGCTTTGGGCGCTGTTTGTCGTCCGCTTGGATATAGACCTTATTGAAGTTTACACGGAATTGTTAGAAAAGTTCCTGATTGGGTTTCGAAAGTTATGGTAACACTTTCGTACTGGGCGGTTTTTACAAACCTGAAATATGATAATTCACGTTTCATTGGTTTTTTTATACTTTGTGAATTCTTTTTCTCGGTCTACACCATACAGTCGTTGTTTGTGTCTGATGGACTCGATGCAAGTTTATATATACATTTCTTACATGTTATGTGGGTTCTCATAAAGTGGCGCTGTTGTTGTGACTGAGTGTGGATTAATGGTTCTTAATTTTAGAACTAGGTCAAGGCCCGATTATCCTTTAATACCCGATGTCTATACAAATTAATAGGTATTTGATTTGTGTAATTGTTAAGTGGAAATCATTACCAGCAAAACGATCCTTTAATGTACATTGCAATATCAAAGGTGATAACGGACTCAGAGGTGGCGACTTTATTCCGTTAATCCATGAGCTCTGTGCAGTGATCTCAGAGCTTATGCTAGAACATTCGCGTACATTCTGCGTGGATACACTGTGACGTCACTGCACGAACGAAATATACATAGTGTAAATATTTACCTTGAGGAACGTAAGTACAGAAATCAGGATTACCCGGAACAGGCACATCTGGAAAAACGCCACAAATGTCAAAATCTATCGGAAAGAAGCAGGCTGGTGCACTCAAGATGTCTTCACACAACTGGCGACACGGCGCCTGAACAATTCCTGACTGACCCTCACTAGAAGCCGGACATTCCGGCATGAGTACGCCACAAAAGAGTAGCGGAGATCTTGGGTCACAGTTGATCAGAAACTGATAATTATGTGCAGCTGCTATAGCATCTTCCTTATGGTCGAATTCTGGATTGGGGTAATAGGTGTGATCATACGACAGTACCGTGCTGCACATATCTGTCAGATCCCCGAATCCATCAAATCCGGTACATGCATCTGTAACGTTATAGCGTTGTTTTTAAATCAACGCACAAATATTCAATTAATTTTAAAAATACATTTTTACATTGGATAATTTCCTTCAACTTCAAGCATAACAGGTAACCACATACTTTAACATCAGTATAGATTGAATAGTAAATACGTATTTTGTTCTTCTTTTTGCAATCATACGGTACAGGATAGACCGTTTCAAAACAAAAATATGACTAACACCTCGCCTTGATGACTCATTAATCATTATGACCACCTCATTCTACGAGTTTGTTTGGAATCAGACTCCCCGGATGTGCGGCTGTGTAACGAATTTATATAATAGTGGTATTTTTGAAATCTATGTAATATCTTTAGGGATAACAAACAGCCACATACAGAAATATAACAATATCCATCAGAATTTCTTTTGTCATCGCTCAATCCTAAGGCCATAATTTTAGACCGAACAATAGCTATCCGGGAAAAAAGAAAATCAACATTTAGGATTATCGTCTGCAAACCTACTGCGCATCTCGACTTTTCACAAAACCGGCTCCATATGACCAATATAATCCGATCCCCATTTGTAAATGATCTAGGCCTATACAGTCACGATTCTACCATGCCTAATCTATCGATCGTTAACCAAGTATACGCGCATCATCTATGCATACAGTTCGAGATGGAAACTCATCACCGCGACAGCCACAACTTACATGAACATCCCGTTTCATCCGAGTTATCCTTACAGTTAGGAAATCCGTTGCAGAGATCTAATTCTTCCTCAAGAAAACAGGTTGGCATAACTGCATAGAGTAATATGATAGCTATAGATTAAAATCTTTTACACTTATAAATGCAATAGAAAATTGCATGACCTGTAAACCATGATCAATCAATCAATCAATCAATCAATCAATCAATCAATCAATCAATCAATCAATCAATCAATCAATCAATCAATCAATCAATCAATCAATCAATCAATCAATCAATCAATCAATCAATCAATCAATCAATCAATCAATCAATCAATCAATCAATCAATCAATCAATCAATCAATCAATCAATCAATCAATCAATCAATCAATCGATCGATCGATCGATCAATCAATCAATCAATCAAAAGTTTGACTATTAGATTCGTATGGTTAAGGCATGATCATGCTGATCGTCTGAAATATAACGAATGTAACCCATGATTTTAGTAACATTTTTAAGTATTCGTGTTTACGTTGTTTATTGACGGTAGAATTAATAATAATTCTATATGCATGCACCGAACGCTTTTAGAACTTAATACGAGAATGCTTAAACCAACTGAAACTCGATATTTTGCGATGAAATTGAATATATTGATAACTTAATTATTAGTACCGAAGAGTTTTTATGACCGATATGAACAGCCATATTGTTTAGAATTAACGGTGTATACCTTTAAAATCTACCTCCCCAAAACAACAAAAACCAACGAGAACCCCCCCCCCCCCCCAAAAAAAAACCCACCACCACCCCAAAAACCAACAAATTACCATCGTTAATCTTATTAATCTTACCGCATATTTTGTTAACTTCGTCACTGTCATCCTTACAATCCGGAGTCCCATCACAAACTTGCATCCGACGAATACACTGGCCATTGTCGCACGTGAACTCACTCAGCAGATCACATATCACAGGCCCTATATCATTATATGGATTGAGTTTAAAGCAAAAACGTATATACAGGGTGACCCAAAAATATGTTAACACTCCGGGCACATAAGATATCTTAAAAGGCCAGGAACACACGGGTCTAATCTTGATGTATTATGAAAGCTGAGTAAATAAGCTTTCATTTGCATTTTATTGCGTTCCAATTGGTTATTTAGAACGGGAGATATGCTTCAGCAAACATGAGAAAGCAAAATCGGCCCGGAGTGTTAACATTTTTTTGGGTCACCCTGTACATTATAATGGCTCCATCGTGGAAAAAATCACATTGTTCACTCCGTAAAGATAACAATAGCGGACCTTTGTGATATGCCCAATTCGATATGCCCTACTTCCAGTTTGATACGGTTGCTAAAACCGTTAGACGTTTTGATTAATGTAAAGCCCATATGAAGCCAAACAAATTGATTTGTGAACTTAAGACTGTTACACTACTAAATGTGTAGAAATTATAGAGACAGCTTGTAACGGAGACAAGGGTTTTGTGCTGGGCGTCACCATACGCTCAATACCAGTACGGCATGGGGCAGGGTATTTTCACAGCTTTCAAAAAGTACTATTGAGCGACCGGTCAATCCGACCAATAGTACTTTTTGAAAGACAAAAAAAACCACCGGGAATAATGTCGAGAATCGTGAATCGTGAAATACACCAAACTAGTTTGTGTTATCTGTTGTAGTGTCCATCAATTAAATGGCAAGAATATTGCCATGCGTTTTATAAATATTATTGTATCATCAATACAGTGCCTATATCGACGGGAAATCGACCGAAAACCAACCAAATTGCCTGTTGACAGCCTATTATAAGAATTAATCATAAACGGTTCCTTCTCCACTTAATGGTATACTCAAGAATACCAAGTACACATTACTACACTACAAATCAAATTCAAAACTTTAAATCTAACCTTCAATAACAGGCATAACACACGTATGTCCACATCCATTAGAACAACACTTGTATCCCACGTCACAATTTATATCTCGTGTACATTCCTCGATACAAGATCCAAACATGCCATCAGTAGCTGGACAAACACCTGTTTAATAGAATTCAGTTAAGCTTATCATTGAAATGCCAAAATATGTGTCGGGGTTGAACCAATAAGAAGCCATCATGGCCAGGACGAAGATGGCTAGCAAATGGGTTGTTTCACAGATTAAGGATTCCGGTATGAGGTTGTACGTAATCCAAATAAGCAAAATCCCAATATCTATTAAAGATGGGACAATATTGACACCCCCTATAAAATTATATACACATTTTTGTTACCATGTATGTCAATATTACTCAACAACATCCTATTTATATTTAAAGAAAACATACAAACACTTATATATTACCCACCATCAGTGTCCTGTCTAATAACCAGAGTAGAGGAGATTAGCTCGCCATTCATGTTAACTTTTTTCATTAGATGGCTATCGATGTCATCTTTAGTAGTAGAAGTCTGACCTTCAAACACCACCGTGTAGTCTACTCGGATACTTCCAGGAACCAGGCTATCTATTCGAATACTCTGAAAGCCTGGTAAATCCATGTGGGTCTCAGTAAGCTTGCGGAAACAAAACGCACATATATTAGTTTATGCAGGACGATATATATTATAATAATTTGGTCCTGAAGAAGTCAGAGCTAATCCTGACGAAAGCTTGACAGATTAAAACTCGTCCGACGGCGAACCCGTTAAACTTTTAACTTATATTATGAATACCCGTGGTAAAAGCCTATCGCACAATAATGAACTCAAGTCACTATGCTAAAAAATCCGCGTTAACTGCAGTACGCTTGTATCATCAATTTAAAATAAATTTAAAGATCCTGCAATATTTTTCCTACTTCTCCTCCTTATGTTGGATTACAATGGGTGATGTCGTCTATTTACTAATGGGAGGCCCTCTGTTGTTTTACTGCAGGCCGAAGTGTCAATAGATGCAGACAACATGGATAGCTTATATCAATTATAAGTATAAAGTTTAAAGATAATTTGGATAACCATTTGCTGTGACACCAAACATCCTAGTTAAAAAAAACCTGTCTGACCTATAGAAACTGGTCAAAATCGGGTTGGGGCCGGATCTACGTATATATATATATAGGAAATATTGCTTGTCATAGTTGGTCAGATGACATGCTTACCACTGACTTTATGATCCATTCCCATTTTGCGTAACTGTTAGATGTCGTGTCGTAGAGATCTTGATTGTATTCTATAACGGTGCCATTGTACATCAAAAATGTAATTTCGCTTGAAATTTCTGAAGATCCTGTAGGAAAAAAGAGAAATCGAATACACAAGTTTTTAACATGACGAACCGTCATTAGGTGCACTCTCGTTGAACCTCACTACAAATCAAATTCAAGACTTTAAATCTAACCTTCAATAACAGGCATAACACACGTATGTCCACATCCATTAGAACAACACTTGTATCCCACGTCACAATTCATATCTCGTGTACATTCCTCGATACAAGATCCAAACATGTCATCAGTAGCTGGACAAGCACCTGTATAATAGAATTCAGTTTAGCTTATCATTGGAATGCCAAGATAGAATGTCGGGATTGAACCAATAAGAAGCCATCATGGCCAGGGCGAAGATGGTTGGCAAACAGAATAAGGATTCCGGTATGAGGTTGTTCGGAATCCAAATCAGCACAATCTTAAAGATCAATTAAAGATTGGTCACTTTTAACACACCCTATATATACTTATCTACTATTTTATTATGCATACCGATTTTCTTTCGGGTGATACGTAAATGGGTGAGCCACCCCTGTCAGAATCTTGGTACCACGTATGCCAATATTACTCAACAACGTCCTATGTATTTCTAAAGAAAACAAACAAACAAACAAACACTAATATATTACCCACCATCAGTATTCTTCATGATAATCAGAGTAGAGGAGATGAGCTCGCCATTCATGTTAACTTTTTTCATCAGATGGCTGTCGATGTCATCCTTAGTTGCAGAAGTCTGACCTTCAAAAATCACTGTGTAGTCTACCCGGATACTGCCAGGAACCAGGCTATCTATTCGAATACTCTGAAAGCCTGGTAAATCCATGTGGGTCTCAGTAAGCTTGCGGAAACAAAACGCACATATATTAGTTTATGCAGGACGATATATGATTTATAGTATAGAGATTTGACTACTAATTGGGGCATGGTAAAAACTATCCCCGGGTGTGATCTGACGATTAGAGCTCTTCTTTTTAGAGAACAAAGGCCGTGAGGAATAAGTAGCCGTATAACCGATATTGTTTTATGCTGGACCAAGGTAAACAAATATATTCTCCGGCTAACATCAAACTAATCGGATATAATAGATAACATATTGAACTCAAGTCACAATGCTAAAAAATCCGCGTTAAAACTGCAATACGCTTGAATCATCAATTTAAAGTAAATTAAAAGATCCTGCAATATTTTCCCTACTTCTCCTCCTTATGTTGGAATACAATGGGTGATGTCGTCTATTTACAAATGGGACGCCCTCTGTTGTTTTACTGCAGGCCGAATTGTCAATAGATGCAGACAACATGGATAGCTTATATCAATTATAAGAATAAAGTTTAAAGATAATTTGGATAACCATTTGCTGTTACACCAAACATCCTAGTTAAAAAAAACCCTGTCTGACCTATAATAGAAACTGGTCAAAAATCGGGTTGGGGCCTGAACGACCATCTATATATATAGGAAATATTGCTTGTCATAGTTGGTCAGATGACATGCTTACCACTGACTTTATGATCCATTCCCATTTTGCGTAACTGTTAGATGTCGTGTCGTAGAGATCTTGATTGTATTCTATAACGGTGCCATTGTACATAAAAAATGTAATTTCGCTTGCAATTTCTGAAGATCCTGTAGAAAAAAAAGAATTCGAATACACAAGTTTTTAACATGACGAACCTTCATTAGGTGCACTCTCGTTGAACCTCACTACAAATCAAATTCAAAACTTTAAATCTTACCTTTAATAATAGGCATAACACACGTATGTCCACATCCATTAGAACAACACTTGTATCCCACGTCACAATCCATATCTCGTGTACATTCCTCGACACAAGATCCAAACATGCCATCAGTAGCTGGACAAACGCCTAATATAATTCAGTTTGATTCGAAAAGAGTAAAATGTTTAGTTTACCATTAGAATTCAAGGATATATTCGAATTTAATAATTATAAATCAATTGAGAACTTTAAATCTAACCTTCAATAACAGGCATAACACACGTATGTCCACATCCATTAGAACAACACTTGTATCCCGCGTCACAATCCATATCTCTTGTACATTCCTCTATACAAGATCCAAACATGCCATCAGTAGCTGGACAAACACCTGTATAGAATTCAGTTAAGCTTATCATTGAAATGCCAAGATAAATTTCGGGGTTGAACCAATAAGAAGCCATCATGGCCAGGGCGAATATGGCTGGCAAACGGGTTGTTTCACAGATTAAGGATTCCGGTATGAGGTTGTTCGTAATCCA
This sequence comes from Ophiura sarsii, assembly GCA_035610835.1. Taxonomy (NCBI): domain Eukaryota; kingdom Metazoa; phylum Echinodermata; class Ophiuroidea; order Amphilepidida; family Ophiuridae; genus Ophiura; species Ophiura sarsii. Next base: position 5,110,627 of record CM069455.1, read on the forward strand.
AATAAGCACAATCTTAATATCTATTAAAGATGGGACAATATTGGCACACCCTATATAATTGTATACACATTTTTTTCGGGTGATACGTGAATAGGTGAATAACCCCCTGTCAGCATTTGGTACCACGTATACCAATATTACTCAACAACGTCCTATTTATTTCTAACGAAAACATACAAACACTTATATTACCCACCATCAGTGTCCTGTCTGATTACCAGTGTAGAGGAGATGAGCTCGCCATTCATGTTAACTTTTTTCATCAGATGGGCATCGATGTCGTCTTTAGTAGCAGAAGTCTGACCTTCAAACATAACTGTGTATTTCACCTGAATACTGCCAGGAACCAGATTATTTATTCGAATACTCTGAAAGCCTGGTAAATCCATGTGGGTCTCAGTAAGCTTGTGGAAACAAAACGCACATATATTAGTTTATGCCGGACGATATAGAATTTATATAATAGTATAGAGATTTGACTACTAATTGGGGCATGGTAAAAAATATCCCCGTGTGTGATCTGACGATTAGAGTACTCTTATTTTTAGAGAACAAAGGCCGTGTGCAATAAGTAGCCGTACAATCGCTATTGTAAACAAATATATTCTCCGGTTAACATCAAACTAATCGGATATAATAGATAACATATTGAACTCAAGTCACTATGCTAAAGATCCGCGTTAAAACTGCAGTACGCTTGAATCATCAATTTAAAGTAAATTCAAAGATCCTGTAATAATTGTCCATACTTCTCCTCCTTATGTTGGAATACAATGGGTGGTGTCGTCTATTTACAAATGGGAGGCCCGTTGTTGTTTTACTGCTTATATCAATTCGTCGTTCTGACATACCGGCACATCACAACAGAATTAAGTAAAGTGATGTGCCGGTATGTTAGAACAGCGACGAATTATAAGTATAAAGTTTAAAGATAATTTGGATAACCATTTGCTGTGACACCAAACATCCTAGTTAAAAAAACCACCTGTCTGACATATAGAAACTGGTCAAAATCGGGTTGGGGCCTGATCGACCATCTACGTATATATAGTGCTTGTCATAGTTGGTCAGATGACATGCTTACCACTGACTTTATGATCCATTCCCACTTTGCGTAACTGTTCGATGTCGTGTCGTAGAGATCTTGATTGTATTCTATAACGGTGCCATTGTACATCAAAAATGTAATTTCGCTTGAAATTTCTGAAGATCCTGAAAAGAATTCGAATACACAAGTTTTTAACATGACGAACCTTCATTAGGTGCACTCTCGTTGAACCTCACTACAAATCAAATTCAACACTTTAAAACTAACCTTCAATAACAGGCATAACACACGTATGTCCACATCCATTAGAACAACACTTGTATCCCACGTCACAATCCATATCTCGTGTACATTCCTCGACACAAGATCCAAACATGCCATCAGTAGCTGGACAAGCACCTGTATAATGGAATTCAGTTAAGCTTATCATTGAAATGCCAAGATAAATTTTGGGGTTGGACCAATCACAGTTTGATGTGATACATTGTAGTCACAGCATGGTCACAGCGAGATCGCTGACGGACAGTAAAAAGCATGCAAAAAACCCCATCTTTTGTCTTATCACACTGGGAGATTCACGATTAGGATAATATCTCGAAATACGATTCATTTTTTGAATCTTGGTTGCTATCTTTTGGAATTAGATCAGGTAGCCTAGTAAATTTCACCAGGAAAATACCCTCTTTTGGTTTATAGCACCATTGATGGGTGTTAACTTTGAAATATGAGATGAGTAAGCTATAACAAAATTAGCTTAGCCGTAAGTCTTCCGATTAAAAACACTTGTCACTAATTTGAGAAAAAATAATCAAAAGCAAAGTTTTATTTCACAATTGCAAATATGAATATGCCAATGTCCAAACTATCTGATATTTATATTATAATTCATCTTTAGCGTTGTTATCCATCTTTAGCGTTGTTATCCATCTTTAGCGTTGTTATCCATCTTTAGCGTTGTTATCCTATAGCACTATAACGAGGGGTGTTTCTTGATAGATAACATAACATATTTGAATAACATATAACATCATTACCCTAGTAAACCTTACCACATAATGTGTTGATTTCATCACTGTCATCTTTACAATTCGGAATCCCGTCGCATACTTCCATCCGTCGAATACACTGACCATTAGCGCAAATAAAGTCTCTCAATAGATCACAAGAGGGCGCTGTACCTTTATATGAAAGGAATAAACCATCCCATTTCAATATCTCTTCTTTTGTACCTGATTTCACTACATATATTTAATATTTGTGTTCTAAGCCGCCAACTATTTCATGTAAGCTTACTTCAGGTTTTCTATCATGTCACCCTGAGCTTTACAATACGATTTTCATCTAGTGATACTAAGCTTTACAAAGTCTTTTATATCATTACCATATTACCATATATAAGTTTATCCCAAGTATTTCATCTTTTGTATATAAAGCAATTCCAACAGACATTAACAAGGTTAAGGAACTGAGTGATTATACATCACCGGTAACTCTCTACAAAGAGCTCTGAAAAGCCATTCAATTGGTTCACTGCATGAGCCTAAGCTTACCACAGATCTCATGTGATCATAAGTTAACCACACTGAAACCTGAATTTTATTATGTGATGTGATCTGGCAACACCCGTCGGATAAGGCCTTATTTGAAATAGGGATTATTGGTTAAAACAAGTAAAACAATTTGTTATAATTATATGTATTATTCAATTCCAATACTTTGCACCATCATCTTTCATGAAATTTCAACTTCAAAAACTTACTAAGAAAGTCACTTTTCTGATTAACTTTATAATGTTATTCTATTAGACAAGTTTGGGCTGTGTTCACGATTTCTTGTGTTGTAGCCTTTTACGACATAGCACCATTCACTCATAAGTTATTTGTGTAGGCACTGCAGAATAAATGATCGAAACAGTTATGTAATCAGCAGAGTTTCAAATTTCTTATGATATAAATATCTCCAAAGAAAGATTTCACCATGCGGAGGGTTTCCCAGATCGCATCACATAATTAGTGCTCAGAATACATAAATACAAGAGAAAACAGATCAATCAGAGATACTCTGTATAGTAATAATATCATATGTTTTTTCCCAGAAAGGACGCCGCATCAATTACATATAATTCCTTCCGTTCAAAACAGGAGTTAGTGTAAATAGAACTAAGAAAGCCAACATATTATTTTGATGTAGGTACCACCAGTTGGTCATTTTGTGTTCCTAGTAATAGCTTACCACACAGTTTTTCGTTTTCGTCACTATTGTCTTCGCAATCATTCTTTCCGTTACAAACATGACTTTCTGCTATACATTGACCATTATCGCAAGTAAACGCCCATGATGGATCACAGATCGGGGGCTCGATGGGTGGTTCCTCTATAAGAAGAATATAGCAGGTTTTCACTTTCCACGCGACTTGTATTAGTTTTTAATACCATACAAAAAGGATTTTTTTTCAAGAAACCTTTCCCAACTGTCAGTCTTATCTCAGAATTACTGAACCAATACAAAGTATTTGTGTACTTAATTACAGTCAGTATGCAACCCCGCTCAAAGCCGTTGGATTTCTAACCCACTCACAGCGACCGGAAGTACTCACCCGTAGCGATACCGCTTCGTAGTAACAGTTGACCTCATGATAGCACGATGTAAATGAGCTCTTTTCATGATTATAATCACACATTTTAAAAACATTTGCCATGAAATTGTAAAATAAAAAGGCATGTGATGCATATAATATATCTAATATTATCTGTGAACTTCATGACATGTTGTATTTTCGGTGCAAATTATTGCAATCACACAGACCGAATTCAAGAAAAACTTGACGAAAATAAAGCCAAATCCACGGTAAAAAAGTCACTTCTGAAGAACCAGGCACCAATTTTATCCATGGTATCATAATATTCATAGTCTTTTGTAACTAGAAACATGCTTAAAATATTTTAACATTATTTAGTCCGGTCAAGTGAATGGTTATAATATAGCTCCTCGAATCTTGTCTCGAGCTAAATTCATTTCGTACCGTCGTTGGGTTGTTGATGAAGTGTTTAAATCTCACGGATATAACTAGTTTCGCTTGATAGCTCAGATGGCAAAGAGTTCGCTTGGAGAACGAGAGGTCCGGGGTTCGAAGTCGATCCTTCTGCTCTGCACAATTTCATATGATATTTTTTTCTCGTCAAAATCATTTTTCACAATTTCATCACACAAAATGCATGAATTCGGACGTTTTCATTGCAAAAACGGTATTTTTCCCCAAAATTTCAATAATGAATTCAAACGCAAACATGAAAATGAAGCGCGGGCGGGTTACGGGAAACTAAAAATCAAGTTGGCGAGGCCTAACGGGGGATCGCAAGTTTCGTTTTCTGACCGAAAATCGGTGAAAATCAGACACGGTTTTTCTTATCAAAAAAGAAGTCTGGCCACAATGTTTTTGATATGAAATTAAAGCTTAAAATTCTGTTAGAACGGAAATTGCTCTTAAAATATCGTACGAATTTTAGTCCGGTCAAGTGAATGGTTACAAGAAGCAAAGTCACGAAAGTTGTTAAATTCTAAAATTAGCGATAAAATCACTGTTTGTGGACCAAATAAGTCAGATTTGGCATCATATTATAGAGAAAATTACGAACAATCCACCTACTTCGCCATCATGGCTGCCAGCTAACCCTACCTCAATTGATTCAGGGAAAACAAACTTCTCATAAAGTTTTAGCGCAAGGTTGACATCCTGAAATCGATCTTTGCGTGGGTTAGAAATCGGCAAGGTCACTCATTGAAAGCGATACCTGCGTGCTGACTGATTAAACGCATTTCTTATGGTGATTCCAAATAATGGTGATGAAATTCAATACATCTAACATTTTTGAAACATTTTGTCGAATCTTGGAATTGTCGTCCGCAGCGAGTAAGAATAGTCTAGGTCAGGAATCTTTCCACAAAAGACAATAAAGGCCGTGTTCATTGTTTATACAGGGTGTATCAGAATGAACTTTACCACGGCAATATGAGTTATTACGATATGAATTCGATCGATATTGTTCAAACAGTTTTCACATATATCTTGCGTAAACGCACAGCTTTCATAAGTATTTTAGATTTTGAAAACCGGACATTTCTGATGGAAAATACAGACTTTCTGGTAAAGATGGTATATTTCAATTTTGGTCGAAATGATCAATTTAACTTATAATAAAAGTAGTTGACATACAATACGCGTGAGAAGAAACCATCAGATAAATCAGATTTGCCGATGGCTTTTCAAGGTCTGTGAATTCTTTGAGTTAACAAATTGAAAACACTTTTTTTCATCGATTTTCGATTAAGTCTTCCACACAAGAACAAAAAGTGATATATCAATGAAATGTAGGAAACATGTTTACCTTTATATTGCAAGTGTTTAAATTTAAAACAATAATAATTTTGTATTTTTTATGGTTTTTTAAAAACACGGTATAATTCATTGTGAATACACTAGATCATAACTACGCCTTGTGTAATATTATTTTTCGTTTGGCACCTCTCTTTCACAATGTTTAAGTAGACATTTGATCTCTTTCACAATGTTTAAGTAGACATTTGAAAATGTTATCGACAAATAGCATATATTTATTGTCTTCTTCAGAACCAGCCAATATTTACGAGCAATATTTTTTAATACAATGATTATTTTAGATATTTTTAAAATTCTAGGCTTAATCCTCATCCAATGTTTGAAAATGGTAAAAACTCAAGAATAATTGAGTAAAATTGTTTGTTTTTTAATTCCTAATTCTCCTGAAGATTATGAACATGTTTTAAATGTTTTATAACTTTGAGAATCGTCGATAATGCGATTTTTTTTGTTTTTTGTCGCAATACTACTACATCATTAACATAATCAGTTTCAACTCATACCACAATTGCTTTCGTCGCTGGCATCAAGGCAATCTTTCTTGCCGTTACACCGGGATGATCCTGGTATGCACCCCCCATCAGAGCACTTGAATGAATTGAAAATATCACATGGGAATTCTACATCTGGAGATGTAGGAGCACCACCTGAAACAAAAATCATAACAAACATTGTTGGTAAATACAGCCCGTGGTACATAAATCTAAATTAACTAATTTACTTCGATATATTGTAACAACCTATACAAAAGGGAAGTTGCAGAATCAATACGCTAGTCGGCGTTTGAGAAATGGTTACAGTAGATTCGAGTCTCTTCGAACGAGTCAATATTGCTCTGTTAAATCGTTATCTTTTTATACACAATTTTAATATAGTGCTGAAAAAAAGAAAGTCATACACTTTGTTTATGTCCCTTAGAGTAACTTCTGATTATTTGTTGACCAATTCCAAGCAGGGCTAGATAGACATTTGGATGGATCTTTTATGCACAATCTGCTACCAAACTTGCCACCAAGCAACACAGATAAGCCATGATTAGCACCCCATTTAATGAAATCCGTGCCGTATACAAATTCACATTTTTGGACAAAACATAATCGGAAAACTCACTATACAACATAAAGTAAGTGTATGACATTCTTTTGTTGAGCACTTTAGCTGTCACTGATTGAAATCACTTTATGGGTAGAAAAACCATATTATTAGACATTGACAGAGCCCTGACTGCATTCGCGTTGCTTTAGATTCTACGTCGGTACTATCATCCGGATGTTGTTCAAACAAAGTCAGCTAGTTACAGTTAATACAGTTAATCTTATTATCGGCGCGACGGTTGTGGTGGTGGTGGTGGTTGATGGTGGTGTTGGTGGTGTTGGTGGTGTTGGTGTTGGTGGTGGTGGTGGTGGGGTGGTAGTGGTTGTGGAATTACGAGGATATTGTTGTTATCCCTGTTTTTTGTTTTTATTTTTACGTATATAAAATTACATTCATGAATATTGATATGATCAGACATAAATGCTTACATATTTCTACCATTTCATCACTTCCATCGCTACAATCTACATCGCCGTCACACAATCTGTTCTCATGAATACAATCCCCGTTCTGGCATTGGAATTCAATAGTAGGATTGCAATGATCTGTCATAAAATAAATAAATATATTTGTTTTAATTCAATCATTTTATTTGTTAAGAGCAATATTACGACTTACTTACATTCATAGTCACAATGTCTTTATACAGCACAACAAAGTGGGATTGACGGTGGCGGGAGGGGGGGGGGGGGGGGGGGGGGTAGTCCACTTTCAGTAAAAATGGTTATAGAGGGGTTCTTAAACTGTCCTTTGTATGGAACCCAGACCTTAATGGTTCACCATTGCACCAAACAAAGTTCTAAAGCGGTTGTTAATAACCACTTATGGTGTTTTTAAGAACAAATTATGGTTCTTCAATTTTTAAGAAACATTTTTGCGAGCTTCTATCTTGATGGTTCCATATAACGGACAAAAATGAACTAATTTGACAATTTTTGATGAGAGAGTATAGGATAACAAGTGACATAAGCATGTACTTATATCGGAGTTGATTTCCAAACTCCAACGGTTCTAGGATCAGTTCAATCCAATATCGAAGTAATCATGTAACTCCCTGGTAACTGGATCACTTACCGTTAGGAATTATAATACCCGCAATAGACTTTCTGTAACGATCAAGTCCATCGGGGTTCGGGACTAAAAAAGCGTGATCCTATTGACATAGCGATAATCAGATTAACACTTTGCCGGTAAATATGAAACCCAATGCGTATAGATTAAAAGGCAGAAAATATCAACACGAAGAAGGGGGTTTACTTACCAGTGGTAGTTTGATCTGTTGGTCGAGTCCCGACAGGAGCATTATTTCCTCTGAAAAAGACTTCAAAATCATGGATTTATTAGATGGTATCAGATATCACGATTGTAGCGAATAATAAGGCTGTCGTTTTCTATCAAACATTGTAGGTAAACTAAAGTCCCCACCTATAATTAGAACACATTTAACTGCTCTTTGGGCGATTCTAGTTGAAATGATACAACCCCTATGGAAGATAGGACCTTAATCTTCAACAGGGATTGTAGATTTCAAATGCAGGTAAACCCATTTGAAATTCACACTCCATAGTGGTAATGTCTTACACAGGGGGTGTATGGAAATGGAATAACAGACAGTGATCTACAATTCGTGAAACATTTGAGTTGATAGCGTAACCATCCATCATTGTTTAGATTCATATACTAATTCTTATGCTCGTACTTGATTGTTCTTCAGGTAGTTGTAGGTACAGTATTACGATGAGAGTCAAAGCGGCCGTCATCAACAAGGCAATGAAGCATAACAAGGACAAACATGCGCATTTCCATTCCATACATTTGGGTTTGTAGCGCTTCTCTTCCTTTTGGAAGTCGTCGATGTCACCATCGTCGCTTTCTCTGTTGGTTGGATAGACATTGATAGATCAAAATGGATTCAAAGTTAAAAGAGTTTAAAGTTAATACCTTTTGATATGAACAGAACACTTCGGAAAAGGTGTACTTTAAGTTAGTATTCCAATTGGACGATACTGGCACCGATAACATGTTCTAAAATCGGGCGATACAGGCAATTGTTATGTACCAGTATTGAACGATACTCGATACTGGTATACCAGTATTCTGGACTTAAAATACACTTTCGATAGCCATTAATAGATCAAAATGGATCCAAAGTTAATAGAGTTTGAGATAATGAAGTTAATACAGATATGATATGAACAGAACACTTCGGGAAAAGTGTACTTTAGATACTGGTACGTATAAAGTCATGTTCCAGTATCGGACGATACTGGCACCTATAAAAATGTTCCAGTATCGAGAGACACTGGCAACCTTTATGTTCCAGTAGTGAACGATACTTGATACTGGTATTATAATACCAGTATCTGGGATCTAAAGTACACTTTGGAGAGACATTAATAGAAACAAATGGATCCAAAGTTAATAGAGTTTGACTTAATAAAGTTAATAAATGTTTATATGAACAGAACACTTCGGAAAAAGTGTACTTTAGATAGGCTACTGGTATATGCAAAGTCAGTGTTCCAGTATCGGACAATACTGGCACCTATAAATTTTGAAAATAATGTTCTTACTCGTTCACGTCGATTATCGATTCCTTATCAGGCGTAGTAGGCGTTCGGTTTCCATCAATGCCGCTGTCTTTCTCGTCAACATCATCGTCAAGTGAAAATGATACTTTTACCGAATTCGTGTCTCCGTCATCAAATACTTCTGAATCGAAATCGTCGTCCTGGGTATAGGCGGGCGGTGTTTCCTTCATAGTGAAAAGACGAGCATAACGAATATTAGCTATAATTTTGCCATATATCAAAGTCTTTTTCCATCAACAGAGGTTGCAGACAGGGCGATAGTCTCTCTCCGTATCTCTTTGTTCTTTGTGTGGAAGTGGTAGCAATAATGATTAGAAAAAATGAAAGTATTAAAGGATTTCAGATTGATGATAGTGTTTATAAATTAACACAATATGCAGATGACACAACTGTAATTCTGGATGGGTCAAAACAATCACTAGAACATGTAATAAGTACTTTAGATACATTTCGACATATGTGTGGTTTAAAGATTAACAAACAAAAAACATCAGCAGTATGGATTGGTAGCAACAGAACCAATATAGAACAGATTTGTCCAAATCTAAACTTAGATTGGAAATTAAACGGTGTTTTCGAAATGTTGGGTGTAAAGTTTAGTACAAACCTTAAAGATATGGTTAATATGAACTATACACAAGCCTTAGATTCTATTAAAAACGTAATTACTATGTGGTCGAAACGCTTCCTGACAGTGTATGGAAGAGTAACCGTGGTTAAATGTTTCATGTTATCAAAATTTAACTATATCGGTCAAATGCTTCCAAACCCTTCAGATGAATTTCTGCGAGAAGTAAATGAGTATATATTCAAATTCATATGGAATGGAAAACCTGACAGAATAAAACGTAGTCAAATGATACAGGAATATCATTTTGGAGGAGTAAAAGTTCCTCATATTATTTGCCACCTGAAAGCTTTAAAAATAAGCTGGCTAAGACGTATTGAGCTAGGTGATCAAAAATGGATTAAACTTTTTCACCTATTATCCAACTTGAATAAAAATGACATCTATGAATTTGGAGAAAATAGATGGAAAAAAATAAAGAATCAAATAAAAAATAAGTTTTGGTATGATGTATTATATGCATGGGCTAATGTTATTCACAACCAGATGTGTGACCCAAATTTGGATTATAACTCCATAGCAAGGAATTACCTATGGTGGAATGATAAAATAACGGTTGGTAATCAATCTGTAAGATATAAACATTGGTATGTTAAAGGCGTAGTGTTCATAAATGATCTGTTGAAAAGTAATGGTAAATTTCTTTCTTTCCGTGAATTTTGTAACAAATATCATATACGCTCAAATATTATCGAATACTCTGGTATTGTGAATTCAATCAAAAGTAAATGGCCTTGTATTGGCAGAGGCAGAGCAAAAGTCCTGGAACCTTTTACACCTATGGCGTATGACCTGCTCTTAGGAGCGAAGAAAGGTTGTAAACCATTCAATAAACTATTGCTAAAGAATGTTAAGACATCTTGTAACAGTCCGTTGAAATGGCAACACGAACTAGGAGTTTCAATCGACATAAAGGAATGGCAACGAATATGCTATCGACCAATGCAAATTACAAAAGATGCAAAACTTCATTGGTTCCAGTACAGAATACTAAACAACATATTGGGCACAAACCGTTTGCTTTATAAAATGAAAATAAAAGATAATGATCACTGCAGCTTCTGCAACTCCAAAACAGAAACTATTTTTCACTTGCTATACCAATGTGATATTGTTACAAGTTTCTGGAAACAAATCCAGCTATATATTAGATGTATATTTGCCCCAACTCTAATAAATATCAATATAACGCCTCTAATTGTTATTTTAGGCACACAGAAAGATGACGCTCTTGACCTTGTACTGTTATTAGCTAAATTCCATATATATAGGGCGAGAGTACAAAATACAAAACCAAACGTAATAACTTTTAAACATGAAATTCTTTTCCATCTTAAGGCCGAAAAATCTGTAGCAATAAGCAATAATAGACTTAATCAATATGATAAAAAATGGGCTAACTGGAATCGTCTATTTGTTTGAATAGGAATGAAAAATATGATTGTGTATATAGTTGGATTTTGATTTTGATTTTGATTTTGTTTCGTTTTGTTTCTTTTCCGTTTTGTTTATTTAATATATTGATATGGAGTTGTTCACACCTTGCTTTGACTGTGTTTTTCGGGTACACTTGCAAACGTGTGCGGTGCACACACTATGTATATATATAAACATGTAAAATAATGTATAATATATATATGCTGTAAAGAGAAGTGATGAGATGTTGTCAATAAAAAAAATTACCTCTTGCTTGGGGGGGAAAAAAATTTAAAAAAAAATAAAAATAGAATTTACAATGAAGATAGCCGTTTCACAATTTTATTTTATTTTTTTACTGCGCATGGAAGCTCAGAAGTTTTATCGTCAAACAATTGATTTAAGATGCGGAGACCCGAATTAACTATACGTTTCCGATTTAGTGACTTTGCATTCATCATGAAAACACTCTGTTCTCGCGTTTTGAATATCATTAGTTTTTGTGATTAACCTCTGAAAATAGTGATATCGCTGAAGACATTAAGAACGAACTCAGGGAATTTCGAAAGAGTCTCGGATTATCACATGACCGTCAATGGTCAAGATAACATCGTTTGTGTGCAATCACCAGCTCAATTTAACTTTGTGAATGTTGACGATTAAACTTCTAAACACTATGCGTAATTATCATTTCGAAATGGTTAATTTGAACGCCCAGGTGCAACGTTAAAATGTTTATATAGGTATGAAGTCCCACTAATGATGTAGGCAAAGATGTTTTGACAGATGTTATTGAATGTTCAAACAAATATTAATGACCAGCAATGTGTCTCTACTCGCAGATAAATGTTACTACCTGTCTTTCGTACAATAATTACTATTGGTCAATTATGATATAATCATTTTAATTGACCAATTACAGTTTTGCTTATAAATATTTTATGCTAATATTGAAAATTGTAATTATTCTAACGATGTCTCTGATTGGCACAATATTTGACACATTCTTAATTTCAACCAATCGGCCGGTAGTTCTCCGGGGGTTAATTTTAAGGACGTTTACACGTGATATCTGCTCACGTCCCCAGCATGCCCAGTAGAGGTACAATACCGTTTGCACCTCATTGCACAATCACATAAGGTTATACGCGCTTCGCTGCGTGACCTGCTCTTAGCATGGCACTCATTGATTGGCGCCGTTTTCTTCCTAATTTTGACCACTTGATTTATGGTAATAATAACTTATCGAAAAAACCCGATAGAAACGCTTGGAACGTTAGTATAAATCCTTATTAAGACTGTTGAAAAGGCTAATTCGTCTGTTGTAAACCATTTTAAATTCTCTCAAAAATGTCAAGTTTGATCATATACGTAAGATTTGGGAGCTACTCGACACAAAGAAGTATAACCAGATAACGACCAAAAACTGTCCAGATCCACTTTTTGCATACTTTATACAGCAATATGTTCCTGCCTGATGTAGGTTTAGTCAAATTAAACATTCAGAAAGTCAAGAAAATTGGATCTTGCAGACCGTACAACAAAATAACAAAATAATAACAAAATATTGACCACCATTCTCGACCAAATTCTGATATTTGTTGACAATTAAGTCTAAGGTTGTAATTTATTCGCTTTGTATTTTAAATATTTTATTTACACTTTTTAAAAACAAATATTTGAAACGAATCATTCAATAGAAATTGAATCATACTATGATCTGTACTTTGTGGCAATTCTTTTTTATTTTATTTAGGGCAGATGATATATTTACCGACAAAATGAAATACTTGTTATCTATTTTAAATAAGGACTTTCGAAACTGAGTCTCTAGCTTTAAATGTTATGTTACGATTAGTTGAGTTTTTGTTTTGTTTCATCCACAAATATTTGATACATGAAATGACCGTTAATTTCGTTTCTACCCAGTTGATCTCAGTTTAAAGGAAACATTAAGGAACAATTATTATATATGTGACACAACATGAGTAAGTGAGATACAATTAGGCAGTAGCTAATTTGTATTAAGAGCACAATTGTGGGACAAGCGTAAGGTCACCATAAGTCAAATTCATAAAAAGTCTTATGTCTGATCTTTGATACGTGAAAGCCTCGAATTTATAAAAAATAAAGAAATAAATTACATTTTGAGGTATTTTATTTTAATAAACTCCATTGACTTGTTAACAAAATTTAAAATGTAAATATCTTGACAATTTGTATTTGATGTTTTGAGTCAAAGTGATTTTCAATGGTGTTGGCTTTGGTTAGGAATGTGATATATATAATAATTACTTTGGTACCAAAATGTCCCTTAATGTATACATAATGATATTATCATGATATAAATAACTCAATTTTCAAATTTCCCTCATTGAGCCTCATCTACAGTTAGTATGTAGACGAGTCTATGGCCAATCACGATGTGGTGTCCTTCCGGTTCATTGGCCATTGAGCAGACACGCAAAGAAAAATAGCGAAGATCGGTAATTAACTCACGGCGAATTAGATACATTTATCGAATTGAAAAGAGATTGTTTATGCCGACTCACAACAAACAGAAGCATTTGTCGCGGTTATTTATGTTACACATGAACTTTACCTATGCAAAATGAAGCGATATGGTTCCCATGAATTTGGTGTTAAGATTGCGAAAGGTATTTTCGGCAAAATTGATTAAATTTGCAGTATTGAAACATTGTTTTTCAATACCAACTAAACATTGATTCTAACAATTATAACACACGATTCCATGGTCATTTTGATTGTTTTCTAATTTTTTTATAATTGATCTAACGACTTTTTTTGTGCTATTGTTTCAAATTACCATTCAATTCATATTGTTATAATGGTTGTAATCATTATTCAAGAAAGTGCAAGGTATTCTCATTGGTTCTAAGAGAAATTGTTGACATTTACATGATATATAATAACACGGCGACTATTTATTAGCATGATCATCCTCGCGCAGTGTGGGGTTATTACTATAGCTTTGTTCAATCTTCTATTTTTCTGCGTTCTTTTGCGGCGCAGTACGCTGACACATGGTGTACTCATCACCGCACGGGATTGGTGGGATATCTGTGGGTTATTCGATACTAACAGGGGTAATAGCTTCTAAATAAGGGCAATAAGAGGTACTAAACAGATAATGTGAAATTGGACATAAGCGAGAATAAAGTTAGATCACATTGGAGAAGATTGCATTAGTTGTGGGAATATAACGTTATGCAGTAACATATTAAAGTTATAGAATTAGAGAATAGGCCTAAAGGTATTACTTTTAGAGCGCACACGTGTTATAATGTAAGACATAAATTTCGACCTTTTTAGTAAGTTTATTTAAACATGGTATTATTTTAGGTTAACTCTTATTCTTATATAGTCATACTTTATAGACATTATCTATTAAAATTAGTACCTGCACTCACGCTCATAAAATCCGAATACCTGGTAACGTCGCTGCATGGAGGTACATAATTAGATCATACAGGTTCTGAGTTCCACCAAAATCAAAAGACATTCTCTGAATGTTGCATTGTATTAGAGTAATAACATCACTTGATCAAAAGCATGTACATATTATTTGCAAACAAATAATTGTATTGAAACCTCCAGGTGTAAAAGATGGACCACAGACAATAGTTTGCAACAAGTCATACAAATTAGGCACCATCTTGAACACACATTTGAAACGAGTTAACACTCATGGACATACAGTGGAATAAAAGCAACACTTACGTATAAATTGTCAGCCATTTTCACTCTGTGAAGAAATGTTTCGTCTAGAGAACGCCAATTCTGTCTATTAAAACCATGCTAACCTCACCATCGAAACGACAATTAATTTATGATTGATAAATTATACCTAGTCATAGCTACTTAGCGGGGTACAACGAAAACAGATAGGTAAATTTGTTGCATGCCAAAATATATACAACTAATTAGTTGTTTTCTTATTTATTTACCATCTTCAATTGAGCTATCTCTTACACAACGTCATACTGTCTATTCATGTGACGAGTGAAACAGTCAGTGAACCCAATATGGTCTGTGTACTCGATAAATAATTGCAGTCGACAAACAAAAATAATACGAGCTGATGAAGCGCAATTAATGCAATATCCAAACACCGTTAAAACCTTTTCAAAAGTTGTGCGTGATCACTTTCAGAAGTTGTGTTCATTGCGAACCTTTCATCTTTCTGTGCCACCCGGGGTAGGGAAATACACGTCTGTGCCACCCGGGGGGAGGGGAACTACACCTGCTGTTCACAGTAGATTCATAAAAGTCCCCCGCTTTCCCTTATAACCTTTTTGCATCTTTTATTTTATTTTTAGGATTAAAATGGGTGTTTCCATAACCCGACCACCATTCTCTATCTGCCCACATGTTTTGACCAACAATTAGGGTTAGGGTTAGGGATAGAATTGGTCAGATATGGTGGTCAGAAAACAAGTGGTCAGAAAGGTGGTCAGATAATGATGGTTAGGTTATGGAAACACCCGATTAAAATAGCTACCTCGGCACTGACAGCCTAATTGGTCTAGTTGTTATGAAAGTCATTTAGGGACCGTAAGGGCGTTGCTTTGATTTGCTTTAAATGATTTTCCCAACTTGGGGAAAAGTTTCGAAGTCTGAAGACTTGCGACTCTGCTACCAATACATATATTACCCCAACAATTGTAAATTAAATGCTCACTACATATTTCGAATGTTTATTTTGACACCAGCGTTCATGATTGCTCAGCCATGAAAAATACACTTTTTTTTTGGCCAAGCATGATAATCTTCATGTGAATACGAGTGACCACTCTAATCTATATTGTATACATACTGTAAACAAGACCACGGTTTTAAAAACTTTATTAGGAATATTTTACATTTCACTATTGTTTTATGTTTTGTGTATATACAAATAAAAACAATTTATTTAACTTCAAATAACTTTGTTTCGTTGTAATTGATGGTTTTTAATAATGACGATTTGTTTAGCCAAAGTCTAAAACAAACTCGAGTTTACCACAAGGCAGTTGCCAGTTTTTATGTTCCCTTTCATGGTCACGCCCTCACGTGGAGTGATATGTTCAATTTAATTGTGCGTGTGATTTTGTTTTAGCCAATCAGTTCCCAGTGGCTGCTGTCTATTCCTCGGTCATTGCGCCCCCGTTATAGTCCAGAGGCTAACTCTCATACGAGGCCTAGTTAAGGCGAATCGTTCAACCGGTGTACCTTCTCAAATCTGATCACATAGGTAGTTAGTATAGACCCTCCAGATAAGTGCCAGGCAGTGAGTCAATCCAAATTGTGGTGTCACATTTTTTTTACGGGCCTTTTTAAAGAATGTCTCATTTGATAGTAAAATTGCACGAGTTCAGGGTAGGGGAAACATAAATCATCATATCTATGCTTAATTTTAACCGAATTACGTCATTCTTGCATCAAAACATGCCAATTGATTACCGCTCTCATGTTAACATTTCACTGAAGCTGTGTATCACATAAATAATACGAAATACTAATATAATATATCCATTTGACCAAATATTATCATGTTTTTTGCATACTATTTTCAACATTCAGCAAAGTTTATTTAGAAATAATTCTGATAAGTTATTTATCATTAAATGTTGTTGTATTGGCAGTCAAACATGTTGGTGTCATATTGGAAATAAATTGGACAGATAATAACTTCACATGTTTACATACTGTTTTTTCAAAGTGTCCCATAGAATAGTGGAATTTGATCGTTTTAGGTGAGAGGAAATATTAATGTCACATCTATGCGTTTAATCAACGAAATGTATTATCTTGGTAGGCATGGATATGGTATGAACCTCTCCCTCTTGGTCCAAAATAGTTCTCCTCGACCAGCTTCGATTATGGTCTTTCCAGACCAATGACAAGAAAGCATTTATACTATTATACAGCTTAACCCATATTTGTGAAGTATGTCTTAGAAGTCACCTCGTAGGTGACTTGTATTTATTTTAATTGAAAGCATTTTAGGATTGTAGGTGCTTGCTTAAAGGCAAAGGTCCACTCTGGCTAGTTCACCCAGGGTGAACTGGCTTACACCTGTTCATTTGGTGACAGATGAAATAGAGTTAAGAAATCTCAACCTTGAGATATTCCCAAAGGATATGGCTGGTAAGAGTGGACCTAAGGTTTTAACTCGGTGGTGTCCCCGAACTACGATGGCTCTCCACACTTTTGCATTACATTCCAGTTGCCTGTAATGTTTGAGCCCAAGTTTGACAGGTTGAACTGGCCATCACGCTAGTATTAGTAAGTTCTACCCCAGAATTACATCCATCCAACACCATTGACCGCATGCTGGGGGACCTTGAGTGTGGCAGAGGTGGAACAGGTAGCAAGCCCGTAGGCGCTGCAGTCTTGCCACATGACTTAGCACACGTGGTGACCTTCAGCCAGATTTGGGCTAGTTTTAAAACTAAAATCTGCATCTGCTCTTCGGATAATTTAATGTGAATTTTTTTCTCGAAATTTGAACTTTTGTTTTTCCAAAATATGATATAGCACTAGTTTCTATGACAAATTGAAGTTAAAAGTTGGAATTTCTGAACACAACAACATTTTTCAAAAGTAACATATAGGGCTTCTATGAGTTACACCAAGCGGTGGAAATGGTAGCAAGCACGCTGGCAAGACACAGGTGGTGTGAAATGAAACAGATAAATGGTGTAGGAGGGGATGAAATTATTACCCTGGATAAAGCATCAAAACCGTGGTCATGAAATCTTGATAACTACAGGGAACGGCGTCGGTCATTTATTGCAGTCTTTATGTTACTTGTCTCCAATCCAGTACCTGCTTGAATAAATAAATAAATGTCAGAGCAGGTCTTCCCGGTTTTCTTTTGCCATGCTTGGTGCACCAGTTGGGATACTGGCTCCTCACTTCTAAAACAGTGGCCAGCCAACATTGTTTGTCTCTTCTGAATCTTCTGGCTTAATTTTGGGATGTCACTATACACTTGGGTATTTGTTGTATGTTGTTTCCAGTTGACATTGAGTACTGCTCTCAATTCTGGTGTAGCAACCATCAAGCTCTTTCTGTAACTGGGAGTAATGGTCCAAGCTTCGCATCCATATAACAGAACTGACTCTATGGTTGAGGCAAACAGTTTGAATTTCCGAGAAAGAGTAGACTTCCATATGTTGGTCATTTTGCTACATGCTCTCCATGCTGCTCCTTTGCGTTGCTATGTCATTTGCTGTACTCTCCATCCAGGCATCAAGATATTTTAAATCTTGACCTCCTCCAACTGTATACCATCATTTGTCTGTATGGATCCCTTCTGACTCTGGTTATATAACTTTTTTCTCTCATTCCAGCATTCATTTTCAGACCGACCTTTGCTACTCAACTCTTTGCAGCAGATCTTGAGAATTTTCAGCATGTTGCTACGGTTGATTAATAATAGTGTCAAATGCCTTTCTAAAATCAATGTAGGTGATTACTGATGTTAGGTTGTTGGGCCTTAACTCCTTCTATAAGCCTCCCCAGTGCCAGTATGTGGCCGTCTGTCGTCCTTCCGACCCTGAAGACGTTTTGATTGGTTTTAAAATACTGATCCAGCTCTGGTCTGATTCTGTCCAGGATCATTCTGTTGTACGTTTTGGCAACAATATAACTTAGGCTGTTACCTCGGTAATTGCCTCCTAGGCTAAGATTGCCTGATTTTGGTATTGGAACTATGTGGAGCCATAGACGGTCCGTCTATGGTGGAGCTCGCTTCCCCCAGTCAGTAATGCTTCATTGCAGAAGTTCAACACAATGTCATCAAGGTCGCATATTTACGGAACTTCAGGTGGGATGTTGTCTTCATCGCTGCTTTTTCCTTCTACCAATGACTTTTTAGGTTTGTCATATTCCTCTTGGTCGAAAGGACCTGTTCTAGTTTCCAGATCTTTTAAGAATTGATGTGATTTCCTCCTCCTCCTCCCTCAAACCTTTGGTGGATGCTTTCCCACCAGTGATTTCATTGATAAGTCTCCAGCTTAGAGCATGCTTGGAATTGAAATGGGCCGCTTCTACTTCCTTGATCTTGCTGATCTTCTTATATATGACTAGACTAGATTGTAGGCTTCATCAGTTCTCTATGGGATTCTGGGCCATCATGACATATAATGGTTAAACACTAGTTAGTTAAAATCCATGTGTTAATACAAACTATTGACAATGTTATATTGAAAGTAAACAATATTCGTCATGCTAAAATCATTTCGTTGGAAAGACTGAGTAAATCATTACACATTACAGTCGTCAGACAACTCAGTTATGTTGGCCCAGAAACCCTAAAATGATTTCAAATAAAATAAATACAAGCCACATATTATTATTTTTTATGAACTGACTGCTAAAAATACTTCACAAATATTGGTTAAGCTCTATAATACTAATAGTATATAAAAATTAAATGCTTTATTGCCATGTCATTGGCTGGAAAGACCATAATCGAAGCTAGTCGAGGAGGACTATTTCGGACCAAGAGGAGAGAGGTTCATACCGTATCCATGGGTACCAAGATAACCTATTTTTGTTGATTACTCGCAATGTGACAATTAATATTTCCTCTCACCTAAAACGATAAAATTCAACTGTTTATAGGACACTTTGTAAAAACAGCATGTAAACATGTGAAGTTATTATCTGTCCATTACATTTCCAATATGACAACAACATGTTTGACTGCCAATACGACAACATTTAATGATAAATAACTTATTAGATTTAATTCTAAATAAACTTTGCTGAATGTTGAAAATAGTATGCAATAAACATGTTAATATTTTGTCAAATGATATGTTATTATTAGTATTTCGAATTTATTTGTGTGATACACAGCTTCATGGAAATATTAACATGAGAGAGGTAACCATTTGACATATTTTAATGCAAAAATGACGCAATTCGGTTAAAAATAAATATATATATGATGATTTATGTTTCCCCTACCCTGAAATCGTGCTATTTTACTATCGAATGAGACACCTTTTAAAAAGGCCTGTAAAAAAAATGTGACACCACAATTTGGATTGACTCACTACCTGGCACTTATCTAGAGGGTCTATACTAACTACCTATTTGATCAGATTTGAGAAGGTACACCGGTTGAACGATCACTTTTTTAGGGGCCCCAGCCTCTAGACTATTACATCTTGTCGGGCTGATCGGCTTCTAATCTCAGTCGTCATTATTTCTTCCAGTGCAAGACTGATTAATCTATTTTTTAACTACGCCATATCACCCGTCTTTGTGGACTTTATCATCAACTTTCCGGCGAGATGCAGGACTATTTATTGTCCATATCGCCGCTTTCCTTCAAGAAGATTTGTCCATCGGGTGTGTTATTAGTATTTACCCGCGTACATTTCTTGAGTAGCTCTAAATTGTGATCATCTTCGTAGCCGTAAACTTTAAAATATAGAGTAAATGGCTGATAACTTGCGCAAAATCTTAAAAGCGCCTTCGTGGTCAATTTTGACCCAACGTCAACTTTTAAGAAAACGCAAAGTCCAATTTGTATGTAACTTTCAAAATTACCTAGTTTGAGCTAATTTACATTTATTAAGACATCAAAATCGCAGCCACAAGCCACAAGCCACAAAATGATAAATATGAAAGAGTTTATAATCAAACCCACTCCTTTTGGACGCCATCTTAAATAATCCCTTAGCATAGCAAAATTAATTGTTGGTAACATCCTAAATATGTGTTAGGTACATGAAAGGAAGTCAAACAGTTGGTTTGGGGAGTCCTGGGGGGGGGGGGGGGGGGGGGGGGTTCAAGGACCCCCTCGTATATGTCCGACTACATTTTACCTGAGCTATAGCTTCCTCGTTTTCTAATTGCATTCAATTCCTGCCTGTTGAAGCACTTGTTAGTGTTGTAATATACACTCGTCCAAAGAAGTTCCTTTCCACTTCGTAAAGTCCAAATATTTCAAATTAATATACAGTCATCAAAAAAAGTAACTATACAGGTAATAAATGGGCTTTTAACTCTTAAAATATACATCCTACCTAAAAATATTAAATTATAAAGTTGTTGGAAAATTCGTTTTCTTTAATATGAGATATTGCACGCTAGGATCGGGTGATTATATAGGAAGTAGCACTCAAAAATGTAAGGAGAAGTCCGATTTTCATTTTCACATTTTTATTTTCTACACGCGAACCAATCTACGGGTACCTTATTGATTACCGGTAGTGCAATTGGGGGATGCATGCTTAGGTTGGACAGTCGGCCGCATTGTTCCGATGGATCAATACGCCACACACACGCTACCTGTCATTCTCTCCCCCGTGTTGAAATGTAAAATGTGAATTTGAAATTGTGACTTTACCTTACATTTTGGATTGTCGCTTCTTAAATATTCCACCGATCCTAGCGTGCAATATTTCATATTAAAGAAGATAAATTTCTCAACAACTTTATAATTTAATATTTTTAGGTAGGATGTATATTTTAAGAGTTAGAAGCCCATTTATTACCTGTATAGTTACTTTTTTTGATGACTGTATAATAGAGTATATATAATTGTATATCAAAATAAGCAGAAAGTAATCCTCTAACGGCTAACCATGGAATTTAGACATGATCACTCATGCATGTCAGATCCCATTCACTTGACAATGGCAAGGTCTGTCGAAGAAGATTGCAAAAAATTGGATAATCCCTCCATTCAAATGTTTATTGTGAATGATTGAACACAATATGAACCTTACCATTGCTTAATGAATGTGCTCAGCCATGCATGAATGCGTACATCTTAATTTCATACAGACATGATAGAGAATTATTGTCTGCTTATTTTGACACGCAATTGTTTAATTTATATCAAATATTTATGTGAAATATTTGAACTTCAATATTTGAACTTCAATGAGTGGCAAGGAACTTCTTTGGACGAGTGTACATATGGTGTATGATGTGTATTATTGAATGTAAATTGATAGAACTTGAACAGAACAGCGTCTTGAATAGAACTTGAACAAAATAATTTGAACAGAACGAACTTAGAAGTAGTAGTCAGCATTAATTGAGTCTCAATAATTTAGAACTTGAGTTAAAGGGATACTATTAGAGATGTGTTGAAGGCTGCTCCCTCAATAAGGATAAAAACAGGGATTTCTACATTTTTACAATCACTGGGGTTACTTTTTTCTTTTGTCTTTATTTTTCTCATGATTTTGAAGTAATATGATGAATCGTATCGCTCTGTAACTTTAAAGAAAACATCAGAAATGTAAATCTGCAAGAAAATCTACTTTCTAAACAACAAAAAATCATGAGCAGAGGGCGCTCTAAAAAGATTACTTAATATGCCTTTAACATGGCCCGTGTTTCTCTAGAGTTAGTCCAGCTAGTACTATTAGTGCAGTAGGGAGTGATCACTGATAGGATTGATATGTTAATGATGTGTAATGGAAGAGTAAAGATTCACAATAGGGTATTAGATAACAAGGAATGAAAGGTCTATTGTTAGGGAAAGTCAGGGTAGCTGTTATGATGGAAGTTAGTCATGCATAGTATTGAGGAGAGAAAGGAGTGAGGGATTGGTCACACATAAAGTGTTAATACATAGAATAGAATATACATGTATAATCATGTAGCATTCAGTATACCACAGTGTACCTCCCTCTTCTGCTTTCAGTCGTTTGCTGACTACATCTTTCCTGATTGAAGCAGCACGTTTCAAGCTGTCTTGACCAGCTTCTTTGATTGGGTTAGTGTATTTGTCTTATTGCCAGGTTTCTGGCAGAAAATGCATTTCATGGGATTAAGTCTGCTGAGATACCATCGACCAGCTGTCAGTGCCACTTCTACAGGTGGACACTAATTTCCGTTATTCTCACTATTAGTCACTATTATAGGACGCACTGGAACGTACAGATAAAGAGGAATAGGGTTTTATTATACATTGTACAATATTATAAAGGTAAGCACCATACCAGCCTTTTCTTGTATTATGGACTTCAACTCACACTTATTATTGAACTATTATTCAAATGCATATAAAAGTATACATTTTTAGAAAGGAAATGGATCAGAGAATCCACTTTTGACCCCAAAAAGTTCAACAAAGCTAGCAAATTCCCAAATTGCTAGAGTATGATGTTAAGACACTAACTCAAGGACGATTTTTAAAAAAACCCCACCTAATCTAATATTTTTTGAAATTTCATTTTTTCCCCACTTTTTTGGCGCTTTTTGGTCAAAATTTCAAAAAAATATTAGATAAGGTTCTAAAAATATATATTCGTCCCTAAGTTAGTGTCTTTACATCATAATCTAGCAATTTGGATTTTTTTTTTACCCAACATTATTTTTCTTAGCTTTGTTTAACTTTTTGGGGTCAAAAGAGTGATTTTTTTCAAAAAAACAACATTCTTGGTCAAAATTGATGCAAAATTTGGATTCTCTGACCTTTTTCCTTTCCAAAAATGTATATTTCTATATACATTTGAGTCATAGTTCAATAATTACAGAACTCACAAAATTCATAAAGTGACTTCCTTGAGACCCCCTTCAAATTGGAAAAAAGATGGCTTTAGAAACGTTTTCTGTACCATTTTAGTATTAAGGGGGGGGGGGGGGGCGTGGACTCTCAGATACAGCCTCCGTAAAACTGCCGTAACTTCTTCAATGTTCATTTATTCTTTATATAAATATACAGTTTTTTGCATAAGAGGGTTTAATGAATCCTACCATGATAATGAAATTGTGAGATAGGCTTTTACGACGGGTATTCATAATATAAGTTAAAAGTTTAACGGGTTCGCCGTCGGACGAGTTTTTAATCTGTCAAGCTTTCGTCAGGATTAGCTCTGACTTCTTCAGGACCAAATTATTATAATATTAAACAAAACATAGAGATTGCCAATTCTCTTGTTATCATCATCATTTGGGCTGTCCCTTGCCCGATGATTTGAGAGTAGGTGCCCTTTCCTACTTGTGAAAGAATTGGTGGCTCTGAAAAGAGCCGTTCGGATGGATTGCCGCTTCCACTGAACACGTAGGTTGCCACTGGCCTACTATATGTAAATTTGGTTCTAATAGAACCTCCAAAGGACTGCCCCTAGACCAATGGAAATAACGTAGAGACTGCCCCTTGTCTACTACAGACTACAAAAGTCTAATGCACAGTAGTGCGGTCACTGATCTGTAAAGATAGTTTGACGCTGTAACGAACTTGAGCAGGGTATATAATGGTTCATTGCGGACCTGGCTGAAAAAATTGCAAGACTGTTATCGATTGGCGGGATTGATTGATACTGTAGGAAATAGAGAGCGCCACATGCGGCTGATATCTTTGCCGTCATTTCTATTGATTGTAGATGATTCATTGATTCTGATCTCTAGAGCTTCACGAACAAGCCGCATACTAAGATTGGAAACCTGTGCAATGCTTTTGGATTGGTTCCAAAGTGGTTCATGACCTTCTTCACACGCATGTTCAGCTAGTGCCGAGCTATCTTTCTTGCCTTGTAATGTAGCTCTTTTGTGTTCAGACAATCTGACCTTTAAAGGCCTTTTTGGTTTGACCAATATATTGTTCACCACAACTACATGGTATGCTATACACGCAAGGTGAACGACCCTTGGGCATAGGATCTTTAGGTTTGCTGACAATATCTCTGAGTTTGGACGATTTGGTGAAGTAAGTTTTAACACCGGCACGATTTAAGAATCGGCAAATTTTGTCTGAGACACCTTTGACAAATGGCATGAACGTGATACCTTTGTAGTCATCCTCCACTATCTTTTCCTGGCTTACATTAGCACTTTGTCTTCTAATAGCTTTGTGTACGAGTTTCGAGGGATAGCCATTCTTATATTCTGATAATGAAATTGACCATTTTGGAGAAAATTGTAAAAAAAACACGTTTTTGACCCATTTTAGGTTCTGCAAAGATAACTCAAAATTTATTTTGTCAAATTTTGTCATACTAGTTTTATTATAATGCTAATAAAATTCCCTAGGAGACGATCTTTTTTTTAATATCTTATTTACTTTTGATTTATAGACAAAAAAAAGTGCCGAAAATTACGTTTTTTGGCACTTTTTTGTCTATAATTTAAAAAAAAAATAGGATAAAAAAACGTCTCCTAGGGAATTTTAGTAGGATTATAATTATAATAAAACTAGTATGACAAAATTTGACAAAATATATTTGTGTTATCTTTGCAGAACCTAAAACGTGTTTTTATAATTTTCTCCAAAATGGTCAATTTCATTATCATGGTTGGATTCATTGAACCCTTTTATGCAAAAAAATGTATACTTATATAAAAATTAAATGAATATTGAAGAAGTTACGGCAGTTGTATGCAAAAAAATGTATACTTATATAAAAATTAAATGAATATTGAAGAAGTTACGGCAGTTTTACGGAGGCTGTACCTGAGAGTCCACACCCCTCTTAAAATAGGCATTTTTTTGCGCGCTACGCGCAAATTAGTTTCACTGTTTTATTATCAGTCAAGCATAACCACATGGCTTCAGGAACGGTTTTTAACCTTTTCTTTTTTTAACCAAAATCATTTTTCATTCATTTCATGCAAATTTCAAAACCCTTACGCCGTGTTGTTTGCTTATGCAAAATTGAAGTGAAAAACATCCAATTTTGAATGATGTTGACAATAAGCAAATATTGGTTTGAAATGAAGTGAAGGCTTTTCAATAAAATATTGGTCACACCAAATGGGTTCGAAAATTGAACAAAAAATCCAATTCCAAGTGCGGCACATCCCCCCTTTAGACTCCCCCTGTCCACGTTAGCGCGGATAACGGTGCTTCGCACCGCTTTTGATTAGTCAATCATGCGCACTCAATGAAATTTACCATTATAAATTTGGTTAAAATTATGCTCCAAAGTACACCATTTTTATTGCATATTTTCACAATGTATTTAATTTTATGAGGGCACATCCCTGGCATCACATCGATTGGTAATCGTTTTACAAACACCAATGAACCGAAACTCGTGTCCCCCAGCCCACTTGTATAGTCATCCGGTCAATCACTATGCCTACACCTTTTTAAAAAACAATACCCAACGAATGTTAAGTCTATTGAGTTTACGAATGAATGAGTTAACTAATTATTGTATTAACTAAATATTTGTCTTAAGATTAAGGTCCATCATTTAAAAAAATCTTTGTTCCTTTTAAACCATGGTATCACGATAAGAAAATCACGACATACACTTGATGCAGAAATTTAGTTACACGCGAGTTAAACTACCCCCGTATCCATGTTTAAAGTTAGACACATTTCGGCGAGTTAGACGCGTGTCTAAGTAAAACAAATGTACGAGAATTGCGTTTAGTCAAACGTTGTGTCTAAAAGTTAAAGTTGGACGCGTGTTTAGCTTAAAACCGTGTTTAACTACGTATGAGAATAGGTGTAAATGCCTTTATAAAACTGTGCACAAATGAATGATATTATAATGACGGAAGCTAAATTATGTTATACGACCAACTCCTAATGGACTATTCCATTTGAAATCCTTACGCCCACTACGGACGGCATTACCATGATTATTGTATTCTTCCCCACGGGTAGTATGAATTCATTTGAATTCTACACACCTTGTGTGGACGATTAAAGTAATGTTTTCCACATTGCAAATGCAATAGCCTATTTTACTCATCATGCTCAAATATTCGCCATCGGAAATGTTATAATCATGAGAGTTGACGATCGTAAATGGAATTACAGTTTTACTGGGTTTTCTTTTGCCCATGTCCTAAGATTGACCTCTTAATCTTCTATCGGCTATTTTTGTAAGATAATACATAAATTATCTAAAAATAACACAAGTCAATAAGACCTTTGAACGCTATGTACACATTGAATTGCATTATATTGCCCGTAGTATTAACACTATGTTAGGCCAAATAAAACAATTAACATGTTTAGGGTCCCCTCCCGCTTCCTTTTTTGGGATCAATTGTCTTTTTTCCCCTTTTTTATTTTATTCATAACTTTTTTTGTTCGGGTGTTTCAGAGTTTGAGATGTTTGTAACATCTTTGCTTCGTTCTTAAAATCATTTTAAACCGTGTTTGTGGTGACCAACCCTCAGAACCATGAAATTAAAAACCATTTATTTAAAGAGGCCTAATCCTTCTCAAGGTTTCACACAGATTATCACAAAAAGGGGCGATTTTACCAAATTACTTATAAGCTGCGCCAATAAAGTATCGTATCCAAACACTTACAAATGGTCAGATTTATCAGAACCTGAAAAAGTATGCAAAACATGAGTAATTAATTCGATTCACAGTTATCTTCTGCGCATTTTGACACCTCTTTTGTTGCGCTACGATGTTTTTTGGGGGATTCAAAAGTTGCAAAAGCCCCTATATATTCAAGCAAGAGCGTACTGTGACGAATAAGATCAGCAATATTTGTGCCTGCCTTTTATAAATGATTTGTTTGTCGTGTGTTAATTACATTAATTGTCAATAACAAAACAAAAGGGTAATATATGGGAGGCATAAATCAATAATTAATCAATCATTAATTGTCATGGTTAAGTAAACAGAACAAATTGGTGTAATTTGTCTTGATTTTGTCTGTGTGTGATGCTTGTGTGAGTTCCCTTCTGGAATTGGGGTGAATAGGAGCTTTTGCAACTTTTGAATTCGACCTTAAGACACTCAATTGCCCATAAATCCGCACAAAAACATCGTAGCGCAACAAAAGAGGTGTCGAAATGCGCAGAAGATAATTGTGAATCGAATTAATTAATCATTTTTTTGCATTCTATTTGAGGTTCCGATAAATCTGACAATTTGTAAGTGTTTAGATACTTTATTGGCGCAGTTTAGTTACAACACAAGACACATATCTACATACACTCCTACCATGCCTACGCTTACTTTCGTGTGTGTATACTAAGGGCCAAAGTTTACCGCTTTGTAATTGTCGAATTCCGCGTTTTTCCGCTTTGTAAATTTTGCATTTTTCTGTGATGTAATTTTCCCCAAGAAAGCTTAAAATTTACGATCTATTAAACCAAAATAACACACTTTACAGAAAAACACATCATTTTTATTGTTTGTTTTGTTTTATTACGTATTGTTTTTTAATATTTATATTGTTTTATTCAAGACTATTTATAAATTATGTGTTTTGGACGTTTTTTGTGCATTTTTTTCTTTTCATCAAATTGTCGTTTTCCACGTTTATCCTCAATTCCGCGATAAAACTTTGGCCCTTAGTGTATACATAATATTACTTCCAGTGAATCTAATTCAAATTGTTACTGATAAGTCACAGTTCAATTGAAAATACAATCTTTTTGTAATGTTGAGATAAAATAAATAATCAGTATCAAACAGTTTATGAGACTCCGTAACGGGAAACAAAACTTTTTTCTCGTTAAATCAAGGCTTGAATCGTGAATCGATGTATGCCCTCAAAGGTTAGGGATGTCTGATAATAACGATACTATAGGAAGACCAGCTACTCGTGTCCTGGTAGATCATTTGATTTAGAAATCAATTCATCATGACGAACTATCTCGATATCTTGAACGAATCAGAGGGGAAACTGCTTGCTATAGTACACGACACAGAAGGTTGGAGTAAATGTCAAAATGTGGTTAGTAAAGTATTAATGTCACTACCTTTGTCATGTTTGTATTCGAAAATCTGTTATGTGCTTCTCTATACACTATTCTACACAAGAAATAATCACACAGTAACCTATTTGAAGGGTTAACATAAATACAAGCATCGTCAAAGAACATATTTAAATGCCAACAGCTTCAGCGAAATGACTTGTACTATATTTGGAAGAACGACGCATACTAGTAATGTAGGTGTGGAGGGTATTACAGAATTATGCCCTATATGGCATATACTATTTCGAGTGCGGTATTTCTCGCATCACATGATCAATAAGTAAAATACATGTGACTCAACATGAGTAAATGAGGCACAATGCGGCAGTAGCTTATTTGATTTGGGTCACAATAAATTGAATACCTGTATAGACCATGCCACCTCTTGTTGATCAACAATGTTAATGTTCAACCTGTCAATGTTCAACCTGTCAAACTTGGACTACAGGCAACTGGAATGTAATGTAATCTAGCTACTAAATGTTAATAGTTATTTAAATTTGAGCAGAAACACATGTTTCCATCCATATTATTCATGACAAACCATCTATGGATAAGGCGCCTTATCCTAGTTAAGGATAAGGAGCGTTAACCCCAGATTAGGCCCACCTTTACGTCTCTTATCTGGGGTAAAGGCGAAAATGACACACTTCTGCTGCCTTTTTGTATCATAGGAGCGTTAACCCTCGAGAATGCCCACCTTATCCTAGGTTTACGTCCGTTATCTGGAGTTAAGGACATAAACCCCGAATAACGCGCCTTGCCTTACTCCTAGTTAACGCTCCTTATCTGTAGTTAACGCTTTCCACGCGGCTATTATTTTTACCATACACAAAACAGATTTTTCAGAAACCTTTCATAATTTTCAAGTCTATCTCAAAGATTACTGACCAAACACTAGGCATGTTTGTACTTATTTCAATGCATTTTTCATGGTGATTCCAAATATGGTAATGAAATACAGCAATGTTGACATTTTTGAAACATTTTGTGACATTTTGGAATGTCGTCTGCAGCTGCCTGCCGCGTTGAAAGTGTTAAGGAACATTAACCCATGCCTTAACTGACGTTAAGGCGGAAATTACACGTTTACTAGGGATAAGGTTTACGGCGTTAATCCCAGATATGGGTACGTAAACCTAGGATAAGGTGGGCATTATCTAGGGTTAACGCTCCTATGGTACACACATGCAGCATAAGTGTGTAATTTTCGACGTAAAGGTGGGCCTTATAATATGGGGTTAACGGTACAGCAACACTAATCTAGTACAAAACATGATACATATGTTGTATATTATAAGAAGATATAGCTGGGGAGCGGAGGCCCATTTTTAGGTTTTTTTGGTCACGGTTTGCTGGCACAGGGAGACATACCAAAATGTTCCTTGAAGTTTATAGCATACAGTCACAATTTAGTTTAATATCAAGTTTATTGATATACCTACCTTAAAACATGTTTTATCATTTCTCAATGAGTTACAATAAAGGAAAAAGTGGAATTTTGGCTGAATTTTTGAAAAAATGCCAACAATTGCCTATTTTTGATGAATTGTCATTTTCAAAAGGACACAGTCAAAAAGTATTGATCGACGATCAAAGTTGTGATTAGCTTTTTAGCTCTAAACAGTCAGCCCAACAATATGATATACTTTTTGTGGTCAATAATTATTTTTTTAAATGTTTTCACATGTAAAATAAAGTGTTGACATCCTATTTAAAACACATGTGAACTTTGACCCTAAATGGAGGTCAAAGGTCAACTTAACATCCGAGTGGGCAAAGATTTCCACCTAGGATGTATTATACTACAGACATCCAGAAACATTTTGGTATATGACTCCCTGTACCAGCAGACCGGGACCGAAAAACCATGCGCGTTCCCCAGCTAATATGAATATGATTGTAATACACCTATCAGTTGTAAGACGCACTATAGTACCCGGGAGTGGTTCGTCACTTTACCGAGGTGCGTCAACTTCTCATGTACCATGACGCACCCTGTGTAAAAAAAACCGACGGACCATTGCCATCCAAATACGCACCCTCAGTCAACTATCAGCCCATTCGCACCCATGTAAAGTAACGGACCTTTACGCACCCTCCGTCATTTTTTTGACGGACCAAAGGCTGCTACTGACATCAAGAATTATTGGTAAACGACGCACCCACGACGCACCTCTCCCGGGGGTCGTATAGTGCGTCTTACAACTGATAGGTGTATAATATATGATGTTGAATGAGATATAACAAATATATATTATATATATATTATATCTATTCGCCTGAAGATTGGACAACATGACCGTATGGGATTGTCCATGAAACTCAGAGTAGCGATAATATTCCGGAAGGTCTATACCTCTGAATTGTTATATATATATATAACAAATATACATATTCTGAATTGTTATATACATGTATATATATTGCATAAGATGGAGAATGAAATCGAAATGCGTATTTCTTAATAATATAACATTTTAAATTCTACATTACAGAAAAATATATTAATTACAAAGAAGAAGTCTTCTTATTTTGCCGGAAATATGTAAGTAGATATGTTTTGAAAAGCCAACCATGTTGGATCCTTCGACAACAAATTTGTTGTCAATTCCTTATGTAACATCGTTAAACAACAAAGTCAATCTGAAACGTTGCGGTATTTCCAATAACGAAAAATGTAACCTTTGCTACCCTCCACCACATTCTTAATCATTTTTCAGTCTCTCTATAATAGGGCAGATATAATATACGTGACACCATAATAACAGTCTGCCCTACATAATATGTAAAACGATGTTGACCAGCTTCCCATCTCCAAAAGATCCTCAAATTTTCTTTGACCTCCCAGAATTCAAAAAAGGGTCTCTTCCATATAAATAGGTAGCCGTGGTTAAATATCCACACTCAATCTTTCGTCCACCTATACGGAGAACCGATCTGGGATTTACATGTTTTTCATTTATTATGTATGATATTGTATGTGTCATGATGCTAATACAGTGATGTGAAATAAAGAATACTGGATACTTATTCCTCTTTATGTTTTACGGCAGAAGACTTCATTAGTCATTATATCTCCTTAGATTTCTGAATATTTTCAAACGACTTCTTGACGTTTTATTTGTCTTTTTAAATCATAAAATTGCATTTCAAATCTGAATTCGCCATGCAAGTTATCGTTTCTTTTGTATCGCAATTAATAAACACTTTTCTTATATAGATTTGTATTTCGTTCAACCTTGAGTACATTGTATTTCCACTACAACGACAATTTGGAAAAGCGAAATCTAAATTACATGTATGAACAAATCGATGTAGTTATAGGCCTACGATTGCACGTAGTTTTCTGCAAGTTGTTAGTTGTTCATTTCTCCTAATAGGGGGCGTCCTACACGTTCACCTAATGCACAAATCTATAATAGGGAAGTTGTATGGGAGTATTATGGAATCATTGAATTAACATGTGTTTTGCAATTATGTGCTAGGAAGTAACTACATGTACATTAAAACAAAGAAGACAACAGCAGAATTTCACGACGGCATTTTAAAATCACTATAATTTTGATTTGAGTGAGTTGTATAATGTTCGTATTCTTAAAATAGCATAACAGTTGAGGAGATTACAAATATTCAACCCCGTGACGCTGAACTTGATATGTATGATATTATTTCAACAGATTTAGAGCTGAAGTCGAAATCGACGCGCATTTTGAGAAGGTGGCCAAAATATGGGCTCCGAAACCAAAAGGCTTAAGGCAAGATTGGGATACGTCGGTTATATCTTCGGATTGTATACTAGACATCAACAAAGTATGTAACATTAAAATAATTCATATTAATTTCAGTTCAATGTATTAGCAAGATAAGATACGTGAGGAAGCTCTAAGGATAGAGCCAAAATCATAATTCAGGGTTTTCCTTCCGCGTCCACATTTGAGAATGGCTAAACATTTAATGATTTTTATTTAGGATTTTCGAACATCCCGTAATATATTTGTATTGAACTCAGTCAGATGCACACTTTTACTTAGGGGACTATCGTATAGGTCTTTAACGTATAATTTCATTACAGTCATCAAAAAAAAGTAACTATACAGGTAATAAATGGGCTTCTAACTCTAACAATATATATCCTACCTAAAAATATAAAATGATAAAGTTATTGGAAATTTCATCTTCTTTAATATGAGATATCGCACGCTAGGATCGGGTGATTATTAAGGAAATGACACTCCCCAATGTAAAGTGAAGTCCGATTTTCATTTTCACATTTTTATTTTCTACACGCGGACCCATCTACGGGTACCTTATCGATTACCGATAGTGCAATTGGAGGATGCATGCCCGCTACCTGTCATACCCTCCCCCGTGTTGGAATGTAAAATGTGAAAATGAAATTGTGACTTTACCTTACATTTCAGATTGTCACTTCTTCAATATTCAACCGATCCTAGCATGCAATATCTCATATTAAAGAAGACACATTTCTCAACAACTTTATGATTTAATATTTGTAGGTAGGATATATATTTTTAGAGTTAAAAGTCCATTTATTACCTGTATAGTTACTTTTTTTGATGACTGTATAGTACTAGTGTTGCGGTGCTTCTTTATGATTCTCAGTTAGCAGCCATTGACCAGTTAACACATCAGGCCTGGCTGTGTTCAACCACTTGACGGATGTTTCACACCTCCTCAAGTGTCCCTGTTCATTCTCCATTTGATGAGCGGCCTTTGTAAAACACGTACACACGTACGTACGATTGTACAGTCACGTACGGCCTCTGTGCACTCAAGCTTATACCCGGTATAAAGGATTCTTTTTTAAGTGGCGAAGGCGACTTTGTAGCCCTGCGGGGTTTAATCTAATTGGACGCTCAACCGACCAGCAGTGATTATAACGATGGGAACCCCATTCCCCTTTGGTACTCCGCATGTCGGGTCTGTCCCTTGTGCCATATTGGGTTAACAGGATGGACCGTGAGCACAGCAAACGATAGGTTGCATATACAAATAATAAATGGTACAAGTAGTAGGGAGAATTCAGAATGATCAATTGTATGTACGTACGTAGGGGTGCACGCGAGTATGTGTTTTACAAACGCCCTTTGATATGTGTGTTCACATCTGTCAATAAAGGTCACGACCCCATCCAGGCTAGCCTGTCTAACTAGATACAATATTGCCAGCTCAGCAAATGACCTTCGACCCCAGTCCGAGCCAGAACTTGTGGAGTGCCACATGTACACTAGCCATTGATGAAGATGGACCTATAATAATACAGCTATTGATAATTGAAATTTTCATTTTTCAAAACCAGAAATTTACTCACGATTGACAGTTTCGTGTGTTGTGGTCTACACACACTTCCTCAGAATAACCTCTTCTGATCCGTACTGCTTCCGGTTGAGGGCGCTGTTACGGTGATCAGTGGGTCGTAGACATGACTTAGAAAATGGGCCCCGTCGTCTCTGTTCATAGTGTCGGGTACCTTCCGTCGAATCCAAATGGCTTTGCGGACGCGTCGCGTTTGTGGTTTGTCCTCCTTACAAAGGATTTTGGCATTAGGCCAGTCAATAACATGGTTCTTTTGTACTGCGTGGTCAGCGATAGCTGACTTACTGTATGTATTCTGTCTCTGACTGCTTCCTATTCTGACGAGTGAAATTCTTCTTTTCGGAGGTAATTTTCTCCGTCTCCGGAAGCAGTACGGATCAGAAGAGGTTATTCTGAGGAAGTGTGTAGACCACAACACACGAAACTGTCAATCGTGAGTAAATTTCTGGTTTTGAAAAATGAAAATCTCAATTATCTATTCTTGCAAACCTGATGAATTTATTCAGAAATACAGCTATTGATTGAATAGACTTATCGGGATGTTCTTACATTGACGTCCTGGTATACTTACTGAATATCTTAGATCGAGTGGTTGAGACGTCATTTGATAAGATTCAGTTATCATGTGACTTTACCCGACGGGTAGTTAACTAATGAATTCGCTGGACGCAACATGGCACTCCGGTATTTCATTGAAGTAGGCCAACTATTAGTTATCTTAGGCCAAAAAAAAAAGGTGTTTGTTTGTCCATAGAGGGTCCTCAAAAGGTAGGGTCGGTAGGTCGGATTTTTAATTTTTTTAAAAATATTTTTTAATACGGATATTGTATTTGGAATATAAATTCGGCATGTATACTGTGAATTAAAGTCCAAACACACACCAAAACACCTAACTTTTCATAAGTTTGCGACATTTTAGTTGCTTTACTCTTCACACTGCTGATTTTGATCTCTTTCTCCTGCTGGGGCAGATTGTCAATTTAAAGTTCCAATACTGTCGCATTGGTTGCAACACTACAAACTCGATCAAATATTATTTTTGTACTGAGTTTGCATTGCGCGCAGATACCGTAGAACGCCGTCATTGTGACTGAATGTTACACAATGTGAAATAACGTTGTGTTGAAGTTTTGCTAGAAATATATACGTGAAAGTATTGCTAAACCTATTTCCCCGTACTAACTACCCCAAAAATTGTTATATACTATGTTGAAATTAATATTCATGCCGTTGAGCAACATTTTGGGAACAAATATTAACCGTAACTAGATTTTTCATATTTTCTCACACTGGGTTTTTAGTATAAAAATGACATCACTTGCACGTGACGTGCGATCACTGATTTTCATTAAGGGTGCATACCACTATTACGCGCTAACGTGTGTTTCTATGGGAAAGATGCCTCGGGAAAACGGCAATATCTTGAGTTACCTTGCGACTCATTGAATGAAATCTTGGAATATTTATTAACACACATAGATCTTACCTGGGTCAAAAACTCAGATGGGGGTGACCGTTTACATTTTTCTATATTTCCCCCTTTATACGGAGTAGTATTTTTAACACGACATTACACCTTGTAGCCCGTTGTGACCAATGTGTATCCCTCCGCCAATATTTTCTAACAAAACAGTAGATGTATACTCTTTTCATTCGAATTATCTCAGGTACACTTCAGTGAACAAATATAGACCAAATTCAATAATTTTGAATGACATATCATGTCAATATTAACCATTCTTTCCGTTATTTAGGAACTACATTCGTGATCGCGATCGACGGAAGCTGGGCGTTGGACTGTAATAGTGGTGTGCACCCTTAAGTCCTTTTAATAGTCCACGCGGGCCGCGGGTGCCAAGTTCATGCAGTAAACATCATGTTACACGGGATTGCGAATTGGGGATGGTGTTGCAAATACCAGATTGACGATATCATACGAAATAAGGAATAAAACGGTCCGTTTGGCCATTCAAATTGCTCAAAAATGTGTTTAAAAAAATTTATCGAAAATAAAAAGTAATACGGTCGGCACCTAGGTACACGGTCGGTCGGACGTGGACAAACAAACAACTTTTTGTTTTGGCCTTACGGTTCTTACCTTACAAAGCTTATGTTGAATTACATTTCTTATGCAGGAAGCGATGATAATACGAACCATCACACCCAGTGCAGCCATGGGTCTCATCGCGTCACGTGAATTCATAGACGCTATAGTACTTAAATTCTGCGATGACAGAGAGACAGCCATGACGTATGGGATGAGCGTCGAGCACAAAGATTATCCAGTACAATCAGCTCCTGTTCGAGGGTTTAATTACCCCTGTGGTGCCGTATTTAACAAAATGTGAGTCATATTGTATATAGTCGCGATGGGAAGAAAGGGTCATAAGTATGAAATGAATACAAGCGTAAACAGTCTGCTCCGGAACGGGAGCGCTTCCGGCTTGAGGGCGTGCTATTTTAAGTGATGCACTTTGTCAATTTGTACACGGCGACGCATCAATTGATGGGAGTCCGTCTTCCGCTGGGGGGCGAATAAGTTCAATATTTCAATAGCGGGCGGGCTTGTGAACGGGATTACGTATCCAAGCGAACGGCCTCCCGTCATAGTAATTTTCAAAATTGATACAAATCCTCATCCATTACACTCTAACTTCATATGTGTCATCGTGTACTTTTTTCTTCCTTTTTTATATTTTCAGATCATCGGATAAAACCAAAATGACTTACATAGGTCACTGCAGTATCGGTGGAGATCTGCCTTTGTCGTTGGTTGAATCAGCACTGCCTAGTTCAATATACGCCATGCTGAATGGTTTACGGAAGGCGGTCGCTCAGTAAAGCGCTCAGTAGACGCGCAGTATTCTAGTCTCTCAGTGTGTCAATCGTTATATCACATGTCACGTAGCTAATGCAAGTGCGCATACGTTGTTAATAGCGATCTGTTTCGATTCATCACCACGCCGACTTATTAGTATAACATGGTACATAATAAGTTCCATGTCTAGTGATAACATTCATCTGGATATATTGAATGACAATATTCTCAGTGGTTACATACATAGCCGTTGGGAAAGCCCACCAATGACTAATTATCATCAATGCACTCCTCTTTGACAATAAAAAAAAACCTGAAAGTAATCTAGTCACGTTGACTAATGATATAAATCGGTAACTCCACAAATAGACGCACAGATACTGTTTCAAAGCAATGACGTTATTCTCAAACAAGTAGCTTCCGCTTACCAGTACAACAAGGGATTGGTATGAATGGGACATCGTTGAAAAGAAAAACACATTAACAAGAAAGCAAGAAAGCTCTGAATACTTAATTTTAATCGCCAATTGTTCTGATTGTTCATGTCATTTTACTCATTACTTGGTATAGGGTATGAATAATTTTGGACAGGCATAAAAACACAATTCTTTTGTTATGCAAAATATGTTGAGCCCAAATATATTGATTTGTATTTGCAAACTAATTATCTTTAGTGTAAAGTGAAGGTCCCATCACTCCAGCTGGTATAGATATGAGAAAAACGCAAAAAACTTATATTTTTCAAGGGGTATGAATAATTGTGGCTTAACTGTATATAGCCAAATAAAGGAAATAATATCTAATTGTTTTGGGAACTAAGTAAATAATTTCATCTTAACTCCACACATTTAGATTGTTCACTGACCAGCCAGGTTTGAACCTGGTACCTCTGGATCGCTAATCCATCGCTCTACCAACTTATGTGTAATGAGTCAGATGGGGAAGAACGGCGATAATATATATATAGGCCTTCAGTTCAATCGTACCATCTAACATTCTTCTAATGCAAGAAGCTTAGGAAGAGGGTGTCCAGATGCATGCATGCGAGTGACGATTTCACGACTGACCCGCGGTCATTTTCCCGGGTTTACGCACGTACCCTCATGCGCGTGTAAGTACACACGCACATAAGTACGCACGCATACATCTAAGCACGTACACAAGTACGCACGCATTGTTGGCATTTTTGTCCATATCATTATGACACTGAATATAAAGACCTTTTCGAATATTTATTTTACGGGACTCTAGTAGTTAAGTGTAAGTGTTTAATCGATCAAAACTAAGTAAAAGGCATTTTGATTTTCTGGTTTTTAAAACCCAACGTAGGTTGTGCCTTGTAATGTACATGTGCACAGCAACACTAGAACATGGCTACCCAGATAGCAATACAACGTTGGGCCAAGGTTGGGACAACGTAATCACTTACGTTGGGGCAACGTCAAAACATGACATTGGGCCAACGTAATTTTGTCCGGCTAAACAACGTTGGCTCAACATCAGTTGTTTGACGTTGGCACAATGTTGGGCCAACGTTGGCCCAACGTTTCAACAACAGCGTTGGCACTACGTTGGCCCAACATTGGCCCAGCATTTCAACAACAGCGTTGGCACAACGTTGGCCCAACGTATCAACAACAGCGTTGGCACTACATTGGCCCGACGTCTCAACAACAGCGTTGGCACTACGTTGGCTCAACGTTGGCCCAACATTTCAACAGCAGCGTTGGCACTACGTTAATGCCATGTAGATTTATGTATTCAGCCAACGTTGGTCCAACATTGCCCTAACGTTTCAATGTTAAACAACATTGGCACAACGTTAGTGCAATATATTTGTCTGTTGGGCCAACGTTTTGCCGGATTTTGTCTTGTAAACTAATGTACGTTACTTCAGCGTTTGCACAACCTTTGAAAGAACACATAACACTGTAGATAAAACACACAAATTCATTGGTAACAATTTATTTGAAATCTTCTGTTTTATTGATATCATGAATAATCTGTAATATAGTTACAATACACACGAAAGAACCTAGCTACAACCTGTTCCTGCCCAAAACGGTGCGACTAAAATGGTTATTAGGGTTAAATGTATTAGGGTTTAATAGGGGAGGATGGGGCAACTGGTCCAGTGTATGAAACATACAGGGTGACCCAGAAAATGTTGAACCCAAAAATCAAAAAATTCAATATATTTTTTTACCATTAAAATAACAAAATATTGCATAACTCGTTCACCAGCTATGTGCACCAAACATTTAACTTTCTGAAACATTTTAGATCATAAAAATAGGCCACACGAAACTTAAAATACGTGTAATTTTGAGGGAAGTGTTGTTTTGTAGTGTAAGTGAAGTGCAAAAAAAATGGTTTCATGATACATAAGCAGAACAAGTACCTGTTTGTTTGAAACCATTTCTGCACAGTATCTCATCAATATTCATTTATTATGTAAATCAATATTATCATTTTATAAGAGACTTTGAAAACAAAAACGTAAGTCCCCTTGACTTCATTTGAAAATGTTAATTTGATAAATACAGATCAAAAGAAAAGATTACTTAACTCACCGTACTTAGAACAGAATTAAGTTCATATCTGAACCAAGTTACAATTCTTTCACTTTTACAAAAGGGAGAAAACACCGCCTGTCACACAATCAAGTGTATCTTAAGTTTGGTAAGGCCAATTTACATGATCTTACAAGTTCTCCAGAAAGCTGAATCAATTGTTTACATAATTGTTGAAAACAGAATGCCATATTTATTTATTTTAATTTTTTTAATTTTAAGTTTATGATTTTTGGGTTCAACATTTTCTGGGTCACCCTGTATTTCAGGATATAAAAGATTAAAGCGTGTGTAAATATTTATCAAATTGCTATGAAAAATAACATCACAAAAGTAAGTGTTTACATATAACATAATAATCAATGTTGAAAAATATTTCCATAAAATGTCAATCACCACTAACTGAAAATGTAACTTGTTATATGTTCCAACGGTTAGATTACACAGAAATCAGTGAATGAAAACATGGAAACCAGGCAGTATTTTCTTAACAAACACATTGGCTATAATATTTTTAAAAAATC
The DNA here is from genome assembly GCA_035610835.1 of Ophiura sarsii. Lineage (NCBI taxonomy): Eukaryota > Metazoa > Echinodermata > Ophiuroidea > Amphilepidida > Ophiuridae > Ophiura > Ophiura sarsii. Next base: position 5,150,720 of record CM069455.1, read on the forward strand.
ATTTGTCTCAAAGCTCCCGCGCGCGTTAGTTAATTGATGCGCGTTAGTTAATTGATGCGCGTTGGAAGGGAAAATATATATATATATATTTTAAAAATTTAAAAATCTTAAAATTGCACCGATTTTTCATTGATCACATCATTTTAAATAGAAAAGGTCACTTTTACAAGGATTTCAATATTTTATATTTTAAAAAAAATCTTAAAAAAACCCCGCATTCCGCATTAGGTTTTGAAAAACTGAAGAGCTTTGAGACTTTTGTCGGAAAAATATTACATCCTGCGTTAAACGATGCAATGTAAATATGTTACATACGGTGGCATTGTGAGCAAATCAACACCAGCTCAAGTGCATTCATTTTTCATATTTTACATTGACCTACTTCATACACAACACTATACAAATCAAAATTCACAATTTTAGCATAATTTTGATCTACATTATAACAAATAAAAAAATGTCAACAAGTCTGCTAACACCGGCAGCAAGCATATCATCAAAACAAGGCGTGTGTTGCACGCATTGAACGGCATACACGAAAGATTGCTTTAGACACTTTAAATGCACTCCGCAGATTTTGAAATTCCTGCTTTCTGATTGGTTTACCACCACAAAGAGTAAATCGAATAAATATCAAAAAAAAATTGTACACAAAATGATGTGGACCCAATTCTCCTCATGTTTTAAAAATGGGGAACATTTTGCATTTTGGACGACCCCTTATGTTAAAACAACATTTTACAATCATGTCAAATTCAATTTTGTTGGCTCCATTACAATTGTAGCTATAAACAAAAATTTCCTGTAAAATAAACTTTACTAAAATAAGCCATTGGAAAATACAGGGTGTCCAAAATGATGTACATGTATACCCGGTTTTAAGAAATAATAAATATTTAAAAACAGCATTGCTTTCTAAGTGTAATAAATAGAATATTAAGGTGAACATGTTTCTTACTTATGTCAATTTTGTCAACATATCTTTATCATCCAAATGAATATGGCATCATATTACATGTATTTAAAATAGGTGAAAACCTGTATTTCACTTGTATTGTATTTCAATTGAGGATGACATTATGTGAGGCAGCGAACCCCAAAATTATGTCTCCTCCTTACAACCATGACCAAAGGCATGGAAAAAGATATTGTAAACTTGCAAACAGTGATCAACCGATGAACCGTTGAGAATGTATGTTTTGCCACGTTTTCATAACAATAATATTCTGAGAAGTTCCCAGTTGACGCTGTCTGATATTGATCTTGTTTGGCCACAATGAACACACAGCATTTTAACGCAACTGCTGCGATTGTTTGATGTGTGATAACCTCCCGAAAGGCAAGATATTTGCAAAAACATATCGTCTGTCTTTCTTTTGTTCCAATATGTCTAAAAATAAACCCCCCTTCTCTTCTTGGTTCAGACAGATTTTGTTTTTATTACAACATATTATGCAGAAATCTTTGCATATTAGTTCAATGATGTACTTCAGGATACAAACAATAACGGATGAAAATTGTTTCATCAAATCTTTCAATGTGGTTTAAATCATCTCTGTATTAAGTCAAAACTGATATCGCTCCACTGTGGAGATATCTACCCTTGTGGCTCTCCACCTCCTTTTTAGTCTAGCAGTCAAACCAGTGGGCAGTTGTAATAACACTTTCATAAAATACACACATCAAATTACTCTATGAGACCTACTAAAATGAAACATTTTCTTATCTTGGCTTCTGAATCTTAACTTCCTTAGGTTATATTTTGCCTGAATACAGAGATGAGCACTAACCGAGGTTTGTTATAATCTACTCAACTGTTAAATTAGTCGCTATTAACAAGAACACAGTACACTGTATATTGTAAGACTGAAATAGATAGTCAACATTTTATCAGATGTCTGATTTCATCAGGATGTAACTAGTTTCTTTAGAACAGCACAATGTTTCACTGAACCAATGTGAATAATGGTGATGACGCTGACCTGTGCGAGGTTACCACAATTGTTCTGCAAGCATGCAGCAATAACATTAGCCACCTTTGTGCACAACATTATGTTCTACTTGGGTGCCTCAAAAATATGGATACTTTCTTGATCCACCTTCATTCACCTATCCGCTTTGAATATTCTGTTTAGGGGCGGAAGGCTTCCATTGGATTGGTCGGTCTCATCATCATTCATCGCAGACATAGCCTCTGCATTTTCCATGTCTGCCTCTGCATTTTCATCTGCACTGTCAGCTGAGTAAAGTAAAACACAAATATAATAATAACTGTATCAAATTGAAATGTATAATTAATTTGAATATAGTTTTCAGGCCCAATGGACACTCTAACAAAAGAGGCACTGGTCTCACCAACTTATCTGAATCCTCATTTCGAGGTCTAGATATGCTCAACTTTCTTAGCTCTACATCTGGAAGCTCTTCAACCATCTATTGTTGTATTGCGTTGGATAAAATATGGGGAATCGCCAAACATCGCAACTTGATGAGAAACATGCTTATTCAGTACAAGTGATCAGATAATCAGAATTTACCATCAGGTAGTGTACCACATGTTTCAAACAGATATTTCAAACATGAGTTCTATTTTCAATTTCACAAGAATAGGATCAATATAAGGTTTGAAGCTGAATGGAAGGAAGAATACAGCATGCAGTAGGACAGGGAGTGGTCTCAAGTTCTTAATCAGATTGTATATGACTTTTTAATTTAATTTTGTTATGATACCACAGACAAATTTTTAATTCTGAAATATCACATCTTTTTAATTAACTTGAAATTTGTTTATCATGGGTGTGGAATAGAATGTTTACACATTTAGTATTCTGTTCCAATTGTTTTATAAAAACCCCAAAATAATTACCTTGTTTGGCAGAGACTTTCCTTTTCTCTCTGTCTTTCCTTCCTCCCGATCTATCTGCTGCATACTTCAACCAGCTTTTGATGTAGTTGCCTGCAGAGGTATCGTCGGAGCTCTTCCATACCTTTCTTGAGGCACCTAAAAAAATAAGACAGACAGTAAATCATTAAAACTACTGAGGAACTGTGATGCTCAAAGTATGTGCAAAATGAGAATACATCTTTTATGTTAACCCTTACCCCCTGAATGTTAAATAATGCCAATCTTAAGTCCCTCTCCAAGTGCCTGTGCCGCCGGTTTTTGATGACGTAGTCAACTGAGCCTATAATAGTAAGCGCAGACTGCGCGAATGAGTAGCTGAGGACCGTGGCTTAGTGGGTGGAACAGAGGATCCCCGGATCAAATCCCGGCAGGTTTCCCTTGAGATTTAGTTGGTGTTTTTTCCTCGAAAATTGTGATCCCTGTTTAAAACCCTAAACCGGGGTTAGGGATATCTATAAAGATAAATAAACAAATATTTGTCATAAAGCATGGTCAGAGGTAACAAGAAAGAGACAATGCAGGCTTCACAACAATTATCACCAGTGTTGTAGCCGAGTGCACCCTACCTAAGTCCAAGTCCCTGTTTCTCGAGTCCCAATTCTTACTGTCCAAGACCAAGACGGAGACCGACTCTTCATATATTTTAAGTTCTGATAATATTTCAAGTCATATATTTTGCTCTCTACAGGCCACGCAAACACACTACTTTTTACCCCTGTTTTATATTCATGGACACATTTGGATACCATTTTGAATCACCGGTGTAGTGATGATTTTGATGCTCGGCTATATGTGGTCAGCAATTGAAAAAATATGTTTTTTATACATTGAAAATTTATGTCAAACTTAATAACAAAGTTAAGTTGTGATAATCTAACAGATTACAAATTAACCTGCCATTTCATTTCATTAAAGGTTCCATCCCTAATTCTGCTCTGTGGAGTAAGAGTTGAGGAGAGCTGCTCTTTGAAGCTCAAAATTGCTAATGAAAGATTATTTTTGTTGAAATCACAGACAAAGAACATTTTCCTCGTAAAAATATCCTTAATTTTTTATTTATATTTTTGTCTCTTTACATTATAGTTATAGGATCTCTATGATATACATGTTTTTCAGCTTCTTATGATATTTTCAACAGTCAGAGGTATTTATTATGTTTTATGACAATATATCTCAAGAACTGAAGATAAGGATGACCACATTTTAAATACTTAAAAATTATGCCAATATTTACTGGACTTTGGCCTGAGGCAAAGTTCTCAATGTTTGAGCCCTACCTTCTCTGAGTTCAAGTCCTTCAAGAGGACTCGAGTACTACAACACGGATTATAAGTAAGTTACTGAACCCTGCGTAACAACAGAAAAATAACCAACAATGATATTACTCACAGCAAACAACATCTACCACTTGTGAACTGGCCAAGCCAGTTTTGGCTCCCCTGCCCTTCCAATTACACAGTCTGGCGAAGTCGTCCTTCATCAGTTCAGCCATTATCCTCAAAACTACCTGCAGCTCTGATTGTCCCCCAGACGGTTCAGCCATTGATCTGCGAAGTAGGTAAATCTGTGTTATTTCATTATTATGAGATGCATTATCATGAGATGCATGTTATCCAAAGGAAATTGTGAAACCATACCTATATCAACTTGAATCAAACAACTGGTGTCATTTTCTTGGTTCTCAAAAGCTCTGGCTGGTGTGTCACCTGTATTGTCTTGCCATTGAACTTAAAGGTTGTTCATATGGCTAATTTTGTATTTGATATTTTAATAGAGGTACCGTTGCTGAGCTCCACAATAATCTCAAATTTTAGATTTGAGGTACGGTTTTCTAGATGACAATTTTATTGAAGCAAAATTGAAGCGTTCATTTTTTTTGTTTCTTATTGTTTGTTTTTTTACCCCCTAGCAAAATACAAAGAAAAATTAATCTATTCAAAAATGATTAATTAATTTTTACAAGAAAACTATAAAAAAAATGCTACAAAGCTGAAATTCAAGTTTCCTGTGACATCTGCATAATTAATTATACTTAATAATTATCTAAACATTTTTTTTTAAATTAGGCTAATTAATGCAATTAATTATTTTCTTCAAGTTCATGCACTTTACTAAATTATGTAATGCCACTTGGTGTATATGTTGGCTATACAACTCTCTTTTCTGTGCTGCAGGAATCTAATGGAGTTTTCAATAAAAAATTAGAGCAAAAACAAAAAATACATTTGTATAGAAATTTTACCTAAGGAGTCAAAAAAACAATATAAAACAAAAGAAAATAGACTGCCCTCTGTTGGCCAGAAAACAATACAAAACAAAAGAATTCAAAATGACTTAAAATGGTTTTTTGACAATAAAATTGTCATATCTAGAAAACCGTACCTCCGATCAATCTCAAATTTCAGATTATTGTGGAGCTCAGCAAGCTCTATTGAAATATCAATTAAAAAATTAGCCATAGCAACAACCTTAACTTTATTGGCGTATTGCTCAAAATAGATTTCAACTCATCCACAAATTCTTGTAAAAATCATTAGCACTGCTTGGTTTAGAATCCCCTATTAAAAAAACCAATTGTAAATGGTGTTGTTGAAAAAGTACAGTCTTTGTCCTCCCCACCCTGCTATATCATTCAGTTTGTATGATATTGGTGTTGATAGAAGTGTCCGGGAATCTTTGGGCAGAAGGGGGAAATGTGGTTTCAATATTGCAAGCAATGAGTTGACATGAACAGCTGGTGTGGAACCTTTCACTGCCCATTCTTTTAATTTGTCACGAAAGCTAGGTAGGGCCATATTGTCAAATCACTATAGTCGAATTTATAATTGAACGAACACATTGAAGCAGCTTATTGCGTACATTGCGTGAGACGCGCACAGCCATAAGCGTGATAATTTCAGGCGCGATCATCTTTGTGCTGCGTGCACATTGTTCGTTCAATTATTAATTTGACTATAGTATTATCAGACTCAACAGAGCTACATTCTGAATCACTATAATAATAATAATAATAATAATAATAATGGACATCACTTAGTAACTAATAGGCAGCTAGATCATCATTAGGCCATTCAGACAGGACTAAGGTTTCAGCTGTACCTGTGTCCTGAATCACTATCAGTATCATTTAAATCAGTGGCGTGCGCAGGATATTGTGAGTGGGGGTGGGGGGACCACCTGGGTGGCCATAAATGAAATCCCCCCGACTCAGATTCTTCTCAATTCCCCCGATGTACCAAAAATATAGTAAAAGGTAGCCTCAATTTTGTTTGCAGTCACCTCATGAATTGGGGGGGGGGGGTTCAAAAAAATGTGAACGGTCTACCACAGAAAAAGTATACATTTTCTGAAGGCAAATTTCACAAGAATTCCAAAAATGGGGTTGTTTTTAGGTAGGGTGAGGGGCAAGAGGGTTATTGAAAGTCAAACACCAAATATTCTTGGGAAAAATTGTGCGATGTGCGAGGATCTTCGTGACTTGGGGAAGCCGGTTCATTTGTGCGAGATTTTGAATGTTATTATCAAACTTTCTTACTGAAGGGTACTACATACCAAGGCAAATTACCTATGAAATTAAAGCTTTTGTTCAGTACTTTAAAATGGTACCCTAAGTTCTGTGATAGCATGTTGCATTCTCAAATTATAAACAATTTTGTGAAAAAAGCTTTGGGGAGCCGAGTCACTCTAACAAATGAATAACAATTGTCGAACTGCAAATTGATATTTAACTAATATTTTGATTAATAATGCATATTTATATTTTCATTCTCCTCTTTAACATATCTTTCAAAAGATGTATAAAGACATGTGAATGTTAAAAATAACCCATTTATATCCAATATACCACTAAAAAAAAAATTAATTTTTTTTTTTACATACCGGTGCCTCCATACCGGTGCCTCGGCTCCCCCAAAGCTATTTTTCATAAAAGTGTCCATAATTCAAGAAAGCAACATGCTACCACAACACTTGGGGTACCATTTTAAAGTACTCAACAAAAGCTTTAATTTGATATGTAATTTGCCTGGGTAGGTAGTACCCTTCAGTAAGAAATTTTGATAAGAACATTTGAAATCTCGCACAAGCGAACCGGCTCCCCCATATTATTAGCTGCCCAACTCAAAACACATGGCCTTATAGGATTACATCCACTACGCACATAAAAACTTCTAGCTACGGCACAGCCCCCGACTGGCAGTAGTTTCCCCCGACCGACAATACGTTTGGCTATATCTTGCCTCACGTCCCGTACGGAATAAACCGTGATAGCTAAAACGTATTTTAATTGATTTGAGCGGCAATGTCTTGCTAGACGTCCCTTAACTGATGTGCGCATGCTCATACCAATTAAAATGTGTTGTCGTAGTACACGGTTTATTCCGTACGGGACATCTAGCAAGATATAGCCATTTGTTGAGCATGCGCACTTGAGTTATGGGACGTCTAGCAAGACATTGCCATAAGTTCCCCCCGAATATTTCAATAGTGGGGGGGGGGGGGGGGGGGGGGGGGGCATGCCCCCCCCCCCCATGCTGTAATATAGTTATGTATTATCAAAAGGGAACCTAGCTACATCCTAATTCATTTGGCACATTTGTATTCTCTGAGTGAAGTGCATGGTAAGCTTACAGTCATGTAAACCTTCAGCAGGAATGACACATTATTTATCAGAGAGGCTACGAATTCGGCAGTTTCCCTGCTGGCAATTATACGCAGTGTAGCCTGTAGGGAGGGATCTCCAATTGTATTTCACAATACTTGCCATTTCAAAATACAAATAATTATGAACTTACCTCTATAAATCCCGCGTGAATTTCCGACGACTTCAATTAAGTTCAATACGACTTTTTATTTCTGTATTAAAATACGAAGTGTTTACGGCGGCTAGCCGTACTTTTATTAAAACGCCGGATGTATTGCGCCCTCAATCTTGTATACCGTTTGTGTATATTTCAACATGTAGGCCTTATTTGTGGTTTTTTATGTATTTGTATTTGTTTTTAAAGCGTCTCTGTGCACCAATCACTACTTTTTAGCTGTTACGTCGTAAGGCACTCAATCATTTCTAAGTAGTTTTATTATTAGTAGTAGTATTAGCATATTGTTATTAATTACCTTCAAATAACACCGCGGAATGCATATTTGACCTGTGCACAGTCTCTGCCTCAGCATCGTGGGTATCAGTTGTGGTGACTTTTAAAGCGAACAATTGCTGGGGTACTCTGAAGCAGAGACTATTACCAGCAGCCTGTTCATGTGACGTCACAGCGATGGTTTCCAGTTTGTAATACGATTTATTCCTTAAAAATATAATACTGGGTTCCAAATTGTTGGCAAGCAAGCTGCTGAACAAGGGTGACCTTGAGCTGCCGAAAGACAAATTATAGTCGCATTCAGTCATCGGGCCAACGTTGGCCCGCCGACCGTTTGCCTACCGACCATTTACCAACGTCACTTTGACGTTGATTTGCCAACCAATACCCGACATAACATCCGGTTAAAACTCAACGTTGGCTAGACGTTGGCTAGACGTTGGCTTTCCGACCGCGACCTTGCCGACCATTGCCAACGTTAGCCCACCGTAGTCTTGCTATCTGGGTAAAACTACGCAGGTGTTGTAATGCTTGAATGAGCACACGTTGAATGGAGGAATACCTCAATTCAAAAGTTGCTAACAGATTGAAGGGGTCTTTGCTTGAGCACAGCAGTTGCTGATCTGCTTGAATGAGCACACATTGACTGGAGGAATACCTCATTTCAAAATTTGAAAAATGCGGTGTTCAAGCAAATACACTGGTTCAAGACCCTGGTTCAAGCTGCTTAACCATCCTCCTTCAATACCGGTGTTTGTAAAACACGTAAGACACGTACGCGCACGTACGTGCGTACGTACGGTACATACTCTGTAAATTCTGTAAACGTGTGAAGAGTCTATGCATAAATCATGATAATGATCTGCGCGCCCGCATTTCGCTGATCCCAAAATTATTTTTTATTGTGTCGCCACGATACCTGTTAGTAGGTTAGGCATGTACGGATCGGAGCCATGAACATGTACATGTACGTGATGAATGAAGCTTTACAATACACGAATAAGGCTTTCCAATTCCATTGCACAGAACCATTATTTTTGACGGGGGAGATGACGAGCCCGTCATTTGAAACGACGTTTCTAAGTCGTAACCTTTTCACAAACCCCTAAAATTGCATTTGCTAATAACTTGCATTAATCATCTTCTGAAGCGATTTTGTTGTAAAATGTAATTGATATTGTTATAATATGAAGGTAAGAGGACACAGTAAGTTATTTCAGCTATTTGGATGCCATTTAGTAATATACTAAGCTATTTGGATGCTATTTTGTATTATATTATATGATTTAGTAATATACTGAGTCACTGAGTCCACGGCCACGGCACGGCCTCTTTGTTCCGTGTTGCCTTGGCTCTCGCAATTAGCCCAATGATTATGGCGAACCCTAGGCTACATCCCCCAGTCATCAATATTACCGTACGGACGCTAAAGCTGTACAAATATCGGAGCCTGCAAGATAGCGACATAAGAGGGCGGCTGAGAGTTACAGTCTAGGTGAACCCTTCAATATGATTAGCCCAATGATATGGCAACAACCCCTTGAGGACGGGGATCATACATCGTACAAAATATCGGGACCAGATTTAGTTTACGAATCACATTTACACACAAAATACACAGAATGTGACCATTTGAAGACTATAATAAGTTGCCTGACTGTTAAATGTAACTAAGGATTACTATGGGAACATAAAAAGATGAGATTATAAAGTTGAAGTACGCGATCTAATCAGTCAACTTTTTAATAAGCTTATTTTCCCCTATGCTTTCGTGTGTTCAGGCTGACACAGAATGCATACAGGCCTGATTGCACTGGGCTACATGTAGAGGGTAAGCTTTAGAATATGTGACGAACCGAAAACGGTGTTCCGTTTCATTATATTAGTATTTCGTTTACTGGATAAGTTTCCCCAGAGTAAAAATACTGTCCTACATATACTTACTTTATAGTCAAAAGAGGCCCATTATGTTTTCTAAACCATAATGAAATTGTTTACCTTTTCAAACCAAAGGGAGTGTTCATTATAAATATTTATTATTTATGGGGGTGGGGGTTATAACATCATAATACTTTCTCTGTCATGACAAAGGCAAAAAGGTCTCAGAATTCCACAACATTCATCAAAATTATTCAGTGGATTGTCCAAATGAATTTATTATTTATTTTATGGGGGGTGGTTGGAAAAAATGGAGGGAGGATCAGAAAGAAATTCTTCGTTATCTATGGAGGGGGGGGGGGGGGGGGGGGGGGTTATTACATCATAATACTTTCTCTGTCATGACAAAGGCAAAAAGGTCTCAGAATTCCACAACATTCATCAACATTATTCAGTGGATTGTCCAAATGAATTTATTATTTAGGGGGGGGGGGGGTTGGAAAAAATGGAGGGAGGATCAGAAAGAAATGCTTCGTGAGCAGTCAAATCTACTATTGCTTGATTAATTGGATATACAGGGGGATCAAGAAAAAAAATCAACGAAAAAGGGGGATCAAGACAAAAAATAACGCTGTTTGGGGTGATCAAGAAAAAAATATGTCCAAAGCTCAAATATTTCCAACCTCCACCACCAGAGTATTTATGAACACTCCCTAAGAATAACATATGTGTAAGTTACTTTGTGTGAACAAATAAAGCCAATCATATTTTCCAGTTAAAAAAAATTAGTACCATAACACCACTTTCCAAATTATTTCTGCCATATTACAATACAAAAACATTTTTTAACATTCAAATATCCGACCAGCTCTACTAGGCGTGCCTAGTCTTGTTATTCTCTAGTTTAAGAATATTTTTAATAACCTTTAATAAAAAAAGTTTTACATAACCTATTTCTCAATGTGTCCTTATAATATTTCTGAATGATTCGGTGTCCACCATACAACTTTAATTACCCCAATCCAACTTCTTCATCAATGTTAACCATACGTCTTAAAGGTTGTTGACCCTATTCTAGATTTAAGGGCATCATCAGTGTAATGAGAAATGGGACCTTTCATTTGATATCAAAAACACTTTTGAATCCCTTAGAGTTAAATTGTTAGGAAACATAGTAGCAACGCTGTTTGTTAATGTCTGTTCTTGAACTTTCAACAGTCTTCTATCTCCCCCGTCCAGTTTTTTTTAAATACCTTGTTTCACATGTAGTTGAGAAATGAATGATGATAATATTAACAGGCCTAATGCATGAATGATAATGTAGATAACAGGATAACAGGAATAGTCAAGAAACAAGAATACGTTCATACTTACTCGTCTCAGCTTCCTTCAAAGACTCTTCAATACTGCGATGAGCTGAGACTTTGAGAGCTACATGTAGGCTACAGCTTGAATGACTGACGAAGAACTTTTCGCGCTAAAAACCTTTTTCGTGTATTTGCACGTTCTATGTAAATAAATATGAATTTGAAGGCAGTTTCACTACTCCCGGTGGGATCTCCACATGTTACGAATAGCAGTATCAAAATCGCAACACTTGCGGAGGGAGTGTGAGTACACATTGCAATATCAATAACAATTATAGAGAAATTCGCTGATTTACGGTAAAGTGATTGCCCGTTTACTATGCCGTTGATTCAGACCGTTGTATTGGAGCTTGCGTGACATCGCGCATAATCAAACCAATCTGCCGCTGAAATAGGTGTGGTTGGGAGAATTTTTATAATAATCATTTAATACATTATTCATGATGTACGATCATAATGAACAGTAATGTACATGTACCGTACGTACGTACGCGTACGTGTCGTACGTGTTTTACAAACACCGCTTCAATACATCATTTAATAACTTTTGAATTGAGGTATTCCTCCATTCAATGTGTGCTCATACAAGCATTACAACACCTGCGTAGTTATAGCCCCATTCTCTAGCGTTGCTGTGTACACGTACATATTAATGCGTGCCAAAATTCGTATCGATGGAGTAAACTCATTTAAAAAAAATAATATCAGTCATAATTCTAAAGGGGAACTTTCTTGTTGAACTGTGTCAATTATTTGAAAAATGCACGGTGCTTATGTAATGTATTAATAGCTTGGACATTACAAACTTAATTCTTTTTGGCTCGTTGTGCCATTTACAATCTACGCATACCTGTATGTTCCAGTTCAACAAACTGTTGGTATATTATGTAGTAATTTGATATGTTAGACTTCGAGTTAAACTCAGCTGTATTATCATTAGATAAGTTTGTTAAGTAAAGATGTCGGACCACAAACGTCAATACAAAATATGATCAACGAAGATAAAAATTATATTGAATGATTATAGCATTCTTATAACACTCCATGTTGTTGTCATGGCAGTTGTTGTTGTTGTTATGGTAGGTGGTGCTTTTGCTACTGCTTATAACACTGTCCACGCGGCAGGCATCTGCAGACGACATATTTCAAAAATTTCCAAAATGTTTCAAGAATGTCAGAACTATTGATTTTCATTACCATATTTGGAATTACCATGAATAATGCATTGAAATAAATACATAAATCAGTAATCCTTACAGGGGCACTAAGAGATATGTTGGAGGCTGCGCCCTCAATTATGATAAAAACTGAGATTAGTATATTTTTATAATTGTATTACATGTATGAACTTACACCTATAAGGATTAAGAAAAATCAGCTCTCTTTGTACAAGAAAACGTCGATTCAAAAATGCTCGTACAGCCGGGACGAGCATTTTACGTCCGACAGTATCCCCCTGCAGTACGCGTGATACATAACGCGAACCATATTTGCATAGAGGGCGTTTTTCAATAAATAGCGATGATATTGTTTTAATCAAGTTTTGCTGTGTTTTTGTTAGTAGAAACAACAATAGCAATTTTTAATGTTCATCTTGAATTCTGAAGTACATTTTTAAACATTTAAAATGTTCAACACCACTTAATGTCCCTTTAAGATAGACTTTGAAAATTGGTAAAGGTTTCTGAAAATCCGTTTTGTATAATATGGTAAAACTAATAGCCGCGTGGAAAGTGTTAATAATTATCTTTTCATTATCATTATTGTAATGTTATTTAGGTTTACTCTGTCATTTGACCAAAAGGACACAGCCTAATAGTAGAATTGGGAATAAATTGATTTGTTAACCCTAACCCTGGTTTAGGGTTTTTCACCGGGATCACGATTTTCGAAGAAAAAACGCCAACTAAAACTCCGGGAACCTGCCGGGATTCGATCCGGGGACCCTCCGTTCTCAAGCTCCACGTCCCAACCACTAAGCCACGGCCCTCAGCTACACATTCGTGCAGTACACTGCGCTCACTATATAGGCTCGGTTAACTACGTCATCGGAAACCGACGGCGCATGCGTTTGGAGAGGGACTTACGATTAGCATTTTTTAGCACTCATGGGGGGTTAGGGTTAATATAATTACCCGGATTCTTATTATTGCGACAATTATAGCCTTTCCATTCAGCCAGCCCACTTTCCGACCCACTTAATTATATGTTTGATTTTAGGGATTTTCCTGAATGTTTAAATGTTCGGGAAATGTCCAGGATATATTAATTCACACTTAGTGTTTCCTAAGCCTTGGAAGCAATTTTTTGAAGAAAAGAATATTTAATTTTACGGACAATTATTAAATGTACCTTTGATCCTATTATCTCTGTAATAGCTACACTACTTATGTCACTCTCTATGTGAAAAGCCATAGGCAACCACCTGCAATACTGACCAGAGTCACGAGTGCAACGCATGAGCGTTTCATGCCCGTTTATCGCACTTAGGAACCAGATCTCTATAATGATCATGACCTGCTGTGTTAATTGCATAGTCTGTTAGGTTAAAATAAGCTAGGAAACGCATTATCATATTATTGTACGTTAGACACTTATACTTTGGACGTGATAGCGTGGGATAACGAGCTCTTCATATTGCAGGAATATAGGCCTACATATTATTATTGTATTTTCAATATTCAAAAGTCAATTATGGCTTCTCGTTTGGTTGAATGTAGTCGAAAGATTAGTAGGTGTTTGCTCCCTCGTCCGCAATGCATTGGTAGGAGATATACGACCGGTTGCGTTCTCCGACGTCCGCAATACCATCAGAAAATCAGCTTTAGAGAAAACACTAAGCCAAACTCAATGTTGAAACTTTCCTGCGATGCTGTCTTTGGTAGTGGATTCTTATATCCATTTTCTAGTCGAGCATACGGCATACAGACGTTCATTGCACCTGGACTGAACCCATACGATGGTGTGTGGTCAGCACGAGCAAACAACTGGGTTTTATTGAATGAAACCACATTTCAAGATCATACAGATACAATATTACTACTTGCAGACAACGCTGTTATTACATCCAATACACGCGATATTTCCAATACCTTCTATCGCTGTAACGGTATACGTTCCTTGCTTCCATCGAAGCCCTCACGCTTACGCGGTGCTGCTCGTATGCCAGACGGTGGACTTGTTGTGTGTGGAAGAAAAGAATTGGTGTTTTATGATTCCAACTTTGATTTTGTTGTTTCAAGGAAGCTGTCCTCTGGCTGTCCAAGTTCCATAACGGTCGATAAAAGTGGAAATATTATACTGGGAATCATGGATACTAAAACAATTGTCATCTATAACTCCGATGGATCATTCAAGAACCTGTTCCATACTGATTCTAGTCCGCTTTCCCTGGCGGTTACATCAGAAGGGCAACTAGTGACGTCGTTTGTTGATGGCAATCTGCAACTTATGGATCTTAACCAGTCTCATGTTGATGTCAATAGCGCACGTGTTATTGGAGCACCGTCACTTGCTTTACACCAATGGCAACCTACCGCGATATGTTGCAGCGACAATGGTGACCTTTACATCGTCGACTGGGCACGTGGTTCGGTGTATAGATACACGTCAGATGGGTACTATGTCGAATGCATTTGTGTAGGGTTGCAAGATCCACTGGACATCGCTGTATCGCATAGTGGAGACGAATTGTACGTGCTTGAGTCTGGTTTATCCGCGTCTTCCACAATGAAACCATTGATGACAGGTCCTTGTGTAAAGACATTTGGACTGAATAGGTTTACAAAAACATGCTAAAGACGTGTGCTACAAGGCCATGGCTTGACTAACCGTGCTAGAGACGTGTGCTACAAGGCCATGATGGCTAGACTAAACATGCTAAAGAAGTGTGCTACAAGGCCATGATGGCTAGACTAAACATGCTAAAGACGTGTGCTACAAGGTCACGCTGGCTAGACTAACCATGCTAAAGACGTGTGCTACAAGGTCACGATAGCTAGACTAACCATGCTAGAGACGTGTGCTACAAGGCCATAATTGCTAGACTAAACATGCTAAAGACGTGTGCACAAGGCCATGATGGCTAGACTAGCCATGCTAGAGACGTGTGCTACACGGCCATGATGGCTAGACTAGCCATGCTAGAGACGTGTGCTACAAGGCCATGATGGCTAGACTAAACATGATAAAGATGTGTGCTACAAGGCCATGATGGCTAGACTAACCATGCTAGAAACGTGTGCTACAATGCCATGATGGCTAGACATAACAAGCTAGAGACGTGTGCTACAAGGCCATGATGGCTAGACTAACCATGCTAGAGACGTGTGCTACAAGGCCATAATTGCAAGACTAAACATGCTAAAGACGTGTGCTACAAGGCCATGATGGCTAGACTAACCATGCTAGAGACGTGTGCTACAAGGCCATGATGGCTAGACTAGCCATGCTAGAGACGTGTGCTACAAGGCCATGATGGCTAGACTAAACATGATAAAGATGTGTGCTACAAGGCCATGATGGCTAGACTTACCATGCTATAGACGTATGCTACAAGGCCATGATGGCTAGACTAACCGTGCTAGAGACGTGTGCTACAAGGCCATGATGGCTAGACTAACCGTGCTAGAGACGTGCGCTACAAGGCCATGATGGCTAGACTAACCATGCTAAAGACGTGTGCTACAAGGCAATGATGGCTAGACTAACCATGCTAGAGACGTGTGCTACAAGGCCATGATGGCTAGACTAAACATGCTAGAGACGTGTGCTACAAGGCCATGATGGCTAGACTAACCATGCTAGAGACGTGTGCTACAAGGCCATGATGGCTAGACTTAACATGCTAAAGACGTGTGCTACAAGGCCATGATGGCTAGACTAACCGTGCTAGAGACGTATGCTACAAGGCCATGATGGCTAGACTAAACATGCTAGAGACGTGTGCTACAAGGCCATGGCGGCTATACTAAACGTGCTAAAGAAGTGTGCTACAAGGCCATGATGGCTAGACTTACCATGCTATAGACGTATGCTACAAGGCCATGATGGCTAGACTAACCGTGCTAGAGACGTGTGCTACAAGGCCATGATGGCTAGACTAACCGTGCTAGAGACGTGCGCTACAAGGCCATGATGGCTAGACTAACCATGCTAAAGACGTGTGCTACAAGGCAATGATGGCTAGACTAACCATGCTAGAGACGTGTGCTACAAGGCCATGATGGCTAGACTAAACATGCTAGAGACGTGTGCTACAAGGCCATGATGGCTAGACTAACCATGCTTAAGACGTGTGCTACAAGGCCATGATGGCTAGACTAAACATGCTAAAGACGTGTGCTACAAGGCCATGATGGCTAGACTAACCGTGCTAGAGACGTATGCTACAAGGCCATGATGGCTAGACTAAACATGCTAAAGACGTGTGCTACAAGGTCACGATGGCTAGACTAACCATGCTAAAGACGTGTGCTACAAGGTCACGATAGCTAGACTAACCATGCTAGAGACGTGTGCTACAAGGCCATAATTGCTAGACTAAACATGCTAAAGACGTGTGCACAAGGCCATGATGGCTAGACTAGCCATGCTAGAGACGTGTGCTACACGGCCATGATGGCTAGACTAGCCATGCTAGAGACGTGTGCTACAAGGCCATGATGGCTAGACTAAACATGATAAAGATGTGTGCTACAAGGCCATGATGGCTAGACTAACCATGCTAGAAACGTGTGCTACAATGCCATGATGGCTAGACATAACAAGCTAGAGACGTGTGCTACAAGGCCATGATGGCTAGACTAACCATGCTAGAGACGTGTGCTACAAGGCCATAATTGCAAGACTAAACATGCTAAAGACGTGTGCTACAAGGCCATGATGGCTAGACTAACCATGCTAGAGACGTGTGCTACAAGGCCATGATGGCTAGACTAGCCATGCTAGAGACGTGTGCTACAAGGCCATGATGGCTAGACTAAACATGATAAAGATGTGTGCTACAAGGCCATGATGGCTAGACTTACCATGCTATAGACGTATGCTACAAGGCCATGATGGCTAGACTAACCGTGCTAGAGACGTGTGCTACAAGGCCATGATGGCTAGACTAACCGTGCTAGAGACGTGCGCTACAAGGCCATGATGGCTAGACTAACCATGCTAAAGACGTGTGCTACAAGGCAATGATGGCTAGACTAACCATGCTAGAGACGTGTGCTACAAGGCCATGATGGCTAGACTAACCATGCTAGAGACGTGTGCTACAAGGCCATGATGGCTAGACTTAACATGCTAAAGACGTGTGCTACAAGGCCATGATGGCTAGACTAACCGTGCTAGAGACGTATGCTACAAGGCCATGATGGCTAGACTAAACATGCTAGAGACGTGTGCTACAAGGCCATGGCGGCTATACTAAACGTGCTAAAGAAGTGTGCTACAAGGCCATGATGGCTAGACTTACCATGCTATAGACGTATGCTACAAGGCCATGATGGCTAGACTAACCATGCTAGAGACGTGTGCTACAAGGCCATGATGGCTAGACTAGCCATGCTAGAGACGTGTGCTACAAGGCCATGATGGCTAGACTAAACATGATAAAGATGTGTGCTACAAGGCCATGATGGCTAGACTTACCATGCTATAGACGTATGCTACAAGGCCATGATGGCTAGACTAACCGTGCTAGAGACGTGTGCTACAAGGCCATGATGGCTAGACTAACCGTGCTAGAGACGTGCGCTACAAGGCCATGATGGCTAGACTAACCATGCTAAAGACGTGTGCTACAAGGCAATGATGGCTAGACTAACCATGCTAGAGACGTGTGCTACAAGGCCATGATGGCTAGACTAAACATGCTAGAGACGTGTGCTACAAGGCCATGATGGCTAGACTAACCATGCTAGAGACGTGTGCTACAAGGCCATGATGGCTAGACTTAACATGCTAAAGACGTGTGCTACAAGGCCATGATGGCTAGACTAACCGTGCTAGAGACGTATGCTACAAGGCCATGATGGCTAGACTAAACATGCTAGAGACGTGTGCTACAAGGCCATGGCGGCTATACTAAACGTGCTAAAGAAGTGTGCTACAAGGCCATGATGGCTAGACTTACCATGCTATAGACGTATGCTACAAGGCCATGATGGCTAGACTAACCGTGCTAGAGACGTGTGCTACAAGGCCATGATGGCTAGACTAACCGTTCTAGAGACGTGCGCTACAAGGCCATGATGGCTAGACTAACCATGCTAAAGACGTGTGCTACAAGGCAATGATGGCTAGACTAACCATGCTAGAGACGTGTGCTACAAGGCCATGATGGCTAGACTAAACATGCTAGAGACGTGTGCTACAAGGCCATGATGGCTAGACTAACCATGCTTAAGACGTGTGCTACAAGGCCATGATGGCTAGACTAAACATGCTAAAGACGTGTGCTACAAGGCCATGATGGCTAGACTAACCGTGCTAGAGACGTATGCTACAAGGCCATGATGGCTAGACTAAACATGCTAGAGACGTGTGCTACAAGGCCATGGCGGCTATACTAAACGTACTAAAGAAGTGTGCTACAAGGCCATGATGGCTAGACTAACCATGCTAGAGACGTGTGCTACAAGGCCATGATGGCTAGACTTAACATGCTAGAGACGTATGCTACAAGGCCATAATGGCTAGACTAAACATGCTTAAGACGTGTGCTACAAGGCCATGATGACTAGACTAAACATGCTAAAGACGTGTGCTACAAGGCCATGATGGCTAGACTAACCATGCTAAAGACGTGTGCAACAAGGCCATGATGGCTAGACTTAACATGCTAAAGACGGGTGCGTTTTGGAATCGTGTATACACAGTCTGGTTCGTCACTTAGAAATATGCTTATTACGTAAACTTGATATTAATTACTTTTAAACTTTTGCAGAAAATAAGACAAATCTTTGATAGTACGCAGTAGTATCTGTGATAGCATCGTATAGTTTACGTGCAGCTATTGATACTTTGAAGCGCAATCATGTCAAATAATCTCATCAGTAAATATTATGGTCACATGACCAGTAGTCATGTGATCGATAGAATGAGCATGGGGGTCCCTGGAGTACACTTTGTTCCTAGGATTCATAATTCAATTCAAATAAAGACTCTACAAATAAACTGTTGGGTGTGTATAATAATTATAATAACATTAATAATGGATATGTCAACAAAACTGTCCCAATTTAACATGATATTCTAGGCCATGACAAATTGTACATGAAATAGTAATAAAATAGTAATAGTCATGTTAGCAATCTTTAATGTGTCATTAGAATTGTTTTCTATCCATTTTGGAGCTTTCGTTATCCAATTCATGGCAATCTACTCAGGCATATCAAATTCAGCTTTTGTTACTTTTCATGCGCAGAGAACTATTTTATTAGAATCATCGTTCAGTATGTAATTGAACATAATTTAAACAAGGTCTTCTAAAAAACTGGCCGAAACGCCTAACTAAAAAAGGATGCATGAAACCAAGTTGATTCACTGATAAACAGCTACGTAGCTACGAATATCGGTGCAAATTAGTAGTACAACAAATCATACTTAGTGATATTTGTCATCAGTTGGTATTATTCATCATAGGGTATTTTGCATGTTTCACTATCTGTCCCCATCATAAGTATGACTCCTTCTAAATAGGATTTTCGTGTTAATTTCTGTATCGTTTACCATAGCTCAAAACACACTTCTTTGTGCTTGTTCTTATCTACTCTTTCTCATCTATCTTGCCATTCGTTTAATATTTTGTACAAATGCAATATTCCCTTGAAATTTGAGGTGAAATTCTAAGCCAATTCACTTTAACGGCACTCGCGATGTTTATCGAAATCGGCGCCGTGTTTTATTATAATAGACTCGTTTCAATACATTCGTAAATTCGTAAAAAAGTGATATGTGCGTATAAGATGTTGGCGATGGGAATGAGACTATATTCACCCTACCAACCATTCGAGATGCACTCCATTCACTTCATACAGCAAATGAAATTGACAGTTTCTCGCAATACAATTTCCCCATACGTTCGTTGGTAGGGAAAAAAACCCAAAAAACCAACGTATGGGTTTCCTGTACTAGCAAATTAGTACAGGGCCTTATACATGTAGGCCTACATGTATTTATCCATCGAGCGAGTTATCATACCATAGTCTAGTATGGCCCATACTTTTCAATGGGAATTCACATCACTATCGCACACACAAAAGCCTCCCAACCAAAACTTGTTTACATTTCGTTATCGGCCAGTGCAGTGCATTGCGTGTTGTTGAGGGGCTAGGCTCCGTAATGAGAATGTATTTCCGGTAACAACATGAACAATGCAAGCATGAAGGTGGCCTTGTCGATTGTTACCAAGGATACTGGTATCCAATCACTGATCGTTTAACGACGACGTTAGTCGCGAATCCAAAAATACTGCCCAATACTGATGTTACAAATTACTCGATTGGACGTAATTGGACGTGAATATAATTATCTTATAAGTCAAGCCAATCATTAATCGTACTTATGACGTAGACCGAGTGGTGCAACTGACTGAATATTGAGCTATCACGTGATAAATCTCGCCTCAAATGTGCCGCAACGCTTAGGCGTTTCGGCAAAAAATCAATACTAATCTAACTTGGACATGTTGATAGTTAGTTCAATTTGAGTAGATATTCATGTTTTCCGTGAAAACCGCAGAAAATTTTAATAGATGTATTTTACAAAATACATTGATGCATCCTATAAATCATAATTGGAATATAATCCCTGTCAAAAAAGTGGCCAAAGTGGATTCACACTCTTGTAATTGAATTGATCATATCTCGGGAGTTCAGGGGTGATTTCAATGGGATTAAGTATATTTGATAGAGGACTAATAAGGCTTACCATCAAACTATTTTGTTGGTAAAATAATAGCATTGGATGTATTTTGTCCTTCATTAGACACTTGTTGACACGTCCTTTAAATAAAGATTTACACTGCGCTAGCACAATCCCAAAGCGCTTTTGTTATCACTGGCATCATCATAAAAGCATCGGAATCATTTCATTTAATTTATTTCTGCAACTACAGTGATCAGGCCAGCGATTGCATTGCGCTGAAAAAGTATCAACATATTTAAAACACGTAGGAAGAGCGCGCAAAACTGTCCGAAATTGTCAATTTTTAAATCAAGGTCACTTAGGGACCGTTCATTATTTATGGTGGAGGGTGGGTTGGGACAAATTTGAGACTCGTATGTTAAAATTACCTAACCCCCCCTACGGCTGAAACTGAAAATTACATGACCCCCCCACCTGCTAACCAGTAGCTTTTTACACACCCCCCCCCCCCTTCCCGAAAAAAATCAACTTGTCATATTTAAAGGGACACTAAAAGAGATGTGTTGGAGGCTGCGCCCTCAATTATGATAAAAACTGGGATTAGTATATTTTTATAATTGTATTACATGTATGAAC
The DNA here is from genome assembly GCA_035610835.1 of Ophiura sarsii. NCBI lineage: Eukaryota > Metazoa > Echinodermata > Ophiuroidea > Amphilepidida > Ophiuridae > Ophiura > Ophiura sarsii. The sequence continues at coordinate 5,172,463 of CM069455.1, forward strand.
TTACACCTATAAGGATTAAGAAAAATCAGCCCTCTTTGTACAAGAAAACGTCGTACAGCCGCGACGAGCATTTTATGTCCGACAGTATCCCACTGCAGTACGCGTGATATATAACGCGAACCATATTTGCATAGAGGGCGTTTTTCAATAAATAGCGATGATATTGTTTTAATCAAGTTTTGTTGTGTTTTTGTTAGTAGAAACAACAATAATGGCAATTGTTAATGTTCATCTTGAATTCTGAAGTAAATTTTTAAACATTAAAAATTTTCAACACCACTTAATATCCCTTTATCCTTTCTTTATCGTTGGAATTTTGTTCATGGATACGTTGGAAAATTTTGTTTGTGCCCTATCTGAACGGCCAATAATTTTATGATGCCCCTTCTTTTTATTTTGTGAAATTAGTAATGGCGAGCGTAGGGAGTTGGAATTTTTTTCTTCATATTTATACATTTTGGGTGGTTTTGTGAGTCTTCATTACCCGAACAAGTTAGAACATTCTGAGCAGAAACGTATAATCCAGTGAAACGTTCTACTTTTGTGAGCATTGGTGCAAAGCAGAGATGAGGTGAAAAGCATGCAATAAATCACATTTCTAAATCATGATTTTGGATTTTGTAACATTATACACCCTGTGGCTCTAATGTCTCGACCATTGATGATCATATAGATGATTTTCCACCATATCGTCGATTTGCTGTCCAGAAGTCGTCTCATAGTAAAAGTTTTTGAAGTCGATAGGTTTTACGAAAATATGCGCGAATCGCAGAAAAAAATGGCATTTACACTCCAAAATAGTCTCTAAAATCACACCAATCACCACCATCTTTATAGTTTAAACAAATGTACACGACTCCCCCTGTTCAAGAATAAAAAGTTACATAACCCCCTATTTCAACATATGAAAGTTACATGACCCCCCCCCCCCCCCCTATAGTTTACCCAACCCCCCCTCCACCATAAATAATGAACGGTCCCTTAAACCCTTTCATATTCTGCTGCGATCAGGCCGGCGCTTGTATTACGCTGACAAATTATCATAACGCAGTGGGAACTGGCTAGGACGGGAGAGGGTCCCCATGGTCGCCCTTCAGCGCCAGTACACCGCGCTTGTTTTTGTGCATGCACAGAACAAGCGCGAAGGTTCGGCGTTCTGACCAGTGCGCTGTAGAAACTCAGTAGTGGTAGCGTAAAGCGTGCGACATGAGCGTCCCGTTGACGTCGCAAAGATTCCTACAAGCTACTTAAGGTCGCAGTAACTCAATCTTGTTCTCAGCATAGGGTTTGGTAGAGTGGAACAGACTAGCTTCCTCTTCCCCTCCTCTGCCCGTGGATGCTGAAGCATTACCTTTGGCTTTTACCATGGCATGTTGTTCACTAGTCAAGCCCCGAAAACATGACTGAGCACGCAGGGTTCTGTTTATTCGTTCCGTGCATGGATCCGCTATTTGCGAGGGAGATTGCATCATTGTACACTGTCTCACTGCATGAACCGTCAAATATTGTTTGGAGGGAGTCGGACCGTGCAAAGGACGAATACGGTGATTGCACAGAGGGTCATTAGTTCATGTCAAATCATCTTCCAGAAGAAGGCATGCACAAATGGAGTACGATCACTCGTTGAACTGATATGTATCCAATTACAAACTTACAATGTTATATACAATGAAGTAAATAACACAATATGTGCAGATGGCATAACAAGGCAAGGAAATTACAATGATAGTACAATAAACATAAAAGGTATGATCAAAATAGATAGATATTGTAATAATACTTAATTTCGTGTTTGAAAGTGTCTAAATCTGGCTGTTTTTCTGTCACCATTGCTCTACAAATACGGAATTTCGCCATTGTCATTATCAATGTTAGGGTGAAATCCAAATTTGATCAAAAAAGTTTAGTTAATGGATTCATTTTCAAGTCCACATTTGTTTGACCTTTAACCCACCTTTGAAAGATATTTCAGAATGATTTTGAGATTTGACAAGTTATGAACAGATGCGTAGGCCTAATTGTTTCTGAGTTTTCTTTACAAAAAGTGCATAAGTCATCTCCTGTAATATTACATTTTAGCAAAAGAGTATTCGTTCCTAAAATACTTTGATTGATTCTACGACGTATATTGGAACCATCTATACTTTGTGTCATCGGAAAACTTAAAATTTAATATATTTTTCCACTCCCTATTTTTATACCAAAGTCTACAAGTGCCACTTATTAATGGATTGTTTCATTTTCTTTGATTCTATAAAGACTTTGTATACCGTGTACTGAAAGTATTGTCGCCCCCTAACACAAACTTTGCTAAAACATTATATAACTCATTAGTAGATTGATCAAACTTGGTATTTCTACATAATTTCCACTTTAAATTAGTTTTAATTAGTTTGGTAACATTAAACTTACCTAAATTAACTCTTTACTGGACATTATTCTCCCCATAGTGGTCATTATGTCGGATACACGGGTTTTCCAATATTAAAGAAACCATAGCTGGCCTTGTCCATCGTTAAACGATGGACAAAACGATGGACAATACCAGCCAGGGTTCCTTTTGAAATATTTGTCCATACATTTTCACCCTGATAACAAGTTGGTCTATTGTTTTGCAATATGGAGGCTCAAATACTTGTTCCTTTGAAATTGACCACAGATTCTCGATGGATTTAAGTCGAGAGACTGTCCGCCAATTTTAAGGGTCTTTGGAGGTTCGCGATCTTTAAATATATTGATTATTATTGAAATCGATGTATCACTGCATATACACATCCGATCACACTCGTGTAAACAGCGTTTGAAAGGTAATTCCAACAGCTAACCACGTACATGTAAGCATTAGCGCCCGAGGGTGCCAGACCGGGGGCGACAATACTTTCTGTACAGGGTATAGAATAAACTACAACCTTTTTGCTGTTTGAACAGTAGTTCTCGTTACTAGGTCTACATGATGATACTATTTTCGACCCATTTAATTGACTGATATTGAAGTTTGACTTTAATTGCTCTTCGAATACCATTATCAGTGGCGGATCCAGGATTAAAATTTACGGGGGGCTGACCAAGACCGTGTTTTGTATTGGTACCCAAAAAATCGTAAAAGATCCCCAATTTTGGTTGCCGTCAGCTCGTGAAATTCTGCTAAGTGTGTGTGTTTGGGGGGGGGGGGGGGGGGGGGGGGGGCAATGTGGTCGTTCCAAAACCGCAAAAATATTGCATGGTAGAACTCGCAAATGTACCGACGGAACCTACCTATCAGTTTCGTACCCAGTTTCCAAAAGCTCGCCACTGCTACCTATGCCTCTGAAAAGGTACAGTGGTACATAAAAAAGGTATAGTGTCAAATTTTACTGGGGGCGCCCGCCCCTCCGCCCTACCTGTATCCGCCACTGATTATACTCTAGGAAATTGGTTTTTACTTGATAAATTTCTTCAAATTCGTCTTTTGACATAAAAGTCCCATTTTCTTTCAGTAAATTATTGATAAAAAGAACACCCTTTTCCTTCCAATGAACATAATTTATCGATTTACCTCCAATCTTTATTTTATCATTCAACCACAAGTATTGCTTTGCAATGCGATTGAAGTCTAAATCACCGTTGTTAACAATACATATCAAAGATGACCAAGAGAATAGAGTATCATACAAGAATATGTTGCATTAAATTGGAATAAACCTGTACAACAAATATCGTCTTTTTTGGCATTTAAACATAATCTATACAATTGTATCCAACTTTTTTCACCGTGCAAAACCCTTCGAATCCAATTTATTTTCAATGCATTTATATGAGTTCCACATCTGCCATTTTTTCATAATTTTGCACAAACTGCGATCTTTGTATTCTGTCTGGCTTGCCACCCCATACATATTTAAAAATTACATCATTAACCGTTTTAATGAAATCTTTGTTCGAGTTTGGAAGCATTTGAGCAATATAACTTAACTTAAGTAGGATCAAACTTAAGTATCAAATGTGCTTTTTAGTGACCTTTCTGTACCATCTAATATTAAAGTTGTATCATCTGCGTATTGTGTTCTTTTAAAATTCATGTCAGTTATCTTCAATCAAGGAAAAAAAGGTTGGCACACTTTGTCTTAATTACGGAAAAAACCCGCCCCTCTCCCCGGAGGCAATGTTGATCCGAGTCATATTATCAGAAGCCATGGTAGGTCCCCCAACATTGATTGATGGGGGATGGGGAAGGATATAAGAAAGGGGGAGACTTTTGCTTTCTATTAAACAGTGCTATGTCCCAAGTCTGATCTCAATTGCGAGCACAGGGATATTTGTAATAAGTTGCGTCAAGTGTGCCAACTATTATTTTCCTTGATTGTCTGAGCGAAATCCTAAATTCACCATGTGGGATTGGTTTTTTGGCTATAACTTTAGAACCAAATGCCCGATGCTAACGAGGTTTTGCACGATTATTGTAGGGTATATTGTCAACATTCCCAAAAAGTTACAAGTATCAATTACGTCATTTAGGGATTGGTCAGTCAATACTTAGGCAACAAATACGTCAAAACATGTTATTTTTACAATTTATTTTCATGGATGTGAAACAAAATGTTGAAGAACAATTAGAGTTCGTATATGTATTAATTGATTTCTAATCAACATTTGATAGACGGCATATTAAGTCAGACAAAAGTGTATTAGGGACTGGCCATCAATTACTAAGGCTGTCTCTGTATATTAAATGTGTGCGACGATAGGTCTATAATAGGCCTTGCAATTGTTATAGTTCATGCAAACATTACTATCTTCAGAAGATAGCAATTAATGACACGATGCCATGTTATGTTCCTAGCATTAAAATATATAATCATGGAAAATAATCATAATAACATTTATTTACAAAATAAATAAAGCCACATAAACAGAATGGCTAATACAAACAAAGATAGAAGAACGAAAAGTCACTTTGTGTATTAGGGACTGGTCATTATTTACTAACGCTGTCTCTGTATGTTAATTGTGTGCGACTATAGGTGTATAATAGGCCTTGTCATTGTTATAGTTCATGCAAACATTACTATCTTCAGAAGATGACACGTTATGTTCTTATCATTTAAATATTAAATTATGGAAAATAAATAAAGTCACATATATCAAATAATGCGCCATGAAGACAAAACTCTAAGATAACGTGCCGATTACTTAAAAAATGGACTTTATGATCGTTTAGAAATAAGCTTAGAGGCACACACAAGAAGAAGAAAAATAGAAGATTGGGCAAGGATTCGAACCTGGGGCCGCGGCGTGGAAGTCTCATATGTTAACCACTACACCAACCGGGCGTGTGTGCATGTTGTAATTGAATTATACGCTATCAATACACGTGCATTGTTATTGCAGCGGTGAATCATTGCAACGGTACACCATTACAACTCATCAAATTTCTCATTATTATGAAATGCAAAACTTTTGTTCTCAATGGATTAGTGTTTAGTGGACAATGTGAAGCTCATAGGCTATCTTTTAGAAGAAATGAATCGCATCTTCGGTATGTTTCAACGGTTCACCCCTGCTGAATTTAAACATATATGACTATAGATTTATATTATTTCACCAATGGTACACCGTTGAAAGGTAGGTATGCGGTGCTTAATATTTGCTTTAAAAGGGTCTATATGAACGGTATTTGTCCTCTAATCCCTTATCCATTGAAAAATCAGTTCTGTATATCGTAACAATGACACATTTGATGATTTCTTATGGTGAACCGATGATATTGTTTCACCATTGCGATGACAATACACGAGCATTGATAGCGTATAATTCAGTTACAATATGCACACACGCCCGGTTGGTGTAGTGGTTAACATATGAGACTTGCACCCCACTGTCCCGGGTTCGAATCCTTGTCTAAGCTTCTATTCGATAATGATTTATTTGTTGCTTCTTTTTTCTAACAATCATGATTTGCATTATTTGTTTTTAATCAGCACTATCATTGTGTCTTCTATTTCTTGAATAATCATAATGTCCTAGATTTTGGTACCGAAAGAGTGCAGATGTACTCATTCTTATAAATGGGCGTAATGGCTTAACAACTTTGATTTATTATCAAAACAAAACAGGCATATTTCATGTTGGGTCTATATTTTTAAGTTATATAGCCACTGGTAGTAAGATATATAGATATAGATACTGGTCTTGAGATATATATAAACGACAGGAAGATGTTTTCTCAACGTTTAGCTGATGATATATGAGGTCGAGCATCCATCTGAATTTAAATAACTGGTCATTTCTATAGTTTCACTGCCATTTTAAGTGAAAAATATACCTCCGTATTTAAAAGTGACCGGTCCCTAAAAGTACGTTGACGCATATTGTTTGAACACGTGACCAGTGTTATAACCTATCTGTCGTCCAAATCTGGTGAAGAAATCTTTGTTTAATCTCATGATATAGCCAAAAGACTAAACACAGATGATTTTTTTAGCAAATAACTCAGACAATCAAGGAAAAAAAGGTTGGCACACTTTGTCTTAATTACGGAAAAAACCCGCCCCTCTCCCCGGAGGCAATGTTGATCCGAGTCATATTATCAGAAGCCATGGTAGGTCCCCCAACATTGATTGATGGGGGATGGGGAAGGATATAAGAAAGGGGGAGACTTTTGCTTTCTATTAAACAGTGCTATGTCCCAAGTCTGATCTCAATTGCGAGCACAGGGATATTTGTAATAAGTTGCGTCAAGTGTGCCAACTATTATTTTCCTTGATTGTCTGAGCGAAATCCTAAATTCACCATGTGGGATTGGTTTTTTGGCTATAACTTTAGAACCAAATGCCCGATGCTAACGAGGTTTTGCACGATTATTGTAGGGTATATTGTCAACATTCCCAAAAAGTTACAAGTATCAATTACGTCATTTAGGGATTGGTCAGTCAATACTTAGGCAACAAATACGTCAAAACATGTTATTTTTACAATTTATTTTCATGGATGTGAAACAAAATGTTGAAGAACAATTAGAGTTCGTATATGTATTAATTGATTTCTAATCAACATTTGATAGACGGCATATTAAGTCAGACAAAAGTGTATTAGGGACTGGCCATCAATTACTAAGGCTGTCTCTGTATATTAAATGTGTGCGACGATAGGTCTATAATAGGCCTTGCAATTGTTATAGTTCATGCAAACATTACTATCTTCAGAAGATAGCAATTAATGACACGATGCCATGTTATGTTCCTAGCATTAAAATATATAATCATGGAAAATAATCATAATAACATTTATTTACAAAATAAATAAAGCCACATAAACAGAATGGCTAATACAAACAAAGATAGAAGAACGAAAAGTCACTTTGTGTATTAGGGACTGGTCATTATTTACTAACGCTGTCTCTGTATGTTAATTGTGTGCGACTATAGGTGTATAATAGGCCTTGTCATTGTTATAGTTCATGCAAACATTACTATCTTCAGAAGATGACACGTTATGTTCTTATCATTTAAATATTAAATTATGGAAAATAAATAAAGTCACATATATCAAATAATGCGCCATGAAGACAAAACTCTAAGATAACGTGCCGATTACTTAAAAAATGGACTTTATGATCGTTTAGAAATAAGCTTAGAGGCACACACAAGAAGAAGAAAAATAGAAGATTGGGCAAGGATTCGAACCTGGGGCCGCGGCGTGGAAGTCTCATATGTTAACCACTACACCAACCGGGCGTGTGTGCATGTTGTAATTGAATTATACGCTATCAATACACGTGCATTGTTATTGCAGCGGTGAATCATTGCAACGGTACACCATTACAACTCATCAAATTTCTCATTATTATGAAATGCAAAACTTTTGTTCTCAATGGATTAGTGTTTAGTGGACAATGTGAAGCTCATAGGCTATCTTTTAGAAGAAATGAATCGCATCTTCGGTATGTTTCAACGGTTCACCCCTGCTGAATTTAAACATATATGACTATAGATTTATATTATTTCACCAATGGTACACCGTTGAAAGGTAGGTATGCGGTGCTTAATATTTGCTTTAAAAGGGTCTATATGAACGGTATTTGTCCTCTAATCCCTTATCCATTGAAAAATCAGTTCTGTATATCGTAACAATGACACATTTGATGATTTCTTATGGTGAACCGATGATATTGTTTCACCATTGCGATGACAATACACGAGCATTGATAGCGTATAATTCAGTTACAATATGCACACACGCCCGGTTGGTGTAGTGGTTAACATATGAGACTTGCACCCCACTGTCCCGGGTTCGAATCCTTGTCTAAGCTTCTATTCGATAATGATTTATTTGTTGCTTCTTTTTTCTAACAATCATGATTTGCATTATTTGTTTTTAATCAGCACTATCATTGTGTCTTCTATTTCTTGAATAATCATAATGTCCTAGATTTTGGTACCGAAAGAGTGCAGATGTACTCATTCTTATAAATGGGCGTAATGGCTTAACAACTTTGATTTATTATCAAAACAAAACAGGCATATTTCATGTTGGGTCTATATTTTTAAGTTATATAGCCACTGGTAGTAAGATATATAGATATAGATACTGGTCTTGAGATATATATAAACGACAGGAAGATGTTTTCTCAACGTTTAGCTGATGATATATGAGGTCGAGCATCCATCTGAATTTAAATAACTGGTCATTTCTATAGTTTCACTGCCATTTTAAGTGAAAAATATACCTCCGTATTTAAAAGTGACCGGTCCCTAAAAGTACGTTGACGCATATTGTTTGAACACGTGACCAGTGTTATAACCTATCTGTCGTCCAAATCTGGTGAAGAAATCTTTGTTTAATCTCATGATATAGCCAAAAGACTAAACACAGATGATTTTTTTAGCAAATAACTCAGACAATCAAGGAAAAAAAGGTTGGCACACTTTGTCTTAATTACGGAAAAAACCCGCCCCTCTCCCCGGAGGCAATGTTGATCCGAGTCATATTATCAGAAGCCATGGTAGGTCCCCCAACATTGATTGATGGGGGATGGGGAAGGATATAAGAAAGGGGGAGACTTTTGCTTTCTATTAAACAGTGCTATGTCCCAAGTCTGATCTCAATTGCGAGCACAGGGATATTTGTAATAAGTTGCGTCAAGTGTGCCAACTATTATTTTCCTTGATTGTCTGAGCGAAATCCTAAATTCACCATGTGGGATTGGTTTTTTGGCTATAACTTTAGAACCAAATGCCCGATGCTAACGAGGTTTTGCACGATTATTGTAGGGTATATTGTCAACATTCCCAAAAAGTTACAAGTATCAATTACGTCATTTAGGGATTGGTCAGTCAATACTTAGGCAACAAATACGTCAAAACATGTTATTTTTACAATTTATTTTCATGGATGTGAAACAAAATGTTGAAGAACAATTAGAGTTCGTATATGTATTAATTGATTTCTAATCAACATTTGATAGACGGCATATTAAGTCAGACAAAAGTGTATTAGGGACTGGCCATCAATTACTAAGGCTGTCTCTGTATATTAAATGTGTGCGACGATAGGTCTATAATAGGCCTTGCAATTGTTATAGTTCATGCAAACATTACTATCTTCAGAAGATAGCAATTAATGACACGATGCCATGTTATGTTCCTAGCATTAAAATATATAATCATGGAAAATAATCATAATAACATTTATTTACAAAATAAATAAAGCCACATAAACAGAATGGCTAATACAAACAAAGATAGAAGAACGAAAAGTCACTTTGTGTATTAGGGACTGGTCATTATTTACTAACGCTGTCTCTGTATGTTAATTGTGTGCGACTATAGGTGTATAATAGGCCTTGTCATTGTTATAGTTCATGCAAACATTACTATCTTCAGAAGATGACACGTTATGTTCTTATCATTTAAATATTAAATTATGGAAAATAAATAAAGTCACATATATCAAATAATGCGCCATGAAGACAAAACTCTAAGATAACGTGCCGATTACTTAAAAAATGGACTTTATGATCGTTTAGAAATAAGCTTAGAGGCACACACAAGAAGAAGAAAAATAGAAGATTGGGCAAGGATTCGAACCTGGGGCCGCGGCGTGGAAGTCTCATATGTTAACCACTACACCAACCGGGCGTGTGTGCATGTTGTAATTGAATTATACGCTATCAATACACGTGCATTGTTATTGCAGCGGTGAATCATTGCAACGGTACACCATTACAACTCATCAAATTTCTCATTATTATGAAATGCAAAACTTTTGTTCTCAATGGATTAGTGTTTAGTGGACAATGTGAAACTCATAGGCTATCTTTTAGAAGAAATGAATCGCATCTTCGGTATGTTTCAACGGTTCACCCCTGCTGAATTTAAACATATATGACTATAGATTTATATTATTTCACCAATGGTACACCGTTGAAAGGTAGGTATGCGGTGCTTAATATTTGCTTTAAAAGGGTCTATATGAACGGTATTTGTCCTCTAATCCCTTATCCATTGAAAAATCAGTTCTGTATATCGTAACAATGACACATTTGATGATTTCTTATGGTGAACCGATGATATTGTTTCACCATTGCGATGACAATACACGAGCATTGATAGCGTATAATTCAGTTACAATATGCACACACGCCCGGTTGGTGTAGTGGTTAACATATGAGACTTGCACCCCACTGTCCCGGGTTCGAATCCTTGTCTAAGCTTCTATTCGATAATGATTTATTTGTTGCTTCTTTTTTCTAACAATCATGATTTGCATTATTTGTTTTTAATCAGCACTATCATTGTGTCTTCTATTTCTTGAATAATCATAATGTCCTAGATTTTGGTACCGAAAGAGTGCAGATGTACTCATTCTTATAAATGGGCGTAATGGCTTAACAACTTTGATTTATTATCAAAACAAAACAGGCATATTTCATGTTGGGTCTATATTTTTAAGTTATATAGCCACTGGTAGTAAGATATATAGATATAGATACTGGTCTTGAGATATATATAAACGACAGGAAGATGTTTTCTCAACGTTTAGCTGATGATATATGAGGTCGAGCATCCATCTGAATTTAAATAACTGGTCATTTCTATAGTTTCACTGCCATTTTAAGTGAAAAATATACCTCCGTATTTAAAAGTGACCGGTCCCTAAAAGTACGTTGACGCATATTGTTTGAACACGTGACCAGTGTTATAACCTATCTGTCGTCCAAATCTGGTGAAGAAATCTTTGTTTAATCTCATGATATAGCCAAAAGACTAAACACAGATGATTTTTTTAGCAAATAACTCAGACAATCAAGGAAAAAAAGGTTGGCACACTTTGTCTTAATTACGGAAAAAACCCGCCCCTCTCCCCGGAGGCAATGTTGATCCGAGTCATATTATCAGAAGCCATGGTAGGTCCCCCAACATTGATTGATGGGGGATGGGGAAGGATATAAGAAAGGGGGAGACTTTTGCTTTCTATTAAACAGTGCTATGTCCCAAGTCTGATCTCAATTGCGAGCACAGGGATATTTGTAATAAGTTGCGTCAAGTGTGCCAACTATTATTTTCCTTGATTGTCTGAGCGAAATCCTAAATTCACCATGTGGGATTGGTTTTTTGGCTATAACTTTAGAACCAAATGCCCGATGCTAACGAGGTTTTGCACGATTATTGTAGGGTATATTGTCAACATTCCCAAAAAGTTACAAGTATCAATTACGTCATTTAGGGATTGGTCAGTCAATACTTAGGCAACAAATACGTCAAAACATGTTATTTTTACAATTTATTTTCATGGATGTGAAACAAAATGTTGAAGAACAATTAGAGTTCGTATATGTATTAATTGATTTCTAATCAACATTTGATAGACGGCATATTAAGTCAGACAAAAGTGTATTAGGGACTGGCCATCAATTACTAAGGCTGTCTCTGTATATTAAATGTGTGCGACGATAGGTCTATAATAGGCCTTGCAATTGTTATAGTTCATGCAAACATTACTATCTTCAGAAGATAGCAATTAATGACACGATGCCATGTTATGTTCCTAGCATTAAAATATATAATCATGGAAAATAATCATAATAACATTTATTTACAAAATAAATAAAGCCACATAAACAGAATGGCTAATACAAACAAAGATAGAAGAACGAAAAGTCACTTTGTGTATTAGGGACTGGTCATTATTTACTAACGCTGTCTCTGTATGTTAATTGTGTGCGACTATAGGTGTATAATAGGCCTTGTCATTGTTATAGTTCATGCAAACATTACTATCTTCAGAAGATGACACGTTATGTTCTTATCATTTAAATATTAAATTATGGAAAATAAATAAAGTCACATATATCAAATAATGCGCCATGAAGACAAAACTCTAAGATAACGTGCCGATTACTTAAAAAATGGACTTTATGATCGTTTAGAAATAAGCTTAGAGGCACACACAAGAAGAAGAAAAATAGAAGATTGGGCAAGGATTCGAACCTGGGGCCGCGGCGTGGAAGTCTCATATGTTAACCACTACACCAACCGGGCGTGTGTGCATGTTGTAATTGAATTATACGCTATCAATACACGTGCATTGTTATTGCAGCGGTGAATCATTGCAACGGTACACCATTACAACTCATCAAATTTCTCATTATTATGAAATGCAAAACTTTTGTTCTCAATGGATTAGTGTTTAGTGGACAATGTGAAACTCATAGGCTATCTTTTAGAAGAAATGAATCGCATCTTCGGTATGTTTCAACGGTTCACCCCTGCTGAATTTAAACATATATGACTATAGATTTATATTATTTCACCAATGGTACACCGTTGAAAGGTAGGTATGCGGTGCTTAATATTTGCTTTAAAAGGGTCTATATGAACGGTATTTGTCCTCTAATCCCTTATCCATTGAAAAATCAGTTCTGTATATCGTAACAATGACACATTTGATGATTTCTTATGGTGAACCGATGATATTGTTTCACCATTGCGATGACAATACACGAGCATTGATAGCGTATAATTCAGTTACAATATGCACACACGCCCGGTTGGTGTAGTGGTTAACATATGAGACTTGCACCCCACTGTCCCGGGTTCGAATCCTTGTCTAAGCTTCTATTCGATAATGATTTATTTGTTGCTTCTTTTTTCTAACAATCATGATTTGCATTATTTGTTTTTAATCAGCACTATCATTGTGTCTTCTATTTCTTGAATAATCATAATGTCCTAGATTTTGGTACCGAAAGAGTGCAGATGTACTCATTCTTATAAATGGGCGTAATGGCTTAACAACTTTGATTTATTATCAAAACAAAACAGGCATATTTCATGTTGGGTCTATATTTTTAAGTTATATAGCCACTGGTAGTAAGATATATAGATATAGATACTGGTCTTGAGATATATATAAACGACAGGAAGATGTTTTCTCAACGTTTAGCTGATGATATATGAGGTCGAGCATCCATCTGAATTTAAATAACTGGTCATTTCTATAGTTTCACTGCCATTTTAAGTGAAAAATATACCTCCGTATTTAAAAGTGACCGGTCCCTAAAAGTACGTTGACGCATATTGTTTGAACACGTGACCAGTGTTATAACCTATCTGTCGTCCAAATCTGGTGAAGAAATCTTTGTTTAATCTCATGATATAGCCAAAAGACTAAACACAGATGATTTTTTTAGCAAATAACTCAGACAATCAAGGAAAAAAAGGTTGGCACACTTTGTCTTAATTACGGAAAAAACCCGCCCCTCTCCCCGGAGGCAATGTTGATCCGAGTCATATTATCAGAAGCCATGGTAGGTCCCCCAACATTGATTGATGGGGGATGGGGAAGGATATAAGAAAGGGGGAGACTTTTGCTTTCTATTAAACAGTGCTATGTCCCAAGTCTGATCTCAATTGCGAGCACAGGGATATTTGTAATAAGTTGCGTCAAGTGTGCCAACTATTATTTTCCTTGATTGTCTGAGCGAAATCCTAAATTCACCATGTGGGATTGGTTTTTTGGCTATAACTTTAGAACCAAATGCCCGATGCTAACGAGGTTTTGCACGATTATTGTAGGGTATATTGTCAACATTCCCAAAAAGTTACAAGTATCAATTACGTCATTTAGGGATTGGTCAGTCAATACTTAGGCAACAAATACGTCAAAACATGTTATTTTTACAATTTATTTTCATGGATGTGAAACAAAATGTTGAAGAACAATTAGAGTTCGTATATGTATTAATTGATTTCTAATCAACATTTGATAGACGGCATATTAAGTCAGACAAAAGTGTATTAGGGACTGGCCATCAATTACTAAGGCTGTCTCTGTATATTAAATGTGTGCGACGATAGGTCTATAATAGGCCTTGCAATTGTTATAGTTCATGCAAACATTACTATCTTCAGAAGATAGCAATTAATGACACGATGCCATGTTATGTTCCTAGCATTAAAATATATAATCATGGAAAATAATCATAATAACATTTATTTACAAAATAAATAAAGCCACATAAACAGAATGGCTAATACAAACAAAGATAGAAGAACGAAAAGTCACTTTGTGTATTAGGGACTGGTCATTATTTACTAACGCTGTCTCTGTATGTTAATTGTGTGCGACTATAGGTGTATAATAGGCCTTGTCATTGTTATAGTTCATGCAAACATTACTATCTTCAGAAGATGACACGTTATGTTCTTATCATTTAAATATTAAATTATGGAAAATAAATAAAGTCACATATATCAAATAATGCGCCATGAAGACAAAACTCTAAGATAACGTGCCGATTACTTAAAAAATGGACTTTATGATCGTTTAGAAATAAGCTTAGAGGCACACACAAGAAGAAGAAAAATAGAAGATTGGGCAAGGATTCGAACCTGGGGCCGCGGCGTGGAAGTCTCATATGTTAACCACTACACCAACCGGGCGTGTGTGCATGTTGTAATTGAATTATACGCTATCAATACACGTGCATTGTTATTGCAGCGGTGAATCATTGCAACGGTACACCATTACAACTCATCAAATTTCTCATTATTATGAAATGCAAAACTTTTGTTCTCAATGGATTAGTGTTTAGTGGACAATGTGAAACTCATAGGCTATCTTTTAGAAGAAATGAATCGCATCTTCGGTATGTTTCAACGGTTCACCCCTGCTGAATTTAAACATATATGACTATAGATTTATATTATTTCACCAATGGTACACCGTTGAAAGGTAGGTATGCGGTGCTTAATATTTGCTTTAAAAGGGTCTATATGAACGGTATTTGTCCTCTAATCCCTTATCCATTGAAAAATCAGTTCTGTATATCGTAACAATGACACATTTGATGATTTCTTATGGTGAACCGATGATATTGTTTCACCATTGCGATGACAATACACGAGCATTGATAGCGTATAATTCAGTTACAATATGCACACACGCCCGGTTGGTGTAGTGGTTAACATATGAGACTTGCACCCCACTGTCCCGGGTTCGAATCCTTGTCTAAGCTTCTATTCGATAATGATTTATTTGTTGCTTCTTTTTTCTAACAATCATGATTTGCATTATTTGTTTTTAATCAGCACTATCATTGTGTCTTCTATTTCTTGAATAATCATAATGTCCTAGATTTTGGTACCGAAAGAGTGCAGATGTACTCATTCTTATAAATGGGCGTAATGGCTTAACAACTTTGATTTATTATCAAAACAAAACAGGCATATTTCATGTTGGGTCTATATTTTTAAGTTATATAGCCACTGGTAGTAAGATATATAGATATAGATACTGGTCTTGAGATATATATAAACGACAGGAAGATGTTTTCTCAACGTTTAGCTGATGATATATGAGGTCGAGCATCCATCTGAATTTAAATAACTGGTCATTTCTATAGTTTCACTGCCATTTTAAGTGAAAAATATACCTCCGTATTTAAAAGTGACCGGTCCCTAAAAGTACGTTGACGCATATTGTTTGAACACGTGACCAGTGTTATAACCTATCTGTCGTCCAAATCTGGTGAAGAAATCTTTGTTTAATCTCATGATATAGCCAAAAGACTAAACACAGATGATTTTTTTAGCAAATAACTCAGACAATCAAGGAAAAAAAGGTTGGCACACTTTGTCTTAATTACGGAAAAAACCCGCCCCTCTCCCCGGAGGCAATGTTGATCCGAGTCATATTATCAGAAGCCATGGTAGGTCCCCCAACATTGATTGATGGGGGATGGGGAAGGATATAAGAAAGGGGGAGACTTGTGCTTTCTATTAAACAGTGCTATGTCCCAAGTCTGATCTCAATTGCGAGCACAGGGATATTTGTAATAAGTTGCGTCAAGTGTGCCAACTATTATTTTCCTTGATTGTCTGAGCGAAATCCTAAATTCACCATGTGGGATTGGTTTTTTGGCTATAACTTTAGAACCAAATGCCCGATGCTAACGAGGTTTTGCACGATTATTGTAGGGTATATTGTCAACATTCCCAAAAAGTTACAAGTATCAATTACGTCATTTAGGGATTGGTCAGTCAATACTTAGGCAACAAATACGTCAAAACATGTTATTTTTACAATTTATTTTCATGGATGTGAAACAAAATGTTGAAGAACAATTAGAGTTCGTATATGTATTAATTGATTTCTAATCAACATTTGATAGACGGCATATTAAGTCAGACAAAAGTGTATTAGGGACTGGCCATCAATTACTAAGGCTGTCTCTGTATATTAAATGTGTGCGACGATAGGTCTATAATAGGCCTTGCAATTGTTATAGTTCATGCAAACATTACTATCTTCAGAAGATAGCAATTAATGACACGATGCCATGTTATGTTCCTAGCATTAAAATATATAATCATGGAAAATAATCATAATAACATTTATTTACAAAATAAATAAAGCCACATAAACAGAATGGCTAATACAAACAAAGATAGAAGAACGAAAAGTCACTTTGTGTATTAGGGACTGGTCATTATTTACTAACGCTGTCTCTGTATGTTAATTGTGTGCGACTATAGGTGTATAATAGGCCTTGTCATTGTTATAGTTCATGCAAACATTACTATCTTCAGAAGATGACACGTTATGTTCTTATCATTTAAATATTAAATTATGGAAAATAAATAAAGTCACATATATCAAATAATGCGCCATGAAGACAAAACTCTAAGATAACGTGCCGATTACTTAAAAAATGGACTTTATGATCGTTTAGAAATAAGCTTAGAGGCACACACAAGAAGAAGAAAAATAGAAGATTGGGCAAGGATTCGAACCTGGGGCCGCGGCGTGGAAGTCTCATATGTTAACCACTACACCAACCGGGCGTGTGTGCATGTTGTAATTGAATTATACGCTATCAATACACGTGCATTGTTATTGCAGCGGTGAATCATTGCAACGGTACACCATTACAACTCATCAAATTTCTCATTATTATGAAATGCAAAACTTTTGTTCTCAATGGATTAGTGTTTAGTGGACAATGTGAAACTCATAGGCTATCTTTTAGAAGAAATGAATCGCATCTTCGGTATGTTTCAACGGTTCACCCCTGCTGAATTTAAACATATATGACTATAGATTTATATTATTTCACCAATGGTACACCGTTGAAAGGTAGGTATGCGGTGCTTAATATTTGCTTTAAAAGGGTCTATATGAACGGTATTTGTCCTCTAATCCCTTATCCATTGAAAAATCAGTTCTGTATATCGTAACAATGACACATTTGATGATTTCTTATGGTGAACCGATGATATTGTTTCACCATTGCGATGACAATACACGAGCATTGATAGCGTATAATTCAGTTACAATATGCACACACGCCCGGTTGGTGTAGTGGTTAACATATGAGACTTGCACCCCACTGTCCCGGGTTCGAATCCTTGTCTAAGCTTCTATTCGATAATGATTTATTTGTTGCTTCTTTTTTCTAACAATCATGATTTGCATTATTTGTTTTTAATCAGCACTATCATTGTGTCTTCTATTTCTTGAATAATCATAATGTCCTAGATTTTGGTACCGAAAGAGTGCAGATGTACTCATTCTTATAAATGGGCGTAATGGCTTAACAACTTTGATTTATTATCAAAACAAAACAGGCATATTTCATGTTGGGTCTATATTTTTAAGTTATATAGCCACTGGTAGTAAGATATATAGATATAGATACTGGTCTTGAGATATATATAAACGACAGGAAGATGTTTTCTCAACGTTTAGCTGATGATATATGAGGTCGAGCATCCATCTGAATTTAAATAACTGGTCATTTCTATAGTTTCACTGCCATTTTAAGTGAAAAATATACCTCCGTATTTAAAAGTGACCGGTCCCTAAAAGTACGTTGACGCATATTGTTTGAACACGTGACCAGTGTTATAACCTATCTGTCGTCCAAATCTGGTGAAGAAATCTTTGTTTAATCTCATGATATAGCCAAAAGACTAAACACAGATGATTTTTTTAGCAAATAACTCAGACAATCAAGGAAAAAAAGGTTGGCACACTTTGTCTTAATTACGGAAAAAACCCGCCCCTCTCCCCGGAGGCAATGTTGATCCGAGTCATATTATCAGAAGCCATGGTAGGTCCCCCAACATTGATTGATGGGGGATGGGGAAGGATATAAGAAAGGGGGAGACTTGTGCTTTCTATTAAACAGTGCTATGTCCCAAGTCTGATCTCAATTGCGAGCACAGGGATATTTGTAATAAGTTGCGTCAAGTGTGCCAACTATTATTTTCCTTGATTGTCTGAGCGAAATCCTAAATTCACCATGTGGGATTGGTTTTTTGGCTATAACTTTAGAACCAAATGCCCGATGCTAACGAGGTTTTGCACGATTATTGTAGGGTATATTGTCAACATTCCCAAAAAGTTACAAGTATCAATTACGTCATTTAGGGATTGGTCAGTCAATACTTAGGCAACAAATACGTCAAAACATGTTATTTTTACAATTTATTTTCATGGATGTGAAACAAAATGTTGAAGAACAATTAGAGTTCGTATATGTATTAATTGATTTCTAATCAACATTTGATAGACGGCATATTAAGTCAGACAAAAGTGTATTAGGGACTGGCCATCAATTACTAAGGCTGTCTCTGTATATTAAATGTGTGCGACGATAGGTCTATAATAGGCCTTGCAATTGTTATAGTTCATGCAAACATTACTATCTTCAGAAGATAGCAATTAATGACACGATGCCATGTTATGTTCCTAGCATTAAAATATATAATCATGGAAAATAATCATAATAACATTTATTTACAAAATAAATAAAGCCACATAAACAGAATGGCTAATACAAACAAAGATAGAAGAACGAAAAGTCACTTTGTGTATTAGGGACTGGTCATTATTTACTAACGCTGTCTCTGTATGTTAATTGTGTGCGACTATAGGTGTATAATAGGCCTTGTCATTGTTATAGTTCATGCAAACATTACTATCTTCAGAAGATGACACGTTATGTTCTTATCATTTAAATATTAAATTATGGAAAATAAATAAAGTCACATATATCAAATAATGCGCCATGAAGACAAAACTCTAAGATAACGTGCCGATTACTTAAAAAATGGACTTTATGATCGTTTAGAAATAAGCTTAGAGGCACACACAAGAAGAAGAAAAATAGAAGATTGGGCAAGGATTCGAACCTGGGGCCGCGGCGTGGAAGTCTCATATGTTAACCACTACACCAACCGGGCGTGTGTGCATGTTGTAATTGAATTATACGCTATCAATACACGTGCATTGTTATTGCAGCGGTGAATCATTGCAACGGTACACCATTACAACTCATCAAATTTCTCATTATTATGAAATGCAAAACTTTTGTTCTCAATGGATTAGTGTTTAGTGGACAATGTGAAACTCATAGGCTATCTTTTAGAAGAAATGAATCGCATCTTCGGTATGTTTCAACGGTTCACCCCTGCTGAATTTAAACATATATGACTATAGATTTATATTATTTCACCAATGGTACACCGTTGAAAGGTAGGTATGCGGTGCTTAATATTTGCTTTAAAAGGGTCTATATGAACGGTATTTGTCCTCTAATCCCTTATCCATTGAAAAATCAGTTCTGTATATCGTAACAATGACACATTTGATGATTTCTTATGGTGAACCGATGATATTGTTTCACCATTGCGATGACAATACACGAGCATTGATAGCGTATAATTCAGTTACAATATGCACACACGCCCGGTTGGTGTAGTGGTTAACATATGAGACTTGCACCCCACTGTCCCGGGTTCGAATCCTTGTCTAAGCTTCTATTCGATAATGATTTATTTGTTGCTTCTTTTTTCTAACAATCATGATTTGCATTATTTGTTTTTAATCAGCACTATCATTGTGTCTTCTATTTCTTGAATAATCATAATGTCCTAGATTTTGGTACCGAAAGAGTGCAGATGTACTCATTCTTATAAATGGGCGTAATGGCTTAACAACTTTGATTTATTATCAAAACAAAACAGGCATATTTCATGTTGGGTCTATATTTTTAAGTTATATAGCCACTGGTAGTAAGATATATAGATATAGATACTGGTCTTGAGATATATATAAACGACAGGAAGATGTTTTCTCAACGTTTAGCTGATGATATATGAGGTCGAGCATCCATCTGAATTTAAATAACTGGTCATTTCTATAGTTTCACTGCCATTTTAAGTGAAAAATATACCTCCGTATTTAAAAGTGACCGGTCCCTAAAAGTACGTTGACGCATATTGTTTGAACACGTGACCAGTGTTATAACCTATCTGTCGTCCAAATCTGGTGAAGAAATCTTTGTTTAATCTCATGATATAGCCAAAAGACTAAACACAGATGATTTTTTTAGCAAATAACTCAGACAATCAAGGAAAAAAAGGTTGGCACACTTTGTCTTAATTACGGAAAAAACCCGCCCCTCTCCCCGGAGGCAATGTTGATCCGAGTCATATTATCAGAAGCCATGGTAGGTCCCCCAACATTGATTGATGGGGGATGGGGAAGGATATAAGAAAGGGGGAGACTTGTGCTTTCTATTAAACAGTGCTATGTCCCAAGTCTGATCTCAATTGCGAGCACAGGGATATTTGTAATAAGTTGCGTCAAGTGTGCCAACTATTATTTTCCTTGATTGTCTGAGCGAAATCCTAAATTCACCATGTGGGATTGGTTTTTTGGCTATAACTTTAGAACCAAATGCCCGATGCTAACGAGGTTTTGCACGATTATTGTAGGGTATATTGTCAACATTCCCAAAAAGTTACAAGTATCAATTACGTCATTTAGGGATTGGTCAGTCAATACTTAGGCAACAAATACGTCAAAACATGTTATTTTTACAATTTATTTTCATGGATGTGAAACAAAATGTTGAAGAACAATTAGAGTTCGTATATGTATTAATTGATTTCTAATCAACATTTGATAGACGGCATATTAAGTCAGACAAAAGTGTATTAGGGACTGGCCATCAATTACTAAGGCTGTCTCTGTATATTAAATGTGTGCGACGATAGGTCTATAATAGGCCTTGCAATTGTTATAGTTCATGCAAACATTACTATCTTCAGAAGATAGCAATTAATGACACGATGCCATGTTATGTTCCTAGCATTAAAATATATAATCATGGAAAATAATCATAATAACATTTATTTACAAAATAAATAAAGCCACATAAACAGAATGGCTAATACAAACAAAGATAGAAGAACGAAAAGTCACTTTGTGTATTAGGGACTGGTCATTATTTACTAACGCTGTCTCTGTATGTTAATTGTGTGCGACTATAGGTGTATAATAGGCCTTGTCATTGTTATAGTTCATGCAAACATTACTATCTTCAGAAGATGACACGTTATGTTCTTATCATTTAAATATTAAATTATGGAAAATAAATAAAGTCACATATATCAAATAATGCGCCATGAAGACAAAACTCTAAGATAACGTGCCGATTACTTAAAAAATGGACTTTATGATCGTTTAGAAATAAGCTTAGAGGCACACACAAGAAGAAGAAAAATAGAAGATTGGGCAAGGATTCGAACCTGGGGCCGCGGCGTGGAAGTCTCATATGTTAACCACTACACCAACCGGGCGTGTGTGCATGTTGTAATTGAATTATACGCTATCAATACACGTGCATTGTTATTGCAGCGGTGAATCATTGCAACGGTACACCATTACAACTCATCAAATTTCTCATTATTATGAAATGCAAAACTTTTGTTCTCAATGGATTAGTGTTTAGTGGACAATGTGAAACTCATAGGCTATCTTTTAGAAGAAATGAATCGCATCTTCGGTATGTTTCAACGGTTCACCCCTGCTGAATTTAAACATATATGACTATAGATTTATATTATTTCACCAATGGTACACCGTTGAAAGGTAGGTATGCGGTGCTTAATATTTGCTTTAAAAGGGTCTATATGAACGGTATTTGTCCTCTAATCCCTTATCCATTGAAAAATCAGTTCTGTATATCGTAACAATGACACATTTGATGATTTCTTATGGTGAACCGATGATATTGTTTCACCATTGCGATGACAATACACGAGCATTGATAGCGTATAATTCAGTTACAATATGCACACACGCCCGGTTGGTGTAGTGGTTAACATATGAGACTTGCACCCCACTGTCCCGGGTTCGAATCCTTGTCTAAGCTTCTATTCGATAATGATTTATTTGTTGCTTCTTTTTTCTAACAATCATGATTTGCATTATTTGTTTTTAATCAGCACTATCATTGTGTCTTCTATTTCTTGAATAATCATAATGTCCTAGATTTTGGTACCGAAAGAGTGCAGATGTACTCATTCTTATAAATGGGCGTAATGGCTTAACAACTTTGATTTATTATCAAAACAAAACAGGCATATTTCATGTTGGGTCTATATTTTTAAGTTATATAGCCACTGGTAGTAAGATATATAGATATAGATACTGGTCTTGAGATATATATAAACGACAGGAAGATGTTTTCTCAACGTTTAGCTGATGATATATGAGGTCGAGCATCCATCTGAATTTAAATAACTGGTCATTTCTATAGTTTCACTGCCATTTTAAGTGAAAAATATACCTCCGTATTTAAAAGTGACCGGTCCCTAAAAGTACGTTGACGCATATTGTTTGAACACGTGACCAGTGTTATAACCTATCTGTCGTCCAAATCTGGTGAAGAAATCTTTGTTTAATCTCATGATATAGCCAAAAGACTAAACACAGATGATTTTTTTAGCAAATAACTCAGACAATCAAGGAAAAAAAGGTTGGCACACTTTGTCTTAATTACGGAAAAAACCCGCCCCTCTCCCCGGAGGCAATGTTGATCCGAGTCATATTATCAGAAGCCATGGTAGGTCCCCCAACATTGATTGATGGGGGATGGGGAAGGATATAAGAAAGGGGGAGACTTTTGCTTTCTATTAAACAGTGCTATGTCCCAAGTCTGATCTCAATTGCGAGCACAGGGATATTTGTAATAAGTTGCGTCAAGTGTGCCAACTATTATTTTCCTTGATTGTCTGAGCGAAATCCTAAATTCACCATGTGGGATTGGTTTTTTGGCTATAACTTTAGAACCAAATGCCCGATGCTAACGAGGTTTTGCACGATTATTGTAGGGTATATTGTCAACATTCCCAAAAAGTTACAAGTATCAATTACGTCATTTAGGGATTGGTCAGTCAATACTTAGGCAACAAATACGTCAAAACATGTTATTTTTACAATTTATTTTCATGGATGTGAAACAAAATGTTGAAGAACAATTAGAGTTCGTATATGTATTAATTGATTTCTAATCAACATTTGATAGACGGCATATTAAGTCAGACAAAAGTGTATTAGGGACTGGCCATCAATTACTAAGGCTGTCTCTGTATATTAAATGTGTGCGACGATAGGTCTATAATAGGCCTTGCAATTGTTATAGTTCATGCAAACATTACTATCTTCAGAAGATAGCAATTTATGACACGATGCCATGTTATGTTCCTAGCATTAAAATATATAATCATGGAAAATAATCATAATAACATTTATTTACAAAATAAATAAAGCCACATAAACAGAATGGCTAATACAAACAAAGATAGAAGAACGAAAAGTCACTTTGTGTATTAGGGACTGGTCATTATTTACTAACGCTGTCTCTGTATGTTAATTGTGTGCGACTATAGGTGTATAATAGGCCTTGTCATTGTTATAGTTCATGCAAACATTACTATCTTCATAAGATGACACGTTATGTTCTTATCATTTAAATATTAAATTATGGAAAATAAATAAAGTCACATATATCAAATAATGCGCCATGAAGACAAAACTCTAAGATAACGTGCCGATTACTTAAAAAATGGACTTTATGATCGTTTAGAAATAAGCTTAGAGGCACACACAAGAAGAAGAAAAATAGAAGATTGGGCAAGGATTCGAACCTGGGGCCGCGGCGTGGAAGTCTCATATGTTAACCACTACACCAACCGGGCGTGTGTGCATGTTGTAATTGAATTATACGCTATCAATACACGTGCATTGTTATTGCAGCGGTGAATCATTGCAACGGTACACCATTACAACTCATCAAATTTCTCATTATTATGAAATGCAAAACTTTTGTTCTCAATGGATTAGTGTTTAGTGGACAATGTGAAACTCATAGGCTATCTTTTAGAAGAAATGAATCGCATCTTCGGTATGTTTCAACGGTTCACCCCTGCTGAATTTAAACATATATGACTATAGATTTATATTATTTCACCAATGGTACACCGTTGAAAGGTAGGTATGCGGTGCTTAATATTTGCTTTAAAAGGGTCTATATGAACGGTATTTGTCCTCTAATCCCTTATCCATTGAAAAATCAGTTCTGTATATCGTAACAATGACACATTTGATGATTTCTTATGGTGAACCGATGATATTGTTTCACCATTGCGATGACAATACACGAGCATTGATAGCGTATAATTCAGTTACAATATGCACACACGCCCGGTTGGTGTAGTGGTTAACATATGAGACTTGCACCCCACTGTCCCGGGTTCGAATCCTTGTCTAAGCTTCTATTCGATAATGATTTATTTGTTGCTTCTTTTTTCTAACAATCATGATTTGCATTATTTGTTTTTAATCAGCACTATCATTGTGTCTTCTATTTCTTGAATAATCATAATGTCCTAGATTTTGGTACCGAAAGAGTGCAGATGTACTCATTCTTATAAATGGGCGTAATGGCTTAACAACTTTGATTTATTATCAAAACAAAACAGGCATATTTCATGTTGGGTCTATATTTTTAAGTTATATAGCCACTGGTAGTAAGATATATAGATATAGATACTGGTCTTGAGATATATATAAACGACAGGAAGATGTTTTCTCAACGTTTAGCTGATGATATATGAGGTCGAGCATCCATCTGAATTTAAATAACTGGTCATTTCTATAGTTTCACTGCCATTTTAAGTGAAAAATATACCTCCGTATTTAAAAGTGACCGGTCCCTAAAAGTACGTTGACGCATATTGTTTGAACACGTGACCAGTGTTATAACCTATCTGTCGTCCAAATCTGGTGAAGAAATCTTTGTTTAATCTCATGATATAGCCAAAAGACTAAACACAGATGATTTTTTTAGCAAATAACTCAGACAATCAAGGAAAAAAAGGTTGGCACACTTTGTCTTAATTACGGAAAAAACCCGCCCCTCTCCCCGGAGGCAATGTTGATCCGAGTCATATTATCAGAAGCCATGGTAGGTCCCCCAACATTGATTGATGGGGGATGGGGAAGGATATAAGAAAGGGGGAGACTTTTGCTTTCTATTAAACAGTGCTATGTCCCAAGTCTGATCTCAATTGCGAGCACAGGGATATTTGTAATAAGTTGCGTCAAGTGTGCCAACTATTATTTTCCTTGATTGTCTGAGCGAAATCCTAAATTCACCATGTGGGATTGGTTTTTTGGCTATAACTTTAGAACCAAATGCCCGATGCTAACGAGGTTTTGCACGATTATTGTAGGGTATATTGTCAACATTCCCAAAAAGTTACAAGTATCAATTACGTCATTTAGGGATTGGTCAGTCAATACTTAGGCAACAAATACGTCAAAACATGTTATTTTTACAATTTATTTTCATGGATGTGAAACAAAATGTTGAAGAACAATTAGAGTTCGTATATGTATTAATTGATTTCTAATCAACATTTGATAGACGGCATATTAAGTCAGACAAAAGTGTATTAGGGACTGGCCATCAATTACTAAGGCTGTCTCTGTATATTAAATGTGTGCGACGATAGGTCTATAATAGGCCTTGCAATTGTTATAGTTCATGCAAACATTACTATCTTCAGAAGATAGCAATTTATGACACGATGCCATGTTATGTTCCTAGCATTAAAATATATAATCATGGAAAATAATCATAATAACATTTATTTACAAAATAAATAAAGCCACATAAACAGAATGGCTAATACAAACAAAGATAGAAGAACGAAAAGTCACTTTGTGTATTAGGGACTGGTCATTATTTACTAACGCTGTCTCTGTATGTTAATTGTGTGCGACTATAGGTGTATAATAGGCCTTGTCATTGTTATAGTTCATGCAAACATTACTATCTTCATAAGATGACACGTTATGTTCTTATCATTTAAATATTAAATTATGGAAAATAAATAAAGTCACATATATCAAATAATGCGCCATGAAGACAAAACTCTAAGATAACGTGCCGATTACTTAAAAAATGGACTTTATGATCGTTTAGAAATAAGCTTAGAGGCACACACAAGAAGAAGAAAAATAGAAGATTGGGCAAGGATTCGAACCTGGGGCCGCGGCGTGGAAGTCTCATATGTTAACCACTACACCAACCGGGCGTGTGTGCATGTTGTAATTGAATTATACGCTATCAATACACGTGCATTGTTATTGCAGCGGTGAATCATTGCAACGGTACACCATTACAACTCATCAAATTTCTCATTATTATGAAATGCAAAACTTTTGTTCTCAATGGATTAGTGTTTAGTGGACAATGTGAAACTCATAGGCTATCTTTTAGAAGAAATGAATCGCATCTTCGGTATGTTTCAACGGTTCACCCCTGCTGAATTTAAACATATATGACTATAGATTTATATTATTTCACCAATGGTACACCGTTGAAAGGTAGGTATGCGGTGCTTAATATTTGCTTTAAAAGGGTCTATATGAACGGTATTTGTCCTCTAATCCCTTATCCATTGAAAAATCAGTTCTGTATATCGTAACAATGACACATTTGATGATTTCTTATGGTGAACCGATGATATTGTTTCACCATTGCGATGACAATACACGAGCATTGATAGCGTATAATTCAGTTACAATATGCACACACGCCCGGTTGGTGTAGTGGTTAACATATGAGACTTGCACCCCACTGTCCCGGGTTCGAATCCTTGTCTAAGCTTCTATTCGATAATGATTTATTTGTTGCTTCTTTTTTCTAACAATCATGATTTGCATTATTTGTTTTTAATCAGCACTATCATTGTGTCTTCTATTTCTTGAATAATCATAATGTCCTAGATTTTGGTACCGAAAGAGTGCAGATGTACTCATTCTTATAAATGGGCGTAATGGCTTAACAACTTTGATTTATTATCAAAACAAAACAGGCATATTTCATGTTGGGTCTATATTTTTAAGTTATATAGCCACTGGTAGTAAGATATATAGATATAGATACTGGTCTTGAGATATATATAAACGACAGGAAGATGTTTTCTCAACGTTTAGCTGATGATATATGAGGTCGAGCATCCATCTGAATTTAAATAACTGGTCATTTCTATAGTTTCACTGCCATTTTAAGTGAAAAATATACCTCCGTATTTAAAAGTGACCGGTCCCTAAAAGTACGTTGACGCATATTGTTTGAACACGTGACCAGTGTTATAACCTATCTGTCGTCCAAATCTGGTGAAGAAATCTTTGTTTAATCTCATGATATAGCCAAAAGACTAAACACAGATGATTTTTTTAGCAAATAACTCAGACAATCAAGGAAAAAAAGGTTGGCACACTTTGTCTTAATTACGGAAAAAACCCGCCCCTCTCCCCGGAGGCAATGTTGATCCGAGTCATATTATCAGAAGCCATGGTAGGTCCCCCAACATTGATTGATGGGGGATGGGGAAGGATATAAGAAAGGGGGAGACTTTTGCTTTCTATTAAACAGTGCTATGTCCCAAGTCTGATCTCAATTGCGAGCACAGGGATATTTGTAATAAGTTGCGTCAAGTGTGCCAACTATTATTTTCCTTGATTGTCTGAGCGAAATCCTAAATTCACCATGTGGGATTGGTTTTTTGGCTATAACTTTAGAACCAAATGCCCGATGCTAACGAGGTTTTGCACGATTATTGTAGGGTATATTGTCAACATTCCCAAAAAGTTACAAGTATCAATTACGTCATTTAGGGATTGGTCAGTCAATACTTAGGCAACAAATACGTCAAAACATGTTATTTTTACAATTTATTTTCATGGATGTGAAACAAAATGTTGAAGAACAATTAGAGTTCGTATATGTATTAATTGATTTCTAATCAACATTTGATAGACGGCATATTAAGTCAGACAAAAGTGTATTAGGGACTGGCCATCAATTACTAAGGCTGTCTCTGTATATTAAAGGTGTGCGACGATAGGTCTATAATAGGCCTTGCAATTGTTATAGTTCATGCAAACATTACTATCTTCAGAAGATAGCAATTAATGACACGATGCCATGTTATGTTCCTAGCATTAAAATATATAATCATGGAAAATAATCATAATAACATTTATTTACAAAATAAATAAAGCCACATAAACAGAATGGCTAATACAAACAAAGATAGAAGAACGAAAAGTCACTTTGTGTATTAGGGACTGGTCATTATTTACTAACGCTGTCTCTGTATGTTAATTGTGTGCGACTATAGGTGTATAATAGGCCTTGTCATTGTTATAGTTCATGCAAACATTACTATCTTCAGAAGATGACACGTTATGTTCTTATCATTTAAATATTAAATTATGGAAAATAAATAAAGTCACATATATCAAATAATGCGCCATGAAGACAAAACTCTAAGATAACGTGCCGATTACTTAAAAAATGGACTTTATGATCGTTTAGAAATAAGCTTAGAGGCACACACAAGAAGAAGAAAAATAGAAGATTGGGCAAGGATTCGAACCTGGGGCCGCGGCGTGGAAGTCTCATATGTTAACCACTACACCAACCGGGCGTGTGTGCATGTTGTAATTGAATTATACGCTATCAATACACGTGCATTGTTATTGCAGCGGTGAATCATTGCAACGGTACACCATTACAACTCATCAAATTTCTCATTATTATGAAATGCAAAACTTTTGTTCTCAATGGATTAGTGTTTAGTGGACAATGTGAAACTCATAGGCTATCTTTTAGAAGAAATGAATCGCATCTTCGGTATGTTTCAACGGTTCACCCCTGCTGAATTTAAACATATATGACTATAGATTTATATTATTTCACCAATGGTACACCGTTGAAAGGTAGGTATGCGGTGCTTAATATTTGCTTTAAAAGGGTCTATATGAACGGTATTTGTCCTCTAATCCCTTATCCATTGAAAAATCAGTTCTGTATATCGTAACAATGACACATTTGATGATTTCTTATGGTGAACCGATGATATTGTTTCACCATTGCGATGACAATACACGAGCATTGATAGCGTATAATTCAGTTACAATATGCACACACGCCCGGTTGGTGTAGTGGTTAACATATGAGACTTGCACCCCACTGTCCCGGGTTCGAATCCTTGTCTAAGCTTCTATTCGATAATGATTTATTTGTTGCTTCTTTTTTCTAACAATCATGATTTGCATTATTTGTTTTTAATCAGCACTATCATTGTGTCTTCTATTTCTTGAATAATCATAATGTCCTAGATTTTGGTACCGAAAGAGTGCAGATGTACTCATTCTTATAAATGGGCGTAATGGCTTAACAACTTTGATTTATTATCAAAACAAAACAGGCATATTTCATGTTGGGTCTATATTTTTAAGTTATATAGCCACTGGTAGTAAGATATATAGATATAGATACTGGTCTTGAGATATATATAAACGACAGGAAGATGTTTTCTCAACGTTTAGCTGATGATATATGAGGTCGAGCATCCATCTGAATTTAAATAACTGGTCATTTCTATAGTTTCACTGCCATTTTAAGTGAAAAATATACCTCCGTATTTAAAAGTGACCGGTCCCTAAAAGTACGTTGACGCATATTGTTTGAACACGTGACCAGTGTTATAACCTATCTGTCGTCCAAATCTGGTGAAGAAATCTTTGTTTAATCTCATGATATAGCCAAAAGACTAAACACAGATGATTTTTTTAGCAAATAACTCAGACAATCAAGGAAAAAAAGGTTGGCACACTTTGTCTTAATTACGGAAAAAACCCGCCCCTCTCCCCGGAGGCAATGTTGATCCGAGTCATATTATCAGAAGCCATGGTAGGTCCCCCAACATTGATTGATGGGGGATGGGGAAGGATATAAGAAAGGGGGAGACTTTTGCTTTCTATTAAACAGTGCTATGTCCCAAGTCTGATCTCAATTGCGAGCACAGGGATATTTGTAATAAGTTGCGTCAAGTGTGCCAACTATTATTTTCCTTGATTGTCTGAGCGAAATCCTAAATTCACCATGTGGGATTGGTTTTTTGGCTATAACTTTAGAACCAAATGCCCGATGCTAACGAGGTTTTGCACGATTATTGTAGGGTATATTGTCAACATTCCCAAAAAGTTACAAGTATCAATTACGTCATTTAGGGATTGGTCAGTCAATACTTAGGCAACAAATACGTCAAAACATGTTATTTTTACAATTTATTTTCATGGATGTGAAACAAAATGTTGAAGAACAATTAGAGTTCGTATATGTATTAATTGATTTCTAATCAACATTTGATAGACGGCATATTAAGTCAGACAAAAGTGTATTAGGGACTGGCCATCAATTACTAAGGCTGTCTCTGTATATTAAAGGTGTGCGACGATAGGTCTATAATAGGCCTTGCAATTGTTATAGTTCATGCAAACATTACTATCTTCAGAAGATAGCAATTAATGACACGATGCCATGTTATGTTCCTAGCATTAAAATATATAATCATGGAAAATAATCATAATAACATTTATTTACAAAATAAATAAAGCCACATAAACAGAATGGCTAATACAAACAAAGATAGAAGAACGAAAAGTCACTTTGTGTATTAGGGACTGGTCATTATTTACTAACGCTGTCTCTGTATGTTAATTGTGTGCGACTATAGGTGTATAATAGGCCTTGTCATTGTTATAGTTCATGCAAACATTACTATCTTCAGAAGATGACACGTTATGTTCTTATCATTTAAATATTAAATTATGGAAAATAAATAAAGTCACATATATCAAATAATGCGCCATGAAGACAAAACTCTAAGATAACGTGCCGATTACTTAAAAAATGGACTTTATGATCGTTTAGAAATAAGCTTAGAGGCACACACAAGAAGAAGAAAAATAGAAGATTGGGCAAGGATTCGAACCTGGGGCCGCGGCGTGGAAGTCTCATATGTTAACCACTACACCAACCGGGCGTGTGTGCATGTTGTAATTGAATTATACGCTATCAATACACGTGCATTGTTATTGCAGCGGTGAATCATTGCAACGGTACACCATTACAACTCATCAAATTTCTCATTATTATGAAATGCAAAACTTTTGTTCTCAATGGATTAGTGTTTAGTGGACAATGTGAAACTCATAGGCTATCTTTTAGAAGAAATGAATCGCATCTTCGGTATGTTTCAACGGTTCACCCCTGCTGAATTTAAACATATATGACTATAGATTTATATTATTTCACCAATGGTACACCGTTGAAAGGTAGGTATGCGGTGCTTAATATTTGCTTTAAAAGGGTCTATATGAACGGTATTTGTCCTCTAATCCCTTATCCATTGAAAAATCAGTTCTGTATATCGTAACAATGACACATTTGATGATTTCTTATGGTGAACCGATGATATTGTTTCACCATTGCGATGACAATACACGAGCATTGATAGCGTATAATTCAGTTACAATATGCACACACGCCCGGTTGGTGTAGTGGTTAACATATGAGACTTGCACCCCACTGTCCCGGGTTCGAATCCTTGTCTAAGCTTCTATTCGATAATGATTTATTTGTTGCTTCTTTTTTCTAACAATCATGATTTGCATTATTTGTTTTTAATCAGCACTATCATTGTGTCTTCTATTTCTTGAATAATCATAATGTCCTAGATTTTGGTACCGAAAGAGTGCAGATGTACTCATTCTTATAAATGGGCGTAATGGCTTAACAACTTTGATTTATTATCAAAACAAAACAGGCATATTTCATGTTGGGTCTATATTTTTAAGTTATATAGCCACTGGTAGTAAGATATATAGATATAGATACTGGTCTTGAGATATATATAAACGACAGGAAGATGTTTTCTCAACGTTTAGCTGATGATATATGAGGTCGAGCATCCATCTGAATTTAAATAACTGGTCATTTCTATAGTTTCACTGCCATTTTAAGTGAAAAATATACCTCCGTATTTAAAAGTGACCGGTCCCTAAAAGTACGTTGACGCATATTGTTTGAACACGTGACCAGTGTTATAACCTATCTGTCGTCCAAATCTGGTGAAGAAATCTTTGTTTAATCTCATGATATAGCCAAAAGACTAAACACAGATGATTTTTTTAGCAAATAACTCAGACAATCAAGGAAAAAAAGGTTGGCACACTTTGTCTTAATTACGGAAAAAACCCGCCCCTCTCCCCGGAGGCAATGTTGATCCGAGTCATATTATCAGAAGCCATGGTAGGTCCCCCAACATTGATTGATGGGGGATGGGGAAGGATATAAGAAAGGGGGAGACTTTTGCTTTCTATTAAACAGTGCTATGTCCCAAGTCTGATCTCAATTGCGAGCACAGGGATATTTGTAATAAGTTGCGTCAAGTGTGCCAACTATTATTTTCCTTGATTGTCTGAGCGAAATCCTAAATTCACCATGTGGGATTGGTTTTTTGGCTATAACTTTAGAACCAAATGCCCGATGCTAACGAGGTTTTGCACGATTATTGTAGGGTATATTGTCAACATTCCCAAAAAGTTACAAGTATCAATTACGTCATTTAGGGATTGGTCAGTCAATACTTAGGCAACAAATACGTCAAAACATGTTATTTTTACAATTTATTTTCATGGATGTGAAACAAAATGTTGAAGAACAATTAGAGTTCGTATATGTATTAATTGATTTCTAATCAACATTTGATAGACGGCATATTAAGTCAGACAAAAGTGTATTAGGGACTGGCCATCAATTACTAAGGCTGTCTCTGTATATTAAATGTGTGCGACGATAGGTCTATAATAGGCCTTGCAATTGTTATAGTTCATGCAAACATTACTATCTTCAGAAGATAGCAATTTATGACACGATGCCATGTTATGTTCCTAGCATTAAAATATATAATCATGGAAAATAATCATAATAACATTTATTTACAAAATAAATAAAGCCACATAAACAGAATGGCTAATACAAACAAAGATAGAAGAACGAAAAGTCACTTTGTGTATTAGGGACTGGTCATTATTTACTAACGCTGTCTCTGTATGTTAATTGTGTGCGACTATAGGTGTATAATAGGCCTTGTCATTGTTATAGTTCATGCAAACATTACTATCTTCATAAGATGACACGTTATGTTCTTATCATTTAAATATTAAATTATGGAAAATAAATAAAGTCACATATATCAAATAATGCGCCATGAAGACAAAACTCTAAGATAACGTGCCGATTACTTAAAAAATGGACTTTATGATCGTTTAGAAATAAGCTTAGAGGCACACACAAGAAGAAGAAAAATAGAAGATTGGGCAAGGATTCGAACCTGGGGCCGCGGCGTGGAAGTCTCATATGTTAACCACTACACCAACCGGGCGTGTGTGCATGTTGTAATTGAATTATACGCTATCAATACACGTGCATTGTTATTGCAGCGGTGAATCATTGCAACGGTACACCATTACAACTCATCAAATTTCTCATTATTATGAAATGCAAAACTTTTGTTCTCAATGGATTAGTGTTTAGTGGACAATGTGAAACTCATAGGCTATCTTTTAGAAGAAATGAATCGCATCTTCGGTATGTTTCAACGGTTCACCCCTGCTGAATTTAAACATATATGACTATAGATTTATATTATTTCACCAATGGTACACCGTTGAAAGGTAGGTATGCGGTGCTTAATATTTGCTTTAAAAGGGTCTATATGAACGGTATTTGTCCTCTAATCCCTTATCCATTGAAAAATCAGTTCTGTATATCGTAACAATGACACATTTGATGATTTCTTATGGTGAACCGATGATATTGTTTCACCATTGCGATGACAATACACGAGCATTGATAGCGTATAATTCAGTTACAATATGCACACACGCCCGGTTGGTGTAGTGGTTAACATATGAGACTTGCACCCCACTGTCCCGGGTTCGAATCCTTGTCTAAGCTTCTATTCGATAATGATTTATTTGTTGCTTCTTTTTTCTAACAATCATGATTTGCATTATTTGTTTTTAATCAGCACTATCATTGTGTCTTCTATTTCTTGAATAATCATAATGTCCTAGATTTTGGTACCGAAAGAGTGCAGATGTACTCATTCTTATAAATGGGCGTAATGGCTTAACAACTTTGATTTATTATCAAAACAAAACAGGCATATTTCATGTTGGGTCTATATTTTTAAGTTATATAGCCACTGGTAGTAAGATATATAGATATAGATACTGGTCTTGAGATATATATAAACGACAGGAAGATGTTTTCTCAACGTTTAGCTGATGATATATGAGGTCGAGCATCCATCTGAATTTAAATAACTGGTCATTTCTATAGTTTCACTGCCATTTTAAGTGAAAAATATACCTCCGTATTTAAAAGTGACCGGTCCCTAAAAGTACGTTGACGCATATTGTTTGAACACGTGACCAGTGTTATAACCTATCTGTCGTCCAAATCTGGTGAAGAAATCTTTGTTTAATCTCATGATATAGCCAAAAGACTAAACACAGATGATTTTTTTAGCAAATAACTCAGACAATCAAGGAAAAAAAGGTTGGCACACTTTGTCTTAATTACGGAAAAAACCCGCCCCTCTCCCCGGAGGCAATGTTGATCCGAGTCATATTATCAGAAGCCATGGTAGGTCCCCCAACATTGATTGATGGGGGATGGGGAAGGATATAAGAAAGGGGGAGACTTTTGCTTTCTATTAAACAGTGCTATGTCCCAAGTCTGATCTCAATTGCGAGCACAGGGATATTTGTAATAAGTTGCGTCAAGTGTGCCAACTATTATTTTCCTTGATTGTCTGAGCGAAATCCTAAATTCACCATGTGGGATTGGTTTTTTGGCTATAACTTTAGAACCAAATGCCCGATGCTAACGAGGTTTTGCACGATTATTGTAGGGTATATTGTCAACATTCCCAAAAAGTTACAAGTATCAATTACGTCATTTAGGGATTGGTCAGTCAATACTTAGGCAACAAATACGTCAAAACATGTTATTTTTACAATTTATTTTCATGGATGTGAAACAAAATGTTGAAGAACAATTAGAGTTCGTATATGTATTAATTGATTTCTAATCAACATTTGATAGACGGCATATTAAGTCAGACAAAAGTGTATTAGGGACTGGCCATCAATTACTAAGGCTGTCTCTGTATATTAAAGGTGTGCGACGATAGGTCTATAATAGGCCTTGCAATTGTTATAGTTCATGCAAACATTACTATCTTCAGAAGATAGCAATTAATGACACGATGCCATGTTATGTTCCTAGCATTAAAATATATAATCATGGAAAATAATCATAATAACATTTATTT
Organism: Ophiura sarsii; assembly: GCA_035610835.1. Classification (NCBI taxonomy): domain Eukaryota; kingdom Metazoa; phylum Echinodermata; class Ophiuroidea; order Amphilepidida; family Ophiuridae; genus Ophiura; species Ophiura sarsii. The sequence goes on from CM069455.1 coordinate 5,208,567, forward strand.
ACAAAATAAATAAAGCCACATAAACAGAATGGCTAATACAAACAAAGATAGAAGAACGAAAAGTCACTTTGTGTATTAGGGACTGGTCATTATTTACTAACGCTGTCTCTGTATGTTAATTGTGTGCGACTATAGGTGTATAATAGGCCTTGTCATTGTTATAGTTCATGCAAACATTACTATCTTCAGAAGATGACACGTTATGTTCTTATCATTTAAATATTAAATTATGGAAAATAAATAAAGTCACATATATCAAATAATGCGCCATGAAGACAAAACTCTAAGATAACGTGCCGATTACTTAAAAAATGGACTTTATGATCGTTTAGAAATAAGCTTAGAGGCACACACAAGAAGAAGAAAAATAGAAGATTGGGCAAGGATTCGAACCTGGGGCCGCGGCGTGGAAGTCTCATATGTTAACCACTACACCAACCGGGCGTGTGTGCATGTTGTAATTGAATTATACGCTATCAATACACGTGCATTGTTATTGCAGCGGTGAATCATTGCAACGGTACACCATTACAACTCATCAAATTTCTCATTATTATGAAATGCAAAACTTTTGTTCTCAATGGATTAGTGTTTAGTGGACAATGTGAAACTCATAGGCTATCTTTTAGAAGAAATGAATCGCATCTTCGGTATGTTTCAACGGTTCACCCCTGCTGAATTTAAACATATATGACTATAGATTTATATTATTTCACCAATGGTACACCGTTGAAAGGTAGGTATGCGGTGCTTAATATTTGCTTTAAAAGGGTCTATATGAACGGTATTTGTCCTCTAATCCCTTATCCATTGAAAAATCAGTTCTGTATATCGTAACAATGACACATTTGATGATTTCTTATGGTGAACCGATGATATTGTTTCACCATTGCGATGACAATACACGAGCATTGATAGCGTATAATTCAGTTACAATATGCACACACGCCCGGTTGGTGTAGTGGTTAACATATGAGACTTGCACCCCACTGTCCCGGGTTCGAATCCTTGTCTAAGCTTCTATTCGATAATGATTTATTTGTTGCTTCTTTTTTCTAACAATCATGATTTGCATTATTTGTTTTTAATCAGCACTATCATTGTGTCTTCTATTTCTTGAATAATCATAATGTCCTAGATTTTGGTACCGAAAGAGTGCAGATGTACTCATTCTTATAAATGGGCGTAATGGCTTAACAACTTTGATTTATTATCAAAACAAAACAGGCATATTTCATGTTGGGTCTATATTTTTAAGTTATATAGCCACTGGTAGTAAGATATATAGATATAGATACTGGTCTTGAGATATATATAAACGACAGGAAGATGTTTTCTCAACGTTTAGCTGATGATATATGAGGTCGAGCATCCATCTGAATTTAAATAACTGGTCATTTCTATAGTTTCACTGCCATTTTAAGTGAAAAATATACCTCCGTATTTAAAAGTGACCGGTCCCTAAAAGTACGTTGACGCATATTGTTTGAACACGTGACCAGTGTTATAACCTATCTGTCGTCCAAATCTGGTGAAGAAATCTTTGTTTAATCTCATGATATAGCCAAAAGACTAAACACAGATGATTTTTTTAGCAAATAACTCAGACAATCAAGGAAAAAAAGGTTGGCACACTTTGTCTTAATTACGGAAAAAACCCGCCCCTCTCCCCGGAGGCAATGTTGATCCGAGTCATATTATCAGAAGCCATGGTAGGTCCCCCAACATTGATTGATGGGGGATGGGGAAGGATATAAGAAAGGGGGAGACTTTTGCTTTCTATTAAACAGTGCTATGTCCCAAGTCTGATCTCAATTGCGAGCACAGGGATATTTGTAATAAGTTGCGTCAAGTGTGCCAACTATTATTTTCCTTGATTGTCTGAGCGAAATCCTAAATTCACCATGTGGGATTGGTTTTTTGGCTATAACTTTAGAACCAAATGCCCGATGCTAACGAGGTTTTGCACGATTATTGTAGGGTATATTGTCAACATTCCCAAAAAGTTACAAGTATCAATTACGTCATTTAGGGATTGGTCAGTCAATACTTAGGCAACAAATACGTCAAAACATGTTATTTTTACAATTTATTTTCATGGATGTGAAACAAAATGTTGAAGAACAATTAGAGTTCGTATATGTATTAATTGATTTCTAATCAACATTTGATAGACGGCATATTAAGTCAGACAAAAGTGTATTAGGGACTGGCCATCAATTACTAAGGCTGTCTCTGTATATTAAAGGTGTGCGACGATAGGTCTATAATAGGCCTTGCAATTGTTATAGTTCATGCAAACATTACTATCTTCAGAAGATAGCAATTAATGACACGATGCCATGTTATGTTCCTAGCATTAAAATATATAATCATGGAAAATAATCATAATAACATTTATTTACAAAATAAATAAAGCCACATAAACAGAATGGCTAATACAAACAAAGATAGAAGAACGAAAAGTCACTTTGTGTATTAGGGACTGGTCATTATTTACTAACGCTGTCTCTGTATGTTAATTGTGTGCGACTATAGGTGTATAATAGGCCTTGTCATTGTTATAGTTCATGCAAACATTACTATCTTCAGAAGATGACACGTTATGTTCTTATCATTTAAATATTAAATTATGGAAAATAAATAAAGTCACATATATCAAATAATGCGCCATGAAGACAAAACTCTAAGATAACGTGCCGATTACTTAAAAAATGGACTTTATGATCGTTTAGAAATAAGCTTAGAGGCACACACAAGAAGAAGAAAAATAGAAGATTGGGCAAGGATTCGAACCTGGGGCCGCGGCGTGGAAGTCTCATATGTTAACCACTACACCAACCGGGCGTGTGTGCATGTTGTAATTGAATTATACGCTATCAATACACGTGCATTGTTATTGCAGCGGTGAATCATTGCAACGGTACACCATTACAACTCATCAAATTTCTCATTATTATGAAATGCAAAACTTTTGTTCTCAATGGATTAGTGTTTAGTGGACAATGTGAAACTCATAGGCTATCTTTTAGAAGAAATGAATCGCATCTTCGGTATGTTTCAACGGTTCACCCCTGCTGAATTTAAACATATATGACTATAGATTTATATTATTTCACCAATGGTACACCGTTGAAAGGTAGGTATGCGGTGCTTAATATTTGCTTTAAAAGGGTCTATATGAACGGTATTTGTCCTCTAATCCCTTATCCATTGAAAAATCAGTTCTGTATATCGTAACAATGACACATTTGATGATTTCTTATGGTGAACCGATGATATTGTTTCACCATTGCGATGACAATACACGAGCATTGATAGCGTATAATTCAGTTACAATATGCACACACGCCCGGTTGGTGTAGTGGTTAACATATGAGACTTGCACCCCACTGTCCCGGGTTCGAATCCTTGTCTAAGCTTCTATTCGATAATGATTTATTTGTTGCTTCTTTTTTCTAACAATCATGATTTGCATTATTTGTTTTTAATCAGCACTATCATTGTGTCTTCTATTTCTTGAATAATCATAATGTCCTAGATTTTGGTACCGAAAGAGTGCAGATGTACTCATTCTTATAAATGGGCGTAATGGCTTAACAACTTTGATTTATTATCAAAACAAAACAGGCATATTTCATGTTGGGTCTATATTTTTAAGTTATATAGCCACTGGTAGTAAGATATATAGATATAGATACTGGTCTTGAGATATATATAAACGACAGGAAGATGTTTTCTCAACGTTTAGCTGATGATATATGAGGTCGAGCATCCATCTGAATTTAAATAACTGGTCATTTCTATAGTTTCACTGCCATTTTAAGTGAAAAATATACCTCCGTATTTAAAAGTGACCGGTCCCTAAAAGTACGTTGACGCATATTGTTTGAACACGTGACCAGTGTTATAACCTATCTGTCGTCCAAATCTGGTGAAGAAATCTTTGTTTAATCTCATGATATAGCCAAAAGACTAAACACAGATGATTTTTTTAGCAAATAACTCAGACAATCAAGGAAAAAAAGGTTGGCACACTTTGTCTTAATTACGGAAAAAACCCGCCCCTCTCCCCGGAGGCAATGTTGATCCGAGTCATATTATCAGAAGCCATGGTAGGTCCCCCAACATTGATTGATGGGGGATGGGGAAGGATATAAGAAAGGGGGAGACTTTTGCTTTCTATTAAACAGTGCTATGTCCCAAGTCTGATCTCAATTGCGAGCACAGGGATATTTGTAATAAGTTGCGTCAAGTGTGCCAACTATTATTTTCCTTGATTGTCTGAGCGAAATCCTAAATTCACCATGTGGGATTGGTTTTTTGGCTATAACTTTAGAACCAAATGCCCGATGCTAACGAGGTTTTGCACGATTATTGTAGGGTATATTGTCAACATTCCCAAAAAGTTACAAGTATCAATTACGTCATTTAGGGATTGGTCAGTCAATACTTAGGCAACAAATACGTCAAAACATGTTATTTTTACAATTTATTTTCATGGATGTGAAACAAAATGTTGAAGAACAATTAGAGTTCGTATATGTATTAATTGATTTCTAATCAACATTTGATAGACGGCATATTAAGTCAGACAAAAGTGTATTAGGGACTGGCCATCAATTACTAAGGCTGTCTCTGTATATTAAATGTGTGCGACGATAGGTCTATAATAGGCCTTGCAATTGTTATAGTTCATGCAAACATTACTATCTTCAGAAGATAGCAATTTATGACACGATGCCATGTTATGTTCCTAGCATTAAAATATATAATCATGGAAAATAATCATAATAACATTTATTTACAAAATAAATAAAGCCACATAAACAGAATGGCTAATACAAACAAAGATAGAAGAACGAAAAGTCACTTTGTGTATTAGGGACTGGTCATTATTTACTAACGCTGTCTCTGTATGTTAATTGTGTGCGACTATAGGTGTATAATAGGCCTTGTCATTGTTATAGTTCATGCAAACATTACTATCTTCATAAGATGACACGTTATGTTCTTATCATTTAAATATTAAATTATGGAAAATAAATAAAGTCACATATATCAAATAATGCGCCATGAAGACAAAACTCTAAGATAACGTGCCGATTACTTAAAAAATGGACTTTATGATCGTTTAGAAATAAGCTTAGAGGCACACACAAGAAGAAGAAAAATAGAAGATTGGGCAAGGATTCGAACCTGGGGCCGCGGCGTGGAAGTCTCATATGTTAACCACTACACCAACCGGGCGTGTGTGCATGTTGTAATTGAATTATACGCTATCAATACACGTGCATTGTTATTGCAGCGGTGAATCATTGCAACGGTACACCATTACAACTCATCAAATTTCTCATTATTATGAAATGCAAAACTTTTGTTCTCAATGGATTAGTGTTTAGTGGACAATGTGAAACTCATAGGCTATCTTTTAGAAGAAATGAATCGCATCTTCGGTATGTTTCAACGGTTCACCCCTGCTGAATTTAAACATATATGACTATAGATTTATATTATTTCACCAATGGTACACCGTTGAAAGGTAGGTATGCGGTGCTTAATATTTGCTTTAAAAGGGTCTATATGAACGGTATTTGTCCTCTAATCCCTTATCCATTGAAAAATCAGTTCTGTATATCGTAACAATGACACATTTGATGATTTCTTATGGTGAACCGATGATATTGTTTCACCATTGCGATGACAATACACGAGCATTGATAGCGTATAATTCAGTTACAATATGCACACACGCCCGGTTGGTGTAGTGGTTAACATATGAGACTTGCACCCCACTGTCCCGGGTTCGAATCCTTGTCTAAGCTTCTATTCGATAATGATTTATTTGTTGCTTCTTTTTTCTAACAATCATGATTTGCATTATTTGTTTTTAATCAGCACTATCATTGTGTCTTCTATTTCTTGAATAATCATAATGTCCTAGATTTTGGTACCGAAAGAGTGCAGATGTACTCATTCTTATAAATGGGCGTAATGGCTTAACAACTTTGATTTATTATCAAAACAAAACAGGCATATTTCATGTTGGGTCTATATTTTTAAGTTATATAGCCACTGGTAGTAAGATATATAGATATAGATACTGGTCTTGAGATATATATAAACGACAGGAAGATGTTTTCTCAACGTTTAGCTGATGATATATGAGGTCGAGCATCCATCTGAATTTAAATAACTGGTCATTTCTATAGTTTCACTGCCATTTTAAGTGAAAAATATACCTCCGTATTTAAAAGTGACCGGTCCCTAAAAGTACGTTGACGCATATTGTTTGAACACGTGACCAGTGTTATAACCTATCTGTCGTCCAAATCTGGTGAAGAAATCTTTGTTTAATCTCATGATATAGCCAAAAGACTAAACACAGATGATTTTTTTAGCAAATAACTCAGACAATCAAGGAAAAAAAGGTTGGCACACTTTGTCTTAATTACGGAAAAAACCCGCCCCTCTCCCCGGAGGCAATGTTGATCCGAGTCATATTATCAGAAGCCATGGTAGGTCCCCCAACATTGATTGATGGGGGATGGGGAAGGATATAAGAAAGGGGGAGACTTTTGCTTTCTATTAAACAGTGCTATGTCCCAAGTCTGATCTCAATTGCGAGCACAGGGATATTTGTAATAAGTTGCGTCAAGTGTGCCAACTATTATTTTCCTTGATTGTCTGAGCGAAATCCTAAATTCACCATGTGGGATTGGTTTTTTGGCTATAACTTTAGAACCAAATGCCCGATGCTAACGAGGTTTTGCACGATTATTGTAGGGTATATTGTCAACATTCCCAAAAAGTTACAAGTATCAATTACGTCATTTAGGGATTGGTCAGTCAATACTTAGGCAACAAATACGTCAAAACATGTTATTTTTACAATTTATTTTCATGGATGTGAAACAAAATGTTGAAGAACAATTAGAGTTCGTATATGTATTAATTGATTTCTAATCAACATTTGATAGACGGCATATTAAGTCAGACAAAAGTGTATTAGGGACTGGCCATCAATTACTAAGGCTGTCTCTGTATATTAAATGTGTGCGACGATAGGTCTATAATAGGCCTTGCAATTGTTATAGTTCATGCAAACATTACTATCTTCAGAAGATAGCAATTTATGACACGATGCCATGTTATGTTCCTAGCATTAAAATATATAATCATGGAAAATAATCATAATAACATTTATTTACAAAATAAATAAAGCCACATAAACAGAATGGCTAATACAAACAAAGATAGAAGAACGAAAAGTCACTTTGTGTATTAGGGACTGGTCATTATTTACTAACGCTGTCTCTGTATGTTAATTGTGTGCGACTATAGGTGTATAATAGGCCTTGTCATTGTTATAGTTCATGCAAACATTACTATCTTCATAAGATGACACGTTATGTTCTTATCATTTAAATATTAAATTATGGAAAATAAATAAAGTCACATATATCAAATAATGCGCCATGAAGACAAAACTCTAAGATAACGTGCCGATTACTTAAAAAATGGACTTTATGATCGTTTAGAAATAAGCTTAGAGGCACACACAAGAAGAAGAAAAATAGAAGATTGGGCAAGGATTCGAACCTGGGGCCGCGGCGTGGAAGTCTCATATGTTAACCACTACACCAACCGGGCGTGTGTGCATGTTGTAATTGAATTATACGCTATCAATACACGTGCATTGTTATTGCAGCGGTGAATCATTGCAACGGTACACCATTACAACTCATCAAATTTCTCATTATTATGAAATGCAAAACTTTTGTTCTCAATGGATTAGTGTTTAGTGGACAATGTGAAACTCATAGGCTATCTTTTAGAAGAAATGAATCGCATCTTCGGTATGTTTCAACGGTTCACCCCTGCTGAATTTAAACATATATGACTATAGATTTATATTATTTCACCAATGGTACACCGTTGAAAGGTAGGTATGCGGTGCTTAATATTTGCTTTAAAAGGGTCTATATGAACGGTATTTGTCCTCTAATCCCTTATCCATTGAAAAATCAGTTCTGTATATCGTAACAATGACACATTTGATGATTTCTTATGGTGAACCGATGATATTGTTTCACCATTGCGATGACAATACACGAGCATTGATAGCGTATAATTCAGTTACAATATGCACACACGCCCGGTTGGTGTAGTGGTTAACATATGAGACTTGCACCCCACTGTCCCGGGTTCGAATCCTTGTCTAAGCTTCTATTCGATAATGATTTATTTGTTGCTTCTTTTTTCTAACAATCATGATTTGCATTATTTGTTTTTAATCAGCACTATCATTGTGTCTTCTATTTCTTGAATAATCATAATGTCCTAGATTTTGGTACCGAAAGAGTGCAGATGTACTCATTCTTATAAATGGGCGTAATGGCTTAACAACTTTGATTTATTATCAAAACAAAACAGGCATATTTCATGTTGGGTCTATATTTTTAAGTTATATAGCCACTGGTAGTAAGATATATAGATATAGATACTGGTCTTGAGATATATATAAACGACAGGAAGATGTTTTCTCAACGTTTAGCTGATGATATATGAGGTCGAGCATCCATCTGAATTTAAATAACTGGTCATTTCTATAGTTTCACTGCCATTTTAAGTGAAAAATATACCTCCGTATTTAAAAGTGACCGGTCCCTAAAAGTACGTTGACGCATATTGTTTGAACACGTGACCAGTGTTATAACCTATCTGTCGTCCAAATCTGGTGAAGAAATCTTTGTTTAATCTCATGATATAGCCAAAAGACTAAACACAGATGATTTTTTTAGCAAATAACTCAGACAATCAAGGAAAAAAAGGTTGGCACACTTTGTCTTAATTACGGAAAAAACCCGCCCCTCTCCCCGGAGGCAATGTTGATCCGAGTCATATTATCAGAAGCCATGGTAGGTCCCCCAACATTGATTGATGGGGGATGGGGAAGGATATAAGAAAGGGGGAGACTTTTGCTTTCTATTAAACAGTGCTATGTCCCAAGTCTGATCTCAATTGCGAGCACAGGGATATTTGTAATAAGTTGCGTCAAGTGTGCCAACTATTATTTTCCTTGATTGTCTGAGCGAAATCCTAAATTCACCATGTGGGATTGGTTTTTTGGCTATAACTTTAGAACCAAATGCCCGATGCTAACGAGGTTTTGCACGATTATTGTAGGGTATATTGTCAACATTCCCAAAAAGTTACAAGTATCAATTACGTCATTTAGGGATTGGTCAGTCAATACTTAGGCAACAAATACGTCAAAACATGTTATTTTTACAATTTATTTTCATGGATGTGAAACAAAATGTTGAAGAACAATTAGAGTTCGTATATGTATTAATTGATTTCTAATCAACATTTGATAGACGGCATATTAAGTCAGACAAAAGTGTATTAGGGACTGGCCATCAATTACTAAGGCTGTCTCTGTATATTAAAGGTGTGCGACGATAGGTCTATAATAGGCCTTGCAATTGTTATAGTTCATGCAAACATTACTATCTTCAGAAGATAGCAATTAATGACACGATGCCATGTTATGTTCCTAGCATTAAAATATATAATCATGGAAAATAATCATAATAACATTTATTTACAAAATAAATAAAGCCACATAAACAGAATGGCTAATACAAACAAAGATAGAAGAACGAAAAGTCACTTTGTGTATTAGGGACTGGTCATTATTTACTAACGCTGTCTCTGTATGTTAATTGTGTGCGACTATAGGTGTATAATAGGCCTTGTCATTGTTATAGTTCATGCAAACATTACTATCTTCAGAAGATGACACGTTATGTTCTTATCATTTAAATATTAAATTATGGAAAATAAATAAAGTCACATATATCAAATAATGCGCCATGAAGACAAAACTCTAAGATAACGTGCCGATTACTTAAAAAATGGACTTTATGATCGTTTAGAAATAAGCTTAGAGGCACACACAAGAAGAAGAAAAATAGAAGATTGGGCAAGGATTCGAACCTGGGGCCGCGGCGTGGAAGTCTCATATGTTAACCACTACACCAACCGGGCGTGTGTGCATGTTGTAATTGAATTATACGCTATCAATACACGTGCATTGTTATTGCAGCGGTGAATCATTGCAACGGTACACCATTACAACTCATCAAATTTCTCATTATTATGAAATGCAAAACTTTTGTTCTCAATGGATTAGTGTTTAGTGGACAATGTGAAACTCATAGGCTATCTTTTAGAAGAAATGAATCGCATCTTCGGTATGTTTCAACGGTTCACCCCTGCTGAATTTAAACATATATGACTATAGATTTATATTATTTCACCAATGGTACACCGTTGAAAGGTAGGTATGCGGTGCTTAATATTTGCTTTAAAAGGGTCTATATGAACGGTATTTGTCCTCTAATCCCTTATCCATTGAAAAATCAGTTCTGTATATCGTAACAATGACACATTTGATGATTTCTTATGGTGAACCGATGATATTGTTTCACCATTGCGATGACAATACACGAGCATTGATAGCGTATAATTCAGTTACAATATGCACACACGCCCGGTTGGTGTAGTGGTTAACATATGAGACTTGCACCCCACTGTCCCGGGTTCGAATCCTTGTCTAAGCTTCTATTCGATAATGATTTATTTGTTGCTTCTTTTTTCTAACAATCATGATTTGCATTATTTGTTTTTAATCAGCACTATCATTGTGTCTTCTATTTCTTGAATAATCATAATGTCCTAGATTTTGGTACCGAAAGAGTGCAGATGTACTCATTCTTATAAATGGGCGTAATGGCTTAACAACTTTGATTTATTATCAAAACAAAACAGGCATATTTCATGTTGGGTCTATATTTTTAAGTTATATAGCCACTGGTAGTAAGATATATAGATATAGATACTGGTCTTGAGATATATATAAACGACAGGAAGATGTTTTCTCAACGTTTAGCTGATGATATATGAGGTCGAGCATCCATCTGAATTTAAATAACTGGTCATTTCTATAGTTTCACTGCCATTTTAAGTGAAAAATATACCTCCGTATTTAAAAGTGACCGGTCCCTAAAAGTACGTTGACGCATATTGTTTGAACACGTGACCAGTGTTATAACCTATCTGTCGTCCAAATCTGGTGAAGAAATCTTTGTTTAATCTCATGATATAGCCAAAAGACTAAACACAGATGATTTTTTTAGCAAATAACTCAGACAATCAAGGAAAAAAAGGTTGGCACACTTTGTCTTAATTACGGAAAAAACCCGCCCCTCTCCCCGGAGGCAATGTTGATCCGAGTCATATTATCAGAAGCCATGGTA
>CM069455.1:5219993-5275172 GCA_035610835.1 Ophiura sarsii
CAAACATGAAACTGGTATTTATAAATCGTATTTATTAGAAACTAATCACACACTTCAACAAAGCCATTGTGGCGCTTAATGTTATGGCATAGATTTTTAGCTGTTGAATTATTAACAGTACCACGGATGTATCAGTATTAATATACCGTATTAATTTAAATAAAAGAGTTGCATGTGTTCAATCATTACCATCTTAGTGTGAATTAAAGTTCGCAATATTATGCGACTCTAGAGTCAAAACGGCTCAAAACGGCGCGACATTCACCTCGAATACAATAATATATTTAAAATGAATGTATTGCTGGGAAAAATCATATCAGTAACTTGAGAGAATCATTTCTTGTTAACCTGGATGCACGTTCTTCCTCGTACGATTCATTAGCTTGTTGGTAGATCGCTGGTCTAGAGATCCAGAGGACCCATGTTCAAATCCTTGATGCACTGACCAATTATAATGTGTGGCATTCAGGAGTAATACTTCACTCATATCGATTTAAACACATGGCGAATTTACGTGTTTACTATCAGCGACATTTTGTTGGTAAATAATGAAGCTAATTTGAATCGTTTACTGTTTTAAATGAGTAAATGGTAAATCATTGCATTTTGGCTCTAAATTCATATTTGTTTACTGGTTATAGAAACGCGAGGACGCTACTTGCTTTACATTTGATGCGTTTATATTTTAATTAGTGTTATTATGTTTATTATTATTATTATATACTTATTATTATTATTAGGGTTAATATTAATATTAGTAGTAGTAGTAATAGTGGTAGAAGAGGAGTAGTACTAGTAGTAAGTAGTATTTAACAATTTACAACATGGTTCGTTTTGGGAAAGTAGTGCAAACTACTGCTTCCGCGGTGATGGATGACTCTCTCGACACGGAGCTGAAGGGGGAATCACCAGTCATCTAACACTTTTCGCGTAGGGGAAGGGGTGCAAACAAATATATTTAGATCTGTTATAATCTTTGCAGAGATATCACAAACTAAATACACCATGTCATATCTCTCTGTTATCTTCATCTATAATTCTTCTTTCTTAGATCGCGGCCCACCTGCAACAAGAAAACACAGAAGAAGAAAATTACGTTAAATGTGTAAAAATAAAACGATTTATGTAAGGATAGCGACTCACAGTATATTTCATAAGTAGTTATTTAATTTAAATATTGTTCAAGATAAACATGATAAAGAGTTCGTCCCATTTAAACCACATAAGCGTAGATTGTGATTTGTAAAGTTATGTGAGAATGAAAAACAATGATGGTTGACCTAGCTTCTGTTCATTTTTTTTTTTGGCGAAGCGAAGTATAGCAAATACGCGATGTGTAACAACATGTTTTATTTATCTCGTCTCGTTGTGTTCGACAGAGTCCTTATGGATAGTAAACATGGGTCTCAAATCTAAGCTCATTTGAATAACATCTTCATGTCTGGTTTGTCTTGGTACATGATAATGCACCCCCCCCCCCCCCAACACCCCACCCCCTCCCCCATCAAGAAGTCCAGGATTCCAACCATCCAAACACTATGTAAATCTAGCAGCTCAACATTAAGCTAAGTTTTGATTCTGAATGTGGTAAGTGCACTTCTAAACTACCCTAAATTTATCAACACTTACGCAGTGGCGTAGCCAGGTTATTGATATTGGGGGGGCGAGAACTGAAAATGAACCGAAAAAATAGTTTTGAGTGAAGACACGCGCGCGTAGCGCGCGAAATTTTTTGACTTTACACCTATTTTTGGCACGATTGAGGTACATTTTGGCTCTAAACAAGCTTTTACCAACGAATACTGCATTTAGGTGACTGTTATGCGCGCGTAGCGCGAACATTTTTCATATGTGTACTTTTGACCATCATAATTCCATGATTCCTCTGGTCAAATGAACCGACAGTGCCAATCTCAACCGACACGACGTCAATATTGGGGGGGCGATCGCCCCCCTCGCCCCCCCTCTGGCTACGCCACTGCACTTACGCCTTCCCCCGACGCGGCTCTAAGGCAAATATAGCTAAAATGTCACTAAATCCTCAGAAAACGTACACAAAAAAGAGTCCCAAAGCTGCCAAATGTAGGAATTCTCTCATTTTTAAGCCTTATTTACATCCTCGTTGTCTTGGTTATAAATACAGCCTGAATACCAGGCTTGGGCGGCACCAAATCACAATAGAATGAGAAACAGACGAGGTTAACTATATGTTTCACACCACCAAATCAGTTCCCTATTGATTTGTATGGTTAAGAGGTCAAGTTCGTGTGAATTTATCTCACCTTTAGAGCAAACTGGTTTATTCAAATCATTGTTTTTATTGAAGATTTAGATGTCTTCTGCTTAAAAACAATCACTTTTGTGGGGATAACCGGCAGTTTTTCGCTACGGGCCAATGATATCTATCAGGTACGACAGGCTGTCTATATCATAAGATCAGTGGTTTTAGCTCTAAATTGGTGGAAACAGTGAAATCGTGTAGCTAGAGATTTTTGTCCTAATGTGGAGGAAATAATCTACATATGCTAACAAATTATGAAACATTTAGGTACATTTACAGCTAATTTGATCTTTTCTAGGATGTTAAATTTAGACTTATGATGGGGTCTATCTTAATTTCAAACATTGCCGGGTATTGCCAAAATGCAAAATGTTATTTGGTGATGTGTACCCATATGTATGACTAATTGAAAATTTACGGGCGATTTATAAAGATAAATTTAAATCATGCTTGATCGATACTTTCCGAAATCACACTTGCAATTCTTTCCGAGATCCTGTTGATAAGTATTGGGCTTGCAACAATTACAAAACATCGACCCCAATACCAACAACAAGAAAATACGATAACTTGAAGCAGTGCGGCATTCAAACTCAACTACCGGTTCACCAGCGGTTCCTGGTGGTTTGCTTTGAACAAAGATAACCCCAAATTGTAAATACAAAAAGATTGGAATTGGCGAGCAACCTTACCGGGTTTGAATCGTATCGTGTTAGTGCGAGTTTCTCCACTGTCCATTGGAATTTCTTCAATGGAGTACACGTCGTCCCCAACAGAAAACGCACCCGCGTAATTGCCTATCAGTTGCTTCAGAACGATCCTAGTTCGAGGTGGTATTTTGAGGTCATGTTCAACGAACTTGGCTGCTTCATACGTGCTTGAGGCAGTGGTCTAAAGGAAGCACAATCATATTAAATTCGTTCAGTTACTCAGCAGTAACCAATAATAAGAATGTATAATAACTTCATGTAGGCAACTTGTTTAAAGAAGGTGTCCCGCAAGCATAAAAGTGTGCATTATACATTAGAAAAATAACTATCGAGCCCAACTTTTGTAATTATATTGAACAAAACACCACACTTATGACAAAAACAAATAAAAACAGCAATCTCTCAACATGCACTTTTTAAAATTCGCGGCGATCGAAAGTCCCAGTGTCGATGATGTCATAATTATACAATGCACATGCGCAAATTTGAGCACCGATACCCATGACGTCATCGACACCGGGACTTTCGATCGCCGCGAATTTTAAAAATTGCATGTTGAGTGATGGCCGTTTTTATTCATTTTTGTGACTAGTATGTGTTTTGTTCTATATAATTATGTAATTTCGGCTCGATAATTATTTTTCTAACAAATAATGCTCAATGTTGTGCTTGCGGGACCCTTCCTTTAACAAAAACGACATAGGCAAACATGTTTTTTAATTACAACGACATATTCAAACCAGTTATTGTTTTGACATTAAAATCCTTATCGTTGCCAACTTACAATATTTAAGAATTGCCATTTGAAACATTAATTTAATAGTGTAGTTTTGACTGTTGTATGATATGTTAGAAAATGTATAAACTAAAACATGGGTGAAATTCCGATATTTTGAACTTTTAGCGAAAATTCTAATTTTGGACTATATTTCACTGTACAACAAAATACAACTTCATTTCGAGGTCGGCCATGTTTATGACGTCATGCATGGGCTGTTTGTACTTGTTTCGTTATGTATGGAAACAGGAGACGTCTAGGTAGACCATGGTACAAATATTAAGTCAAACAAGTTCACTTACTGTCCATGAATTAGAAATGGAAGTAGAGGTACCTGCAGAGAAAGCTTTAAAGGACAGTCCGATTTCAGCGGATGTAGTTTTGGCAAGTGTCTCACTTGTTGTGTCCGTTTGAGAAACCCCGATTGTTGTACGGTATTTAACGAGCTGTTCAACGGATCCTTTGTTAGTGTTTTCATAGATTTGACTGAAAATATAAATTGGTAATTAAGGCATCTTGAAATCACCATTTTTGCACTAACATTTATTACAGATGAATTATCTACAGTGTGTATGATGTGGTTATATCACTAATTGATGTGGTGGTTTGGGCCATATAGTAATAATATGGTTTGGTTTGGTCCGTAAAATAACATGGCGTGGTTTGGTCCATATCATATGCTGTGGTTTGGTCCATGATGTGCTTTGGTCCATGAATTGAACACAGAAGGGGAGAGGGGGGGGGGGGGGGGGGGGGAGTGTCGACCACAATTTCAGTACCCTACGCCTTATACTTGAGTAAAGGATAAATACTGCAGTGACTCAAAATGGTGAACTAAGTTCATTGCTCGAAACAGGTAAGAACTATACTCTATTTGGCTTTCTCTGGTCAGTGACGTAACTTAACAGGCGCAGTTTTTACGCACGCGTATGTATCTTTCGTCTTTCAACGATCGAGTGTATACGCCAGCACCACGATTCGGCGCGCACGTTATGTGGTGCAATTAGTAGAATACGCAATTACGTCACTGTCTTGTGATGGCCAATAGGTGCAGTGATGATACTGATTCTAAAGATTTAATAGATTCGGTATACTACACACGCAATATGTACAGGCTGTTTCAATACAAATTACAACGTGACCTTAGGTGATTATATCGTCATCAATAAGTGTCAGAATGGAACATTTCACACGCAAAATCAACTCAAATTAGATTGCTATAATTTGCAGAACCGCATTTGATTCGGCTCAGTAATTCGGGGAAATATGCGATTACTTAACTTAAGAGTAGTCAGGGAACACTTTCATCCAAGTTTGTATACTATTTTACAGATCTTAACTTAATATCATTATCTTTTTATCAAATATGATCAAAAACTTGAATTTGCAACGTGCAAATTAACGATAGTAAATTTCAACTTTTACTAATAATAATATCATGAATAAAATGTAATGAAAATGGGTTGATTGATTTTGTGTCTGTGCTGTCTGAATCACTCAATATAAGCTTTGACGGGCGTGTTCCCTGATACGTAATTGATCATTTCTTCGTAATTACTGCACAGAATCAAATACAGTTTCCCTTAAATTCGACCTTGTTTGAAATAATCCATTTTTACACTTATTTTGGATGTTTCGATACCCTAAAGTAACGGCGTTGTTATTTTATTGAGACACCCTGTATATTGCATGAAACGGATCCACACACTTTACGCAAACTCAAAAGTGTTCAATCAACCGTTTTAAAAATACTTCAAAATTAACTTATTGTTTTGTTTTAGTTCAAAGATTTACTTTACTTTATTAATTCAGTACATTACTAATTCTTACACTTGTCCGTCGGTAAGGTTTGGAGCGTAAAACTCACGAAATATTTGAAAAATTGGCGATTGAAAACAAATTTCTGAACTAATTTTAAGCAATTTAGTTCTTACTTTAATCCGTCGGTAGGGTTCGGAGCATGAACTCTGAAGTAGGCTTTGTCTCCTTGTTCCCAGTCCACTCCTAAAGTTGCATCATAATGTCCGTCGCTGCTAGCTCCGCCGTATTTATCGGTTACCATAAGGTACCCATCACTCTCGAAACGTACAGGAACAAACTTGCATTTCTCCATGGCATCTGATTCGCACATGATCTTCCAGTGAAATTGATTCTAAAAAGAACAATGTTAAACAAAACTTAACTACCGCACTCTCAGAACAGGTATTAAAAACCCATGGGTTAAAAGAATGTTGGTTAAAAAGTATACAACATTGGTTAAAAATGAAGCGTTGGTTAAAAATTACTTTTAATACTGCGTTGGTTAAAGAGTAAAAATATAAGTAATTTTTAGTTTATTCAACGTTGGTTAAGGCATCATAATTTTAACCAACAATAGGTCATAACAAGATTTTCGCCAAAGAATTTCATTGGCGAGGCAAATTTTTTGCGCATATTATTTAGACCACGTCAGAATTTGTATATGAAATCAATCGTGTTAGTTTCCGCCCCTAGTATTTACATTGGCGCTCTTCAATTGGCATCATGTTGCCAAACTAATATTGGACCAATATTGGTTTTACATTGGCGCTCTTCAATTGGCATTATGTAGGCAACCAATATTGTTCCAATAAGGGCGGAAAATAACACGATTGATTTCATATACAAATTCTGACGTGGTCTAAAAATTGCGACCGCTGTTTCAAGTTATAGCTTCCCGGCCTCGTGGCTAGGATCTTGTGCCTTGTCCTGTCCCCTGTTGGTCCTGGCCACGTGTTGGCGCCAATATTGAAAGCCCATATCGGGCCAATGAAACATCAATATTGTAATGTTGTATGGGTTAAAGTTTAGCAAAAATAAATTAAAGTTTAACCAACATTTTTTAACCAACTACTGTTGGTTAAAACATATTAACCAACAAATGATTAAACATTGTAACCAACCACAGGTTAAAGTTTAACCAACCACTGTTGGTCAAAACATTTTAACCAAAAATGATTACAATTTGTAACCAACCACAGGTTCAAGTTTAACCAACAGCTGTTGGTTACAGTTTTAACCAACCAATTGTGTGGTTCACCTGGTAACCTCCCGTTGGTTAAAATGTTAACCAACATGGTTAAAGATTTTAACCTTTGTTCTGAGAGTGCGGTTGCGCAAAAATACCCGCCCGGTTCATTCCAGCTAGAACCGGTTTCATTCGATATGAACAGCCTGTCAACCGATGGTTGAGTGAATGTTGCCCGCGGAATTGAACCTATTTATTTTCATTTTTGCATCTATAGTTCTGATTTCAAAACCGTTTATCATGTATATTTGACTCTATAGTAAATCCACTGACGATGATACATCCTCTACGGCTCAACTCCACTGACCAATACTAGTAATATCCATTGACCTTGTACCCCTCTACTACTTAACTCCATTAACAAATATGTAAACCGAGAATCTAACCTTTAGATCTATTTTACATCACTCAATAAATCAACGAGTCTTGGTAAACGCACATTAAACTAACCCCCCCCCCAATGTATACAGTTATATACTTTTAATGTTAATATGACGCGTTTAGCTAAGAGGTGTGTTTAAAGTTAAAGTTAAAGGCGTGTTTTAATAGCTTAAAACCTTGTTAACATACGAGAATACGGCCCTATGACAGAGTCATTTCCTATTTGTAAAGCAAAACCTTGATATACAGAGCTTCAGTATTTCAGCAAAATGTTGAAAATTGGTAAGATTTTCTGCCACCTTATGCCTACTCACATTGTCCTGGGTGTAAGTCGTATATGCCATTTTGACCGTGTGTCTGTCACTCCCCGGAACAAAACCTGCAGCCAGGTAAGTATTTGGATCATAAAGACTCTCTAGGCATAAGTATTTACTATTTGCGCACAATGTTGTCTGAAATGTCAAATATGTAATTATTAAAATGAATACATGATATGGATATACAAATGCATACCATATCATATCATACAAATTAAAGTAAAGATATCCAAACTCAGTTAAAATTATTATTTTTTCACTCTAAATATCCTCATTCAGGATTACCTATATATAACTAATTAACAATTTCCCGCAGGTCCTGCCCAGTGTTTTTTTTTCGGGTTCAAACCAAACAATTAATCGCCGGTAAAACGACGGTTGAAATTTGAAGCCGCCTCTATTAAAGCCTTACCTGAAATTGAACCTTTGGTTGGTAGTAGGTATCTCTCTCTGCCACTTTGTCGATAAAGAGGAAATGTGAGCCATCATCGTCGGTGTATTTATTTCTAAACAACCATCGCCCTCGGCTTAAAAGAGATTCCACATGAATGACTCTGTCTTTGAGTCGTTCCTTCATATCCGTCCATGCTTGCGCTGAGACCAACAAAGCACAGGACACCAACGCCAGTAGCAAAATGTTCCTCAACATCTTTGCGGTTATTGCCCAAGGAATTCTGTAGATACGGCTATATTCTGTCCTGCCAAAAAACACCAACATATTTAGGGACCGTTCATTATTTAGGGGGGGGGGGGGTGGTGGTCATGTAATTTTCATATATATAGTGGGCTATGTAACTTTTTATTTGTAAACAGGGGGCGTAACTTTTTTAAAACTATAAAGATGGTGGTGATTTGGGGAGGAGATTTTATTCTTGGCTTTTCCCCTATTCGCTACACAATGAATCTGCCCTATTTATCGGTTTTACATACATGACAATAACAAACACAAGTATTCCACCGATGATAGCAAAATTATACATTTTTGGAAAGCTCTCGAATAGGGGAATTCAAAAATGCCGTTTAAACCAGGATAGGATGCATACATCCAAAAATATATTTGTAAACTCTAAAAAATTAAAAAAATTAACGTGTGTGCTTATTTACTTCCCGATAAAGTATATTTCAACAAGTTACCCTTGACAACCATTATGTTCTGATGGGTAATTGCATGAGGAACTAATATGCACAATCAAATTATGATTTGGATAGGTATTACAAATAATTATTATTGAGCTGCTACTGGTTTTACCACATAGGCCTACATAACAGATTTGTTTGTTTGTTTGTTCGGGCCAGGCTTAAAAAGCCTATATAAGCATGCTGGCTGAATGAAATGAAAGTTAGAAAAGATGGAAGAAAATAATGAAGTAAAAAGAGCCACTTCCAACAAATAAAATTAACAATTTTGTTGTCAGCCTTCGGACATGAGAAAACGATCCAATCTCATTTGCCACAGTGGCTGTTATCAGAAACCTTTCGCACTTTTCAAAGGATTGCAGAACTAATAGGCATGTTTGTACTTATGTTAATGCATATATCACGGTGATTCCAAATAGGATAATAAAATTCAATAATTTTGACATTCTGAAAACATTTTGTGACATTTTGGAATGTTGTCTTATTTTGGAATTGTATTCGTTGCGCGTAGAACCAAGTGTAAACCTTTGGGACGTGAGTCCCAGTATGGCAACATTAAAGTATGGGCAAAGGGCGATAATTTATATCGAGAATCGGAAACTCGCATGAAACAATTCGTCGCTGTTCTGACATACCGGCACATGTGCCATTTTGGGCAAAATGAGTTAAGATGCATTTTATGATCTACAAATGAAACTCTTTATTCTCCCAAAAAATTGAGACAAAAAGGTAATTAATTAATGAGATACCGCACTAATTAGTGTGATATGCCAGGGTTTTAACATAATACCGGCATGAAAACCTCATTTTGTATTCTGACATACCGGCACATCACAATATTCTTCCATAGACCACCGTGTAACTGCAGTTCTGATATACCGGCATATCACTGTATCACTGTTCTGACATAATTACTTCTAATTAATAATTGCAATTTGTTGTTGTAACATGCTCATAACAAACATAAGTATATATCTATTAGTGTTCTTTGACAATGATTGTGACATTTGATGTAAATGCTCTCTAACAAGTCTTTACAAATTGGAAAATTTTCAAACACGATTTTCTCAAAACGCTGTTTTTCGTGATGTGCCGGTATGTCAGAACAGCGACGAATTGTATACAAGAGTAAAAATCAAACTCATCGTATGAAGCAGACAGTTTGTGAACCATCCATAGCAAAACCAATTGTGTAAGAAAATAAGAAAACAATAAATATGCTTACCTGAGACAAGCAAACAAGATAGCCACCGATGAGTGGTGTGGTGTGGTTTTTCAGGAGTCAAAGAAAACCAAACCTCGATGGTTGCAGTCACGAAGGAATATGACTCAATATCAAACTGAACACGCAGATAGCTAGGTGTCCACTCCCAGGTGAAATGCCTAAAGTCACTGAATAGGGGGGTAGTTAATACCTTTTTTGTTATATATATATATTTTTCTTTTAATAGATTGAAAATAGACAATTAAGTTCAACAGTCCAAGGTTTACTCTGGTGATTTTAGCAACGTAGTCGATTTCTTTTTGGGTGGTGGTGTTTTATATTGTTTTATATTTTCAACAAGTCAATTTGATGGATTACAGACTTAAATGTAGATTTTGATTAGTCCTACTCAAACTTGTCAACAAGTCACCTTGATGGATTATAGGCTTTAGACTAATAACAATCTACTTTCAAGCCTGTATCCATCAAGGTGACTTGTTGACAAGTTTGTCGAGCGTAGAGGTCAATACAAATGAGACCTTGGTAAAATCATGGTGAAGCTATTTATGACAAGGCCAGACCACGCATTCATATTCCCATCTATGAAGATAAGTCCAATCAAAGGCCCATCAACAATGATTCCTGCTAAAACAAGCAGTTTCTGTCTAATATTATGTGGGCAGTCGTATTTGTCTGAATGAGGGTTAAATATCCAAGATGACTACCAAAATGACCAAGGTAAATATAAAATTAGTCTACATGAGTGTATGATAATCCAAAATAGATATTGTTAGAGTGTATATTACATCACATTCACCAAATAGTATGTTCTAAACTGCTAAGCTGTAGCTTTTAGATATAAGCCCACCCCTATATGATAAGTTTGATTCTGTATCACTTTCCAAAATGGCTGCCGGAATGGATAAGTTGACGTTAAATGACCTAAAACAATTGTTTTATATTGTAAATGACCATACTATGTAATACAAATACCCATCAGATTGAATGGGACAGCATTCAATATTATTATGTCTATGATAAAGCCCAGGGGCTGTAGATCTATTTTGAGTATTTAAGAATATCCAAGATGGCTGCAAAAGGTTCAATTAACCGAATAACAGTATTGTTAATGATACCAATTTGGAAACTTAGTTAATTTTCCATACGAGTTTCAACAACACATCGGTTGTCTTCCTCAGTGGATTGTGTTTGATCCAGAGCTTGTGTTTCTAGTCTGTTTCTTGATGACGTCATCGGATGATGACGCCCTCTGGGTGTGCGAGTCGTAAAGATGACTTAGTTGGTAAGCCCCTCGTCGCCATTCATTAGGTGCTTATGTTGGTCTGAGCCTCCTTTCCTCCGAATCCAAATTGATTCGCGTATCCATCTGGTATTTCTGGTATCGTCTCAGGCAATGATCTTTGAGTCATCTCATTTAATGGCGTGGTTCTCTTTCACTGTGTGTTCGGCTATTGAGGACTTAAGTTCTGTGTTCAGTATTGTTAGTGTTACATTAGATATGACCAAAAGATTATATCTATCACCCAGTAAACGTATATGTATGTGACAAGGTATAATTGAATGGTATAGACACCATTTTTCGTCACTCTGGCAATATTTTGATCATTTGGTTGCCACCTGTGGTAATTATTTTGACCATTTGGAGGTAATATTATTGACAATATGGAGGTAATTTTAACGAAATGGTTATTATTGACCGGGATCACAATTTTTGAGAAAAAAAACACAAACTAAATATCCGGAACCGGCCGGGATTCGATCCGGGGACCCTCCGTTCTCAAGCCCCATGTTCCACCCACTAAGCCACGGCCCTCAGCTCGTCCGAGCAGTATACTGCGCTCACTATATGGGCCCGGTTGACTACGTCATCGAAAACCGGCGGCGCATGCGCTTGGAGAGGGACTTAGGATTAGCATTCTTTAGCACTCAGGGGGGGAGGGGGGGGGGGGGTAATAACATTACAAGATCAAAATGAAGTTTATACCATTGAATCATAGACGTTGTCACACATACAAATACGTTGAGAGGGTGGATTACAAACTGTAGATATAATAATTTGGTCATATCTTATGTAACACTAACAATCAACTAATGCTCTTTTTGAGTTATTTTAACCTTTTGCAGCCATCTTGGATATTTTAGAATACTCAAACAAGATCTACAGCCCTAGGCTTTACATGTAGTGAATGCTGTCCCATTAGATTTGGGGTTATTGGCATTAAGTAGTGAAGACATTTACATTACAAAACAATTGTTTTAGGTCTCTTGTATTGAGCACATGCTCCATGCTCCATTCATAATAGCTCCCATACATGGGCTTACGCCTAATAACAGAACTGTGAAATAATATTATCTATACTTGTACACTATTGCATCATCGATGCCTAATACACTTATCAACTTCGGTATCTTAATAATCCCAAGCATATTTTTATTGTTACTGGGCCCTCTGGGGATGGGAGCATACATTGTTTTGAAACGCGTGTGATCTTCTACCCTAAATCAAGGTCAAGGTCCACCCAAGTTGGCAATGATGTACACATAGGTTTTAATTTTACCAACTTCAAAGAACATTTTGGTATTATCAGTTATACCGGAAAGTTCTATGCTCCCCAACTATTATAGTGTGAAATTCTCATATAAGCCGTAGATCAGAATATTTGAATATTTTGGTGTACAACCAGAGCTGATTTTTCTTGATTCTTATAGGTGTAAGTCCATACATGTAATATAATTGTAAAAATGTACAAATCTCAGTTTGTATCAATATTAACTGAATGTCCCTTTAATGTGTATAGAGATTTGAAGGCACTGATGCATGATCGGGTGGATATTAATCTTTGATTTGATACTTCCATCGTTATGTATGTGGCTCATTCCATGAAGTTGGGGCATATTATGTGACATCCAAGTGAAATTTTCGAAATGGATATTTTCCAACTCTTTCTTCTTTTTTAGGTTCTACATTTACCAAAGTCCAATGTAGAACCTTTTTTTTAATGTAACATTTGGTGTAAAATAACCGCACATGTTCAACAGTTGGATGACATTTCCAAAAATCCTGATGCTACATGGACACCATTTCCCATTTCCATATCATTTTCTAATAAATTAGCTTAAGATGTGGGCCAAGTTTCTATACCTCAATTAACTACTTGGAACCACAAATACATGAAAAGAAACCAGATATGTCTAGGTTGAACAAAACTTAACGAACAAGACATCGTAGATTAACTGTTTTATGTAAAAACTCATTGAAAAGTGACTCTTTATTTTGCTATTTGTATAATGAATTTAAATAAAGTACATATCAATATTTGTTTGATGTAAAGTACTCTATAAACCATGCACATTGATTACATTAGTCATAAAGTAAGTATATGAAGTATTATTTACCTGTATAATTTATAAAATGCACTACCGATGCTACATGGACACCGCGTCTTGTAACATTGTTAATAATAAGACTATTCATACTGTAACAATTTCGTTATGTATGTACATAATATTCTTTATAACTAATTAATCTTATTAAAGTTCAGGTTGGGTCATAACAATCTTCCAGTTATGCAAGACAACATACAATTGGAATTCGTAAGACGTGTCCAATTATCCAATCACTATTAACATTTTTCTAGGGCAAAATTGTTTTGTCTTAAAAATGAAAAATATTTACCCGAAGAACCATTGTTTTCTATTAAGTGTTGAGCACACACAAGTGGTAGAATATGGACATGAAATACAGCGCCTCCAAGTGACAGCTTTCTAATCATCCATGACTGAATTTTCCAACCAGCAGTTAGGCTAATAATAAAATATTGATTGGTTGTCCTCGACATTCCTATCTTATTTTCCGTCAGTTCTAAAACCTCGTATATACCTTATTCATAGTCAAATTACCCGCTCATGCTTAACTGATGAGCATATACCCTGAGACGATATACCTGTATTGTGCAGGGCGCCGGATTGGACATACCGATTGAGCAGTGTGCAATGAAAGCATTCATGTGTTGTAGCGTGTGATCATGCTAAGTTGACGTGAGTTCAAACGCCAATTATTAGCCGTTGATAAAGCAGTGTCGATTGGGAAATGTGTTGAAATTCACTTGTTGTTGTATTAGTGTATTTCGTTATTGACATCATTGTTCACCGGCCTATGGTGAGCGTGTGAACTCACTAAAACTGTTTTAGATATGACCAAATATAAGGACTGACCGTGGACAACTAAATTATTTATATTTTAGGACTTACGGGAGCATTGATATTAGACGATTTATAGAATCAATTTCAATAAGTAAGCTATCAAAATATTCCTTGATACATAACTCATTATTATGAACGGAAATCATTCTCTGTAATGCACAAATTACAGAGAAATCTTGAAATGAAAGTTGCAAACATTTTTAATTTTTGTTGATTTTTTAATTTTTTTGCGACACATTAATTTTCACTCATCTTTATCGATCTGTTATGTTGCAGGGAATGGCATTTGGCTCTCATCTCATCCATAATAGGAGTTTGACTAATATTCATTACATCCATACCATTAAAGGAATGGTCCCGCAAGCACAACATTGAGCATTATTTGTTAGAAACATAATTATCGAGCCGAAGTTACGTAATTATATAGAACAAAACACCGTACTAGTCACAAAAATGAATAAAAACTGCCATCACTCAACATGCACTTTTTAAAATTCGCGGCGATTGAAAGTCCCGGTGTCGATGACGTCATGGGTATCGGTGCTAAAATTTGCGCATGTGTATTGTACAACTATGACATCATCGACACTGGGACTTTCGATCGCCGCGAATTTTAAAAAGGGCATGTTGAGAGATTGCGGTTTTTATTTGTTTTTGTCATAAGTGTGGTGTTTTCTTCTATATCATTACAAAAGTTGGGCTCGATAGTTATATTTCTAACATATAATGCACACTTTTATGCTTGCGGGGCACCTCCTTTAAACAACAACTTTGATATGTCAATTTTCTAATATATTGACTCCCAATAGTTAGCTTTGAACAATTGACATCAGAGCAAGCGACCATTGATGTTTAGCTGTGGTTCGATTCCTATTGTTCAGCTGGTCGCTAGTGGGCGCTGCATTTGATGTCCGTTATATGCTTGCGGTAGCACTTGTGCACACGCTCCATTTATTGAGATTAGGTTGTGCAAGATTAGGTTGTGTATCGATACAACCTGTACAAATCCTAATATTACGTTTACACTAATGCATCATCAATGCCTCATACTATGGAACGCATTTCTATTAAAATGAGTGATTAAAATATTCGATCATTTCATCGCGTATTTATGCTGCTTTCATCGACTGTTTTTCACCTGATTTTTGAGATTTCATCGATAAGTACTGATGTAATTTTATCGAAGAAATCTTATCATATATTTTCCATCGAATACATTTTCTCAAATACATTTTAAGGCTGGCTCACATAGCAGCGGTAGATAATCCGCGGATGGCGACGGATATGGCAGGCCCAATGTCCAGTAACTCGAAAATCAAGTTTTTCGCCGAAAAACTTGGTTTATCGATTGAAAATCCAAGTTTTTCTCGAAAAACTTGGATTATCAATTGAAAAACCAAGTTTTTCGACGCCTAATGTCCATTAATTCGAAAAACTTGGTTTATCAATTGAAAATCCAAGTTTTTCGACGCCTAATGTCCAATAATTCGAAAAACTTGGTTTATCAATTGAAAATCCAAGTTTTTCGACGCCTAATGTCCAATAATTCGATAAACTTGGTTTATCATTTTAAAAAACCAAGTTTTTCGATCGAAAAACTTGGTTTTTCAACGCGAAATGTAAAATAATTCGAAAAACTTGGTTTATCAATTGAAAAACCAAGTTTTTCGACGCCTAATGTCCAATAATTCGAAAAACTTGGTTTATCAATTGAAAATCCAAGTTTTTCGACGCCTAATGTAAAATAATTCGAAAAACTTGGTTTATCAATTGAAAAACCAAGTTTTTCGACGCCTAATGTCCAATAATTCGAAAAACTTGGTTTATCAATTGAAAATCCAAGTTTTTCGACGCCTAATGTCCAATAATTCGAAAAACTTGGTTTATCAATTGAAAATCCAAGTTTTTCGACGCCTAATGTCCAATAATTCGAAAAACTTGGTTTATCAATTGAAAATCCAAGTTTTTCGACGCCTAATGTCCAATAATTCGATAAACTTGGTTTATCATTTTAAAAAACCAAGTTTTTCGATCGAAAAACTTGGTTTTTCAACGCGGAATGTAAAATAATTCGAAAAACTTGGTTTATCAATTGAAAAACCAAGTTTTTCGACGCCTAATGTCCAATAATTCGAAAAACTTGGTTTATCAATTGAAAATCCAAGTTTTTCGACGCCTAATGTCAAATAATTCGAAAAACTTGGTTTATCAATTGAAAATCCAAGTTTTTCGACGCCTAATGTCCAATAATTCGAAAAACTTGGATTTTCAATCGATAAACCAAGTTTTTGTTTTTCGGCGAAAAACTTATTTTTTCGAGTTACTGGACATTGGGCCTGCCATAGACGGACGTGAACATTTTGGCGGCAAAACGACGGCAAAAGAGGAAAAACTAGATTCAGCAAGGGACGAATGACTGCAAAAGTGAACGGGTCTAGCGACCAAAATCGGACGTTGTCTGAGCGGCGAGTGACGATGTCTCGACGGAGCCCGGCAACAAGGAACGAGGTCAGACGGCTGGCAGCGGATTGGCTGGCGGCAAGGAACGGCGGCTGACGGTGGGTTGCGGCGACAATAACGTGACTCTACAAACGCCAGGGCCAAGGCATATTGCAGCCTGACCCTAGCCCCGTCCTCCATGATGATACAACAGCTTTGATAAAGAACAGGGGGACTTTTCTTTTTATATGAACTTAATTTTTTTATTGAAATCGAACTGACGTCAAAAAACGTCAAAAATCGGACAAAAAGTTTAAAATCGTGGACCATCGTTTCAAAAATCGTAACCCATCGCAGACCACCATTGCAATGCCGCAGGTACTCGCAAACGATCCGCCTTTAACAGTCATCACCCGTCACCCTCCGGACAAAATTCGCAAGCCATTGTCGCACCAATGTTGTTACAATTTTGTTACTTGCCGCAATGTGTCGTCAGGGTTTAAGATGCGACGTCACTTGCCGTTGTCGAATTTGTCCAGGAATATCATTATAGAAGCCCGTTTGAAAGAAAAATGTCCCTTAATAATAGCCAGATTCGTGTAGATGTGTTGTTAAATTTTTGCGCGCTGCGCGCGCATCTACTTTAGGATGCAACGTCAATCGCTGGAATAATCAACCCAGCTGCGCAATTTTTTTACTTAATAGGGTCGAACTGGTTTTCACCGGGAAAAAATACCCTTTGACCCCCCCCCCTGAAAAAAGACCCCAGATACGCCACTGGTAAGAGTCCACACAGTGACACAATTAAACCCAGTTTTTGCCATTTTTCTCAATGTGACTTAACCCCTTTTAGATCTAGGGTCCTCGATATCTTTTTTAATATTGCTGTTTTTCCACGTATATGCCTTTAAATTACGTGTATAATATAAAGCAATGTTTGGAGATGTTGTAACCTTTTCAAATTCCCAAGAGAACTGAAGATGGCTAGTAATTTAGAGTGGCAGCTTGCCTTTAAACCCTTAGGTCCATTTTTACCAGCCAGATCCTTTGGGAATATCTCAAGTTTGAATTTTTTTTAAATCGCTCTAAACGGTATCATTTTGTATCGATACAATCCATACAACATGTAAACCATTACATCATCGATGCCTAGTTGTGTATTCGATATCTCAATCTTAATGCTTCGAACATGAATGTGCCTTACAACATAAAAGCAATATTTGAATTAAAAAAATACAATTAATGTGTTTAACGGTTTTTAACGCTTATAATGGTTTACCAAACATTTGATTACATTGTTCTTGATGAACCTACATTCAAAATTGCTTTCATACATATTAAAAGTTAATAAATCTATTCGCTTTGATGATTGGACAATGTGACCGTATGGGATTGTCCATGAAACTCCAGAGTAGCGATATAATTATTCCGGAAGGTCTATTCCTCTGAATTCTTATTAATAGAACTATTTGCATAACATTTGATTATGGGTTTCCAGAACGCCAATGTTGGGTTTCACAAAATGCGTTTTGGACCAGTTACGGCCTTCATGCCACATCTTGATTGGCGCTAAATAACCGTTTTCTTTAATTTATATTAAATTCTACAAATGTTGCTTATTCTCAGATAATAACATAGTATGCGGGGAAATTCTTCAAAGAATAACATAATATGTTGGGAAAATGACCCATATGAGATAACTAATGTAGAATGTTACACGTTATAAGGAAAAACAATTAACAATGGATAGGGTATTTAGTATCAAAATGAAACATAAGTGTATGTAAGACATAACAATGATGCATTACCGATAATCTTCCATAATCCAAGATTTTTGGGGTCACGGTTGAATAACAAGGTCATTATGAACAATGAACTGTAACATATCATTCCATGTTCCAATTGTTCTATAACGCGGGAAATCAAGTCATGGATTAAAGTCACACACTAATAATATGAATGCTTTATGCTATGACTGTAACCCATCTACCGAAGAGCTCATAAAAACGAGTTCTACCGGAAATGATCACGATACCACAATAATTCCACGACACACAGATAATTTAGGACACTAGGCAATATGCATCTGTGGTTGGTGTCTATTGTTTGGTTTAGCAGTATAAATCTACAAAATGGATGACTTTGATGGACTTTACAAAATGTTTCATCGTAGTTTTTTGGAAACAAGTGGGAACATTGATTTTTCGAATGCCACTGAGATGGTCCAAACAGGCTTGTTTTAGCGTAACCGGTAACAATTATTATGGCGCTGTTTTGGCGCTCCAATTGTAGCGTAAACAGTTCACTTTAAGAACGTGGTATTGAAATTCAAGTTCAAAAGAATATTCTTCACCCTCGTCCTACTAGGAGGGGGGGGGGGGGGGGGGGGGGGGGCTTAGGCCAACAAAAAAAATGTTGTGTTGCCCTCAAGTGGCAAAATTGTTTGTTCAATTTTTTTTCTTTCCAATTTTATTTTATTTATTTTTTTGGCTGAAAAATATATGGTTTATGTCAAGACATAATTGGTATATATATGCCCATATGTTAATTTAACTAATGTTTCTAGTGTGACAATAGTCTAAAAAACATTTATTTAGGCTTATTTATTCATTTCCAGCAAGAAATAGTAACATTTAGACACTTTTAATCAAATTTAAATCTAAAAAACAACAAAAAAAACCACAAATTGAAAAAAAAATTGAAAAAGAATATTGAACAAAAAATAAAAAAATGCGACCCTAGTTTTTACGATTTTAGGGTCAGTCGCTGAGGGCAACACAACTCTTTTTTTTTTGCCTTATAGTTTCGCCGGTGGCGCTAAAACGAAAAAGTCTACGGAAAGCCGTATGAAACCCCAGGCCGATCATCAACATTTGCGACACTCACATATATTACCCGACTGCTTTGTTTGCGGTGATAAAGAATTGCGACTCGATGTCAACTAGAGGCCGGCAGCCAGTAGGGAGGTCACGCTGTATGTCATATTTTGTTATACGCAAGAAAACAATGGAGTATCAGTGACTGCAATATTTGCTAGAAATAGCTTCGGAAAATGGTCTATTTGGGCTTCTCAAAAACTGAGAAACGTGTTAAAAATCATGTAGAATTATAGAGGAGGGTCAATAACATCTGCAGAATGGTAAAATGTATAGTTTTGAATACGTTTGGTGACCAAATTTATGTCGTAAAATGTTGGACAATTCACATTTTGAAAATCCGTGGTCTTCAAAATTATAGGAATCCTAACTCATTCTAAACCTCACCAAATCATGAAATGAACCCTCGTCTACAAAAAAGTCCGTGTACGTATTGCTCTATCTGCTTGGAGATAACGAAGACCACGGAAACCTCATAGCTTTATACCACGGAATGAAATCTGCCATAGACATTACATGCGAATATCATCGTACAGATTTGCACAGCAGACCTCTGTGTAGGGAGTGTTGACAATAGCATGACAATAGCAAGGTCGTTTGACTATTGTGTTTGTGCATGTTTGTGACGACTGACCCCGTTTAACAATCTTCATAGCTTTCATAATAGGGCTTGGGTGACCTAACTATTGACTGGGTGCGACTCCGATTGTATGCCGACAATGCGACACTCGGGGTGTCGCGTCGGGTTAGCGGCCGACTTTTAAAAATAATCGACCGACTGTTTATTTTGTCGGCCGACTGTTTATTTATTTAAAATCAGCCGAAAGTGTCGGCCGGCACAACTCGACACAACCCGACATTGCCCGATACAACCCGACACAACCCGATCAGCTGCGCGCCCAGCATGAAAACGCACAAAATGCTAATCAATCAGAGCCGTGGGGTCGAAACTATTACAAAAGACAAATTTCAAGGTCAACGTCGTTAGCAAAGAGAACAAAATTAATCATCAAAGATCAATTATTTTTTAGTTTAAAAGTTCACCAAGTCAGTTTAAAACAGAACAATCAATCATTTTAACTAAAGTAAGAGACTATTACAAAATACAAATTCCAGTTTTAAAGATCAACGTCGTTAGCGACAGAGAACCAAATTAATCATCAATGATAAGTAAGAGACTATTACAAAAGACAAATTCCAGTTTTAAAGATCAACTTCGTTAGCAAAAGAACACAAAATTAATCATCAAAGATCAATTATTTTTTAGTTTAAAAGTTCACCAAGTCAGTATAAAATAGAACAATCAATCATTTTAACTAAAGTAAGAGACTATTACAAAATACAAATTCCAGTTTTAAAGGTCAACGTCGTTTGCAAAAGAGAACTAAATACAAGCAAAAGGTTTATTGGAGAAGTCAACAGCAACACGCTACCCTTTTCATGGATGCTATTTTCTGTGGAAGAAGATGTTTTTGTGAAATATTCAAAAAACCCACATAATTATTTCCTTCATTCAATATCGAAAACTAGAGATTAACACTTTCCAGGCGGCAAACGTCTGCATACGACATAAATGTCACAAAATGTTACAAAATGTCAACATTATTGAATTGCTATTATTGGAATCATTGTGAGAAATGCATTGAAATAAGTACAAAAATGCCTAGTATTGCTTCAGTAATTCCTTGAGATAGACTTTGAAAGTTGGGAAAGGTTTCTGAAAAATCTGTTTTGTATATAATTAATATGGTAACACTAATAGCCGCGTGGAAAGTGTTAAACTTATGGTATAATTCTGCTGCTGCCCCGTGCAAGAACCTTATCACACAGACATGTAGACACTCAACTGAGATAAATCAAGTGAAACATGGTAAATATTGTACTTTATTTCAGCATGTTCAGTATCCATGTTCTGCAACTTGGTTTATCATATCAAAGACTTACATTTGTCTGAAAAACATGGAATTATGTTAGTTATAAAAAAAGTTGAACATTAGAAAATATGAGAGTAATGATATATTGATGTTGCTGTTCTCCGTGCATGACTTTACCTGATCAATGTATGGACCTGATATGAACAATAAAACAAGACCATTTTTTAACTATCTAACTAGAAAAGTAAAAATAAAATAAATATGATTCAAAATGTGTTCATTTCCCCAATAACATAAACCTGAAACTGGGAAAACATTTTTAATTTTTAACTCTGTGTTGTATGTTCATTCGGAATTCTGACCAATATACTAAAGGGCCCAACACTATAAGCTCGGGCACTTTCCGTTCGGATGGCCAACTATAATCAGCCAACATATCGAATGATCACCATAAGGTACGTGAGGAGAGGAAGTTGCTTGTCGCTCTAAAGAAAAGAATCCAACAACGCTACCGGGTAATGGGGCAATCACATGTATCCGTGTAAGCTGAGCGGCCCCTTACCGTATTAAAAATGGGTGCGGACGGCGGCACACGCGGTGGGCCGTTTTCCGTCCGTTGAACACGTTCGGGGGACTTTGCCGGCCACCGGAGATTTGAACATGCTCAAAACTCCTGGCGGGTGAGTAAAAGCGGCGGCGAACGATTGCAACCCGGTATGAAGACGGTATAAGGATGGCGCACCCGTTTGCACCCGTTTCACAACGGACTCTCAGCATGCATGTTGCAACTCTTTAAATGTAAAAAAGCTAAAACTCACTCTTTCGAGAGCTTTAGGAGAGACAGCTCTCTTTTTTGGAGTGAAGTTCACTCTTAAAAGAGCGATTACTCTAAAAAGAGTTAAAATCACTTTGAAAAGAGTGGAAAGCACTCTTAAAAGAGTGAAAAATCAATCTGAAATGAGTGAAAAATCAATCTGAAAAGAGTGAACTTCACTTCCAAGAAGAGCCGTCCCTCCTAGAGCTCTCGAAAGAGTGAGGTTTAGTTCTTTTACATTTAGAGAGTATTATAGATGTTGGTCGTACGAATTCCGGAATGCAAATGAAGCGGCGAGTTTGAGCGCTCAGCTTAAAAAGGGCGGTTTGATGATACAATCAAGACGTTTCGGCCGGTAACCAGGCGTTCCGACCGGTTAGGAGCCGGTATGGAGGTGGTATGCACACGGGGAGGACACGGTGAGAACGGTAAGCTAGACCTGTATGAGGCCGGTGAGCCCGGTACCAGGCCGATGAGAACCCGGTACAGACCCGGTGTGGACCGAGGGCCGGTGAGGAGGTGTTTTGCACCCGGCGAGAACGGTAAGCTAGCCACGTATGAGGACGGTGAGCCCGGTACCAGGTCGGTGAGGACCCCGCATAGACCCGGTATATAACGGTGTGGACCCGGTGACCACCAACAAAAATCAATGAGCCCGTTGGCATTTTTTACTGATTGTTTGGACTCTGTTGTTTTTCTATTAGACGGTAAGGTGGCAGCCTACCATTACCGCCCTGCGAACGGGCGCAAAACGGGTGCGCCGTCTGTATACCGTCCTCAAACTGGGCTCTCACCGTTTGCCGCCGCTTTTACTCACCCGGCAAGAGTTTTGAGAATGGTCAAACTTCCTGCCGGGCGCGGATGGCCGGCAATGTCCCCGGCAACGTGTTCAACGGACAGGAAACGGCCCATCGTGTGACATCACCGTGTGCCATCACCGTGTGCCACCGTCTGCACCAATTTGTCACACGGTATTGAGCCGGCCAGCTCACACGGATACATGTAAGTACAAAGTATTTTACAGAGATTCCCGGAATGTGCGAGCTTGAGCGCTCAGCTTATACAGGGTAGTTTGATGACTTTATCAAGGCGGTTCGGTCGGTACCCAAGCGTTTCGGCCGGTGAGGACCTGGTGAGGAGGTGGTATGAGCCCGGTTCCAGGCCGATAAGGACCTGGTATAGAACAGTATGATCCCGGTGACAAAAAAAAATCAATGCGGCCGTTGACATTTTTTGCTGATTGTTCACCGTGTTGGACTCTGTTGTTTTTCTAAAAAACGGTAAGGGGCCGCCCAGCTCACACGGATACATGTGATTGGCCCATAAGGGAGCACATCAAAACTCAACCGCCCGTCGAACAGCCGGTTCAGTGCAGTTCCGCGAGGTTGCAGCCGGTTTCTATTGTTCTAAACAATATGCGGTCCAACCGGGCGAAACCGCCGGTTGCCGCGCGGTCGAGTTTTGATTTGCTCCCTTAGAAAGTATTCATACCGCCAGTAATGAGTTTAGGGTTGAGTTTGCTTTTTAGACGCCATTTTGAATCTGTGAGCAACCAGGCACCTCTAGGTTACCGTAAATTAGTAGTGGCGTAAAGTTCGCCACTATTATTTTCGTGGGGTAGAGTTCGCCTGTTTATAGTTTTAAATAATATAGATAGTGACTTTCTGTTATTACTTTAGATGGTTGGAGTCCAGCAAGTTGAAAGGAGCTGTGTGACTCGATGAATAAATGAGTAGTGCCGTTAAGATCCCGCTATTATTTTTCGTGTAAAGAATACGCCTGTTTAGTGTTAATAATAATATAGATACCGTTAAACGTCATCTATAAGCCCCCATTGACTAATAGTTAATAAGCTGAAAATAGATAAAAAGGTATGAGCGCCCTCTTTTGATCTAGAGAAATTAGCACGAATGAGTTTAGTGTATTCGATATTCAATACTATAAAGTTGTATTACTATCTAAATAATTTCATGGACAGACGAATTGCTCAATTGGTAAAATGTCAACTTCAGTATCACGGGGTTGGTGGTTCGATTCTCAAGTACACCCTTTGCAATTTCTTTTGAAATCCTAGTGATATAAAATTAATGCAAACTTGCATGTAAAATTATTACTCAATTATACAAGCTTTATTTTTATTTTTTAAAAAACAAGCGCATAATTAATTTGATTGTAAAAAGTAATGATCTTAATAGTCCAACCTTTTTATAAGCTAAAACACATTTATACTACAAATTAACTACAGCAAAATGTATTCATTGGCTTATTTTGTATGTTTCACACAGTAATCTTAAACGTTTCCTTCATCATGATTTAAGGGAGAATTATGATGATGCATATTAGGTTGGTAGATCAAGTTAAGCAACAAAATGAAAGTAACTATGCAAACCACTATAATCCTGGTCTCACAGGATTATAATTGAATGGCTATTAAATCAATTTATTTCCAATAAGATAGAGGGCCGTCCATTTATACCGACCCATCAATCATACATGTAGTTATAAAACAGTATCTGACATAGCAGTCCCGTTTAGATCAATTGGAAAGCCGACAGTTTGTGCTAGGGCAATTGTGATTGCAGGTTCCAGATGACAATTCCTGGTTCGAATCTCACTTCAAGACTTCTTCTTTTGGAAAGGTCATAATTTTCAAATTCTTGACAGTGTTTTATTTTTATCATGAATGAACAAGAAATCTATCTTTTCCGTTGGTTTTTTATTTTATTTTTTTAAAATGAAACCAAATTTAATCAAACTGGAAACGCAAGCCATGGCCAGTCAATAACGTTTTGACTGTTTGCCTGTTGTCCTCATTGATTCGAAACGCGATATTACACGTTTGTGCCATACCTATTCTTGGAGAAACACAAAGCACAAAACAAATAAAACAAAACTGAGTGGAAATAATAAAAGAAATCACGCGAAGGACTTATTTACGGCACCATCCATCTTTTTAAGTCTGTTTAAGTTTTTCGGAACTATAATACACACGTTTGACGGATTGCCTTTAAATTGCACGCCTAATGAACATGTCGTAGTTTGAGCAGCTCACGTGGTATTGAAGGTCATGCATTACATTCATGTATATAAATGGTAGTATAGTGGCCACGTGTTATTGATTTATTACGGATTAGTTTTAGGATTACGAAACTGTGTCTATATCACTAAAGAAGTCCTCTGCCCAAAATTCTACAGACATGCTACATGCTTGTATCGATCAACTGTGAACCATATACATGTACATGTATACATGGTGTCTCTAAAAACTCGAATCAGGAATTGTCATCTAGAACCAACAATGGCCAACTACTCACAAAAACCACAACTTAAAAAAGACCATAAGTAGCAGAACTGAAAAGCAGTGAATTGTAATCAACGTATTGTCTCATTGTACTCCATCCATGCATATCTTCACAAAAATACTAAGTCGTTGAGGTTGATTTAAATGTTTGCACTATTTATAAACGATTGTGATAACATTAAAATTAAAATAAAAAATAGTAGAAAGAGAGAAAAAAAGAGGGAAAACCCACATTAAAGACAAAGATAGATTCACTATTTATTCATGGTAAAAACAAAGTTAAGAATTTGATATACACCGTAAATATTTATAAACTTTCCAAAAGAAGAAGTATTGAAGTGAGATTCGAACCAGGTATTGTCATCTGGAACCTGCGATCACAATTGCCCTAGCCCAAACGTCGGCTTTACCAATTGATCTAAACGGGACTGCTATGTCAGATACTGTTTTATAACTACATGTATGATTGATGGGTCGGTATAAATGGACGGCCCTCTATCTTATTGGAAATAAATTGATTTAATAATAGCCATTCAATTATAATCCTGTGAGACCAGGATTATAGTGGTTTGCATAGTTACTCATTTTGTTGCTTAACTTGATCTACCAACCTAATATGCATCATCATAATTCTCCCTTAAATCATGATGAAGGAAACGTTTAAGATTACTGTGTGAAACATTTAAAATAAGCCAATGAATACATTTTGCTGTAGTTAATTTGTAGTATAAATGTGTTTTAGCTTATAAAAAGGTTAGACTATTAAGATCATTACTTTTTACAATCAAATTAATTATGCGCTTGTTTTTTAAAAAATAAAAATAAAGCTTGTATAATTGAGTAATAATTTTACATTCAGGTTTGCATTAATTTCTATATCACTAGGATTTCAAAAGAAATTGCAAAGGGTGTACTTGAGAATCGAACCACCAACCCCGTGATACTGAAGTTGACGCTTTACCAATTGAGCAATTCGTCTGTCCATGAAATTATTTAGATAGTAATACAACTTTATAGTATTGAATATCGAATACACTAAACTCATTCGTGCTAATTTCTCTAGATCAAAAGAGGGCGCTCATACCTTTTTATCCATGTTCAGCTTATTAACTATTACTTAGTCAATGGGGGCTTATAGATGAAGTTTAACGGTATATGAGTTTCTGTCAATACTTAAGGGACGCACCATTAGATATCCAGGGGGGTGGGGGCATGGAAGTTAGGGTTAGGCTAAGTTTTTATTTCTTCACCAGGGCTTAACACATTTTTTTTGGCCAGTTGAGGCACATTTTTTTTTTCATAGCCAAAGGAGGCAACATTTTTTTTATCAAAGCCAAAGGAGGCTACATTTTTTTAAAAGCCAAAGGAAAAGGAGGCAACATTTTTTTCTTCTTTTCTAAGGTGATTTATTTTCCTTTCATCAACCAAGATTTTAATGCGGCCCGATTCATAACTTCGTAGTTGAGCAATGAACATGTGGTACTAGGATCTGCATGTGTTTTACCCTTTGTCAATACGATCTACCCACAAACATTATCTTCCACTGGGATGTTCGTGTATGAACTCATACCATACAATAATACATGCATTGATACACTAGCAGGTATAACGCTTGCTTCGCTCACGACCCGCTAGATAGTCAAGCAAACCAGCGGTTCTCGGCTTGTTTGAGAGAATCAAAAACTAAAAACTAAGTAAGACCTAGGCTTTTTTGTTTTTTTTTCGACCCAGGCCCAACTATTTTTTATTTCATATTACAAACGTGCATGCGCACACCTATTAGCTAAAAATCAAGAAAAAATGACCGGGAATCCCCTCGAATGTGATATAATGATAGAAAAAATAATTACCTTTACGATGACACCAAATTTGACATTTTTCATTGATATTAAGATACATTGTGGCTGAAATTAGTGTATTTCCCAATATTTGACCTTTGGTGACCTCTTGATGACCTATCTGACCTTTACTTGACCTTTCTCCCCAGGTACAAAATTCACAACATTGGGGTGAGGGGTGAGGGGGGGGGGGGGGGTCCGTACAAATATTGAGAGCGGGGTTCTTAAAACCGGCGCGAGCAAATTTTGTTGTGTAATTATTTTTAACGCAATTTTCAAATATTTCACAAATTTTACCCAATTTTCAAATTTTCTACAAACAAAATTTGGTCGGTCGGTCACGTGGAACAGTGTGTTTTTCGCGGCCTAATGATCTTTTCTTCTGTAGCCACTCACGAAATCACGAAAGGTCAAAGTCGGCCCCCAGGGATATACGCCAATATGTTCATATCATATTATTTATCAATGAATTATTTATTCATTGTGTTGTTGCAGGTGGTAGAGATCAATTTTATAATGTTTAATATTTAAATGCAAGAAATGAAGGTATTCGATTTTGAAATCTGCTATCATAGATAACCTCTATACTTAGTTTAAATAATTGCATTTTACAA
This sequence comes from Ophiura sarsii, assembly GCA_035610835.1. Lineage (NCBI taxonomy): Eukaryota > Metazoa > Echinodermata > Ophiuroidea > Amphilepidida > Ophiuridae > Ophiura > Ophiura sarsii. The sequence goes on from CM069455.1 coordinate 5,247,828, forward strand.
CCTTTAACCTTTGATCACTTTTTGTGATTAATCAGACAAGGACACTATTTCACTCTAGGCTGACATTTCTACAGATTAATGGTTATTCAAAACAAATAGTGACTTTTCATGACGAAACTATTAATATTCTCGATGGATGACATAATTATTATATTTCATTGCTTTTTAAAAGCTCTTTCGATAATGTATGCCACAGGTAGAAATGTTTCATGATGAAAATTCATAAAATCATCAGCGTACATGTATGTAATGGACCCACGGCACATAATCTCCACTAACCAATCAGAGCCGTGAGGTCGAGCTTAGGGGCGATATCCAAACTCTACAGTGATTTTAAAGCATTTTTCTAGCGATTTTACAACGATATTCCAACGGTATTTCGTTCTATTGTTAAAAGCATCGGAAAAAGATCGGTGATTAACTAGAAACCTCTCTACTTATCTGGCGTTAACAATATAACTATTGTAGTACTCTCGATGGCTGCATTAGTGAAGCAGACAGCCCTTGCCACAATTTGACACACATTTGACATATGTCAAAATCATGTCAAATGGAAAGTAGTGAATTGGGACATTCATTTGACATAGTTTTGACATGAATTTGACATATGTCAAAACTGTGTCAAATGTTTAGTTTATGTCAAAATTGTGTCAAATTCCACTATGTCAAATCTGTGTCAAAACTGTGTCAAATGAATGTCCCAATTCACTACTTTTCGTTTGACATGATTTTGACATATGTCAAATTTATGTCAAAATCATGTCAAAATTGTATCAAGTTTTGACATGAATTTGACATATGTCAAAACTGTGTCAAATGTTTAGTTTATGTCAAAATTGTGTCAAATTCCACTATGTCAAAACTGTGTCAAAACTATGTCAAATGAATGTCCCAATTCACTACTTTTCATTTGACATGATTTTGACATATGTCAAATTTATGTCAAATTCTTCAAGAATACGCTCCTCCACTATGTCAAATATGTGTCAAATCGATTGTGTCAAATTTATGTCAAATTCTTCAAGAATACGCTCCTTCACTATGTCAAATATGTGTCAAATCGATTGTGTCAAATTTATGTCAAATTCTGCAAGAATACGCTCGTCCACTATGTCAAATATGTGTCAAATCGATTGTGTCAAATTTATGTCAAATTCTGCAAGAATACGCTCGTCCACTATGTCAAATATGTGTCAAATCGATTGTGTCAAATTTATGTCAAATTCTGCAAGAATACGCCCCTCCACTATGTCAAATATGTGTCAAATCGATTGTGTCAAATTTATGTCAAATTCTGCAAGAATACGCTCGTCCACTATGTCAAATATGTGTCAAATCGATTGTGTCAAATTTATGTCAAATTCTGCAAGAATATACGCTCTTCCACTATGTCAAATGTGTGTCAAATCTATTGTGTCAAATTTATGTCAAATTCTGCAAGAATACACGCTCTTCCACTATGTCAAATGTGTGTCAAATCGATTGTGTCAAATTTATGTCAAATTCTGCAAGAACACGCTCTTCCACTATGTCAAATGTGTGTCAAATCCATTGTATCAAATTTATGTCAAATACAGCAGGAATTTCTCTCCTATAGATAATATTGCCTGCACGATATTGTCATTCATTTCAACAACACATTAGTGACAATTTCATTTCAAACACTGGACAAAATTATCAAATCTTTCAGCAAGTGGGATCAGTCCAGAATAGGCATCTTAAAAATGCTGTAGTTTGATCAGTTCTAAATTGGCGAGAAATATTTGGTTTTTATCTATCTCGCATACAAAAGTAATCCAAGTGTACAATGACACTGCGCGCCATGCGAGCATTTTGCGCGCAACACTCTTATGATTTCATGCGCTGTTGTAAACAGGTTTCGCCAATTTGGAACTGACTGAACTATAGTATTGTTTTAGCTGTTTGAATCGTGCAAGTTAGGCATCCTTGCTATCAGTATCAAATCCTACATGTAAACGAAAACTTGATATACATTTGAACATGGCAGAGTGCAATAGTTGTAGAACACATACATGTATGGCAAATTATACTATTTTGCTCATCACAAATAAACAGTAATAGCTATACAGTTGATTTTCACTGGTTCAATCTCATTTATTAAAACAATTCTGAATGAAGTAGGTCTTAGCACTTGATCCATTTTGTGCATTTGGACAAACAACTTTTGAAAAACATGCTCTGCTTTAATGTTACACAAAGAGTCAGTCCTATTCTCCTCTTGTTCAAAACCAAAAAAGTGTTGCTTTACAGGAGCTAATAGAACTGTAGAATAATATTGTTAGATCACATCTTCAAAACGTTCAATGATTCTGCTGCCTGCCATGGTGGAGTTAGCACTTTTCATAAATGTATCTGCTTACATCTGGAGGCTTGATCTTGAGTTGGTTGACACTGACAGCACATACTGCGAGAAAAGAAAACCGTACAAAGGGTTAGGAAAATTGTGAAAACTACAAAATGTTTCATGTTTGAAAAACAAGTCATCATCATGTGCAAAGATTTTAGAGCAAGATGTCATTTACTTGCTATAAAAAAACTATATTTACTTGTGTGTCAAAATTGAGTAATAATATATAATTAAAGTCCATGCTAGGAACATTTCATGAATGAAAGTTGTTCTCAGTATATACAATACATGTACGAGGGGGTATCAAAAAGTTTTAGAAAACACCCAGAAGTGAAGGAGCCAGAAACTTCATTTTGTTACGTGATCCTTCAGACATCTTTACTAAGTCCCTGTGCAAAGTTACACATTTTTCCTACTATTTATTACCTGTTCACAGACCGCCATTGTAGAGATCCTCTGATTGACCGCCATTGATAGATTCTCAGATTGCCTCAGATTGTGTTATTCCCAAAACAGCAATAAATAGTTTAAAGTGTTGACAGAAAGGGTCAAAGGTCATGTATGGGTCATTAGAGGTCAATCTGTGTACACCCCATATTACCCATAAGTTTATTGTCACCAAGCTTGTTTGTAATGACCTTTGACCCCTTTCTGTCAAAACTTTAAACTATTTATTGCTGTTTTGGGAATAACACAATCTGAGGCAATCTGAGAATCTATCAATGGTGGTCAATCTGAGGATCTCTACAATGGCGGTCTGTGGACAGGTAATAAATAGTAGGAAAAATGTGTAACTGTGCACAGGGACTTTAGTAAAGATGTCTGAAGGATCACATATCAAAATAAAGTTTCTGGCTCCTTCACTTCTTGGTGTTTTCTAAAACTTTTTGATACCCCCTCGTATATTGGTCATATGTTTTACTAATGATATTTAAAGGTAGATGACCCGATCACATTTTCGTAACACAGAATTATTTCAAACATACGGAAATTTTCATATCATATGAAAGCTCGTATTTTTCTCATCATCATACTGAAATTTGACGGCCTAAATCAGTATAATTACGGAGAAATCGATGAAATAACGTCGAATTACCGCGAATGGTGGTAACCACCGATATAGTTTGTGTACTTGAGTCAATGGGTACAGTTAACAGTTCAAAGCATCTTGTGCGTCTAAAATAAGAACCATAGAGCTATGCAACTCAAACTTTGGAACACAATTTTTTTAAGGATGACCTTTCATGTAAAATAGAAAACTTCAAGTTGAAAATTGGAACATCTACCTTTAAGACAACTAAAATGAGACTGCACCAGTAGCGTAACTTTGAATGATGGATGAGAGGGCACAGGCCTGTTGTCGGGGGGGGGGGGGGGGGGGGGGGGGATAAACAACTTCTGTCTGTTATGATACATAGCCCTGGTAAAGTCGCCAGTTTTCGGTCACTTTCGCCCAAATCGTATTTATAACTGCATCGGTTGTCGCCATTTTAAAGCAATACTGGGATGCATCAACTATGCGGCAGTTTTTTAGCCGTCAGATTATAACAACGAGGTAATTTTCATTACACGATTTGGGCGAAAGTGACCGAAAATAGACGCTGACCAAAAACTGGTGACTTTACCCTACCCCTGAACTTCGCACATCTTACATCCGCCATTTAAACATAAACAAAACAGCAGAGCATAGATATTCATCAATTACTTCAAATGCAGACTAATGAAATTTAACCGAGGGAGAGAAAATTTGGCCCATTTTTCTTCTCTGATAGTTTAATTGTGAAAAACCAAACTAGGGAGTTTTAGGGTTAACAAACATCTTTCTTCATGTTTTGTCCCCTGATAGTAAGTTTAATCATGGTTTAATTGGCAAAAGCCCGGCAAGGGAGAGTTGGGGGTTAATGGAAATTGGTGTTTCGGTAAAAAGTACAACAAGATCTTGTCTGAGAATATCGCAAATGTCTCAACTAGGACAATTTATTTTGTATGTACCTTTTTAATGTATGCTTAAAAGTCATCCATTTCAGTCTGCAGTTGTATGTTTTTGGTGTCTTAATTCTTGTAATTCTGCATGTTTCCTTTGGCCTTATCAGATGCTCCATCTCCCCAGTCAGTGGCATCCTGCTGAAAAGATGATACACATTATATATTAAATACAAAAATTTGAATATGAACTTAATAACTCCCAACCCACAAAAAACAAAAACCCATTTGTACTGACCCAACCGACCTGTTGTATAAATTGGCAAAAATAAATACAGATCTTTAGTATTTAATGCGGTAATTTTTAAAGAAAAAAGTAAAGGCCCAATTTTCCAATTACCGATCGATCAACCTAGGTCCATTTTCATGTACAACAGTGTATGTGCATTACAGTGCGTGTGCCGTGATACGGCAATGTGAATGTTGGTGTTACAGTGACGAAATAGAGCTACTGTATTTAAAAATGAAATTATAAGGCCAAGTAAAAAAACAAAAACAGTTTCTCGTCTCCACACGCATCAATTTCCAGGAATTCTATATTTTTTTCTTTTTCTGTATTTTGTCCTTACATATAATTTAGTGCATTGAAAATTGTATTATTAATAGTCACTCGGCACCGTCCGCAACCCATTGGCATGGAGTTTTTTTCATTATGATTCAGGTCTCATTAATCATAAGCCATCCCGCGTGGTATATCAAAACAAAAATGTGTCTATCACAGCGTCATGATCCAAGCGCTTGATCATTACAAAGGTTGAGCGTGTCCTTGCATGCATTGCATTCCAAAACAGCAGCAACGCGGCGTGGGGTCTTGTTGATTATAGTCCCTGTCATAATTTCTTGGACATAATTCGCGCTATTTCACGCGAGCGTATTTTGTTGTTGTTCGCGGAGCTGCATCCAAATGCATGAAAAGCGCGTACAAGTTTGCATGCATACGCGTGTTGACTTCGCGATTGACCAATGAGGACTTGCGATCATTTTAAAATCGCCCGGTACGCACTACCGGGTTTACGTATGTACGCTTACGAATGTACGCAAGCACGCACGTATTAGTTGAATTTTGTCCAAGGTATTATGACAGCGACTATAGGGCCGCGATTGGTCAACCCAGAGAAGATCTTGTCACATGAACATTGGTTGTCACATGAACAAGGTTTCTCTCCAGTATGAATTCTTTCATGTTTGGTCTTATAACCCGACCCAGAGAAGGTCTTGTCATCACAGTATGAACATTGGTAAGGTTTCTCTCCGGTATGAATTCTTTCAAGTTAAATGGTCTTAATCTTATTACCTGACCCAGAGAAGGTCTTGTCACAGTATGAACATTTAAGGTTTCTCTTTGGTATGAATTCTTTCATGTTTGGTCTTATTTCCCGACCAAGAGAAGGTCTTGTCACAGTATGAACAGTGGTAAGGTTTCTCTCCGGTATGAATTCTTTCATGTTTGGTCTTATTACCCGACCCAGAGTAGGCCTTGTCACAGTATGAACATTGGTAAGGTTTCAGCATTTCGGTACATGTCATTCATTGTACATATACTGTTAGTTTAATAATACTGTACATCACTACATGTAATGGTCACATTACTGGCTCGAAATTGCATCAAAATTGGGTCAGATCTGATCTGCGAAAGAAAATTTACGATAACTTTGGTTCCAAGAATCCCCTGACTATGGGAGACCTATCAGTTTAAAGAGTTTTTCAGCTCTTTAAAATGTGATATGAATCAACATATTCCGAGCATGTTCAAATTTTCATGAAATTTCCTTGTTGAAATCAATGGGTAGGCCTAAGCTCATTCTAGCAGGTGGCCGAATTCCCCAGCCCTGGCAAGTTTGCCAGTGTACTGGCAAATATGGCCGCTAAGTGGCCATATTTGCCAGTATCTACAGTTAATCAAAAGTTAGCGCTTCACACAAAAAATGGCATGTTCTACCTTTCATATATCAATTGTTTAACTCAATACCTAAATATTTCGTGTCGCTTCAAAAAAATTCTTGGTTGCGTTTTGCCAGAAAAATGATGACATTTCAGTCATTTTGTGGCAAGTAGACATTTTTCCTGTATTTACAGTTAATCCAAAATTAGCGCTTCCACACAAAAAATGGCATGTTCTACCTTTCATATATCAGTTGTTTAACTCAATACCTAAATATTTCGTGTCGCTTCAAAAAAATTCTTGGTTGCGTTTTGCCAGAAAAATGATGACATTTCAGTCATTTTGTGGCAAGTAGACATTTTTCCTGTATTTACAGTTAATCCAAAAGTAGCGCTCTCACACACACAAAATGGCATCTTCTATCCTTCCTATATCGATATCTGAACTCTATACCAAAATATTTAGTGTCGCTTGAAAAAAATTGGGTTGCATTTTACCAGAAAAATGATGCAATTTCAGTCATTTTTGGCCAAAATATTTGTAATGTTTGTAATATAATTTCAAACTTTCATTGAAAGTGCTCTAACATTAACAAAACGGAAATCCTCAATACCTAAACATTTTGTGAAACGTCCAAAAAGTATTTTATGTTTTGTTGGAAAATTAATTAAATGTCAGTCATTTTGGGCCTCCAAAAATCAAGATATTTCATTGAAAGTTTATTTTAATTTGATAGAAATGGGACTTACATACATGTACAAAAAAGCATGTTATTATGCTGTTACAACAGCAACAAATTCTAAACATAAATACTTGGATTCACTTGGATTTTGTAATATCAGAGAAAAATATAAAAGCCTCAAAGTGTATTCATGAATTTTACATGAACATTGTCATTTAGAATGAGGCTGGGCTGGTTGGCCTGTACCTTGCCCCTTCCTGCATTGCTACTCAAGTTATGCCTAGGTGCTACACGCTTAGTTTTTGCCATGGTTTGAATACACTATCAGCTGAGTAAATAGTGTGGCTAGTCCTGTTATGACCCAGCTGATCAAGGCCACTAGCTATATATTGCATCATACAAACATACTAGTACATGTACAGATGACCACGCCTTTGATTCAAGAAAGGTATATTCAATGGACATTCATATGAACAATAGCAACTTTGAAATACAGGTGAACTGAACTAGTAAACAAGATACCTGGTAAAAGCTCATGCATTGAATTATAATTTGCATAATAAAAGCAACCATGCCAGGTGTATATGGGATTAGGCAAGATTGCCCAATAGTTACACAAATGCCACATGGTCAGTCAGTTGGTAACCTTCCACCACACAGTACACATCGATGCTCCAATCTGCACACACTGATCCAACATCTTCTACCATCACATTATTTTACTAGATTCAAATATAAAGCATTTACATCTCAGTATGGCAAATTTGGCTTCAAACATGATTGGTGTAGGCATGGTCAAGGAATTCCAGCAGAGAAATAAGTGGGGTGCAGATTCTGTTCCGCTCTCATTTTACTCTACCATCAAAGGGTATGTATACTACATGTCAGGGGTAGCACTAGGTTTTTAAATTAGGGGTTTTTAGAACCCTGAACCCCACAAAAGTTTAAAAAATAAGAAGTTATTTTGGATTTTCGGCTAATTTATTGCGCCAAAATGAAAAAATATGCGCTAAATGCGCAAGAACCCCCCAGTAGCGCTATACCTGCGTACATGTAGGTGACATAATGTTGGTTCATAACAAAAAGCTAAGGAAGACATTTTCTTGTAGCTAATAAAAACCAATTTGAACACAAAAAGAGCAATAATCCTAATTACATACATCAGCCACCACCAAACAAACATCCCCTCCACAAGTTATGAAATTAATCATATTAGAAGCTGTTTCCCTATCTAATATCCAGAAAATTATATCAATAAAAAGCAAATACAATACCCCCCCCCCCCCCCTTGAGAAAAAACAACAACCTAGAATAAAATAAGGATTTTTGATTTTTCCCAGCACCCATTATCCAGAAAAAGACCCCCACCCCCGGATAAAGACAATACCCCCTACCCGATAAAAACAAACAGCCCACCCACACCTGAACAAAAAGACAATCCCCACAGACCACCCCAAGAAAAACGAAAGAAAAACAAAGAAAAAGAAACAACAAAAAGAAACAAACAAGCCAAGAAGTACAAGATTGTCCCCAAATCTACTAGAATACTCACAAGACCCCACCCCCCATAACACTTAAAACAATAAAAGAAAAGAAAAACATTGATAAATAAACAAATAAATGTTTAAAAAATAAGTCACCAAACAGTAAATACATAAATAAATTAATGAATAAATAAATAAAGTTAATATAGACAAAACTAAAAAAAACCACAAACTGAACAAGAAAACAACAATAAAATACCTTTAAAAAAGCCATTAAAACAACATAATCACACCCAAAACAAAAATATATCAACACAAAAACACCCCCAAAAAACTAATCCACACTCATGACAATAAATATATCTAAATAATTCTTCAAAAATCCCAAAAAGAAAGAAAAAGAAAGAAAAAGAAAGAAAAAGAGAGAGAGAACAAATAAAAGTTAGCCCATCACTATTTTAGGATATCCACAACTTTTTTTCTCAAAGCTGATTGGTTGTCCCTAACCCATGCATAACTGGTTGTCATGAACCCAGCATATCATTGGCCACATACTCCCCTTGATATACATCAATATTCATACACAATTCAATAGGGATGAGAGTATACACTCCACCTATTTCTATCACAAAAATCATTATGGTACCGTTGTGCTCATCACTACTAAAACTTTTTTACAATAGACAAAACTTTTGCTTGATGCTGAGTGGATGTCTCGGACACACCCCTCACACACCCCTTGTATTTAATTGGCTACAAGTACCTATGACATCATTTTGGCTAGTGAGCTCCCCCAGATATAGTGCTGGGAGATATCAAGCTTCCCAACACCAAATCACCAACTGCCCTTCATCTCTTCAACAAACATCATAATTTGCTTAATTCAAACAGGAAATCAAACTTAAACCTTTCCCCAGCAGATTTTTATTCCATTGGAACAATTATTTTGGGTTTCAAACATGAAAAATAGTGAATTTATTACGCATTTTGTCTTGGTGGCCATGTTTGCCCACTTTATCAGGGGCCGAATTTGGCCACCTGATAGGATTGAGCTTATTTTCACAATTTAATAATGACGGCCGTAAATAATTGCAATTAATTACACAGAAATTAAGAATGCTTGTAAAACAAATCATACATTTCCTTACCATTAATCTTTAGGACTTCATCAGTTCTCAGCAAATCAGCTGGTCCATTGATCGGATCCATCCATGCCAGCACTCGGGCCGGCCGGCCGTGCCATTTTCATATCAATCAATCATGCAAGTCCAAGCATTGCCTATTAGATGACATCGGTATCATTTTTATACAGCTATAAATCTGCTCTAGAATGAATGCAGTGATTTATTAACAACATGGTTCTCTTCCTATAAACTGATAATTGCCAAATTCTTGATATTTCAAGTGTTTTTTAAGCATCTTGTTCGCCAACTGTAACAAATTTATTCAAATAATCCACCATCTTGTAATGCACTGGTCATGCTGGTTCCCTGCATCTGGATCTCCAGCATGGAGAAGTTGTGTGGAGCCCATTGATACAGGGAACCAGCATACACTGGTATGCTTTTGTAAACAACAAGAAGAGTCTTAAAAATACAATCATCGCTCATACAGATGGGATAAACTGATCACTATTCAATTTATTTCAATTTATATATGGCCTTCATTGAATAAACTTCATTTAATTTGTATTAATGTGTTTATCTATTCATTTATAATATAATGATTAATCTATATATAAGTCAATAACTTCATTTGTAATTCAAAATAGTTCCATTTATTAAAATAATTTGAAAATCCAGTAAATTGAATAGATACATACAATAAAACCAACTTAATTATTAAATTTAATCAAGTGCTACATCAATCAATAATTAATTCATTTATTAACTAATGCATTAATTAACCAATTAACTAATTAATTACCACTTAAGACGATTGATGTTGCCTATTAAAGTAGGGGGGAACCAACTTTTTTTATTACCCATTTTAAAATATGTGGTTGACCTATCATTATTTATGGTGGAGGGGGGGGGTGAGTAAACTATAGGGGGGGTCATGTAACTTTCATATGTTGAAATAGGGGGGGTTATGTAACTTTTTATTCTTGAACAGGGGGGGTTGTGTAAATTTGTTTAAACTATAAAGATTGGAGTGATTTTAGAGGCTATTTTGGAGTGTAAATGCCATTTTTTTCTGCGCTTCGCGCATATTTTCTTAAACCTATCGCCTTCAAAAACTTTTACTATGAGACGACTTCTGGACAGCAAATCGACGAAATGGTGGAAAAACATCTATATAATCATCAACGGTCGAGACATTAGAGCCACAGGGTGTATAATGTTACAAAATCCAATTTCATGATTTAAAAATGTGATTTATTGCATGCTTTTCACCTCATCTCTGCTTTGTACCAATGCTCACAAAAGTAGAAGGTTTCACTGGATTATTACGTTTCTGCTCAGAATGTTCTAACTTGTTCAGGTTATAAAGACTCACAAAACCACCCAAAATGTATAAATATGAAGAAACAAATTCCAACTCGCTACGCTCGCCATTACTAATTTCACACAATAAAAAGAAGGGGCATCATAAAATGATTGGCCTTTCAGATAGGGTGTCACAAACAAAATTTGCCAACGTATCCATGAACAAAATTCCAAAGGTAAAGAGTGACAGCCCCTTAAGTATGTGACAAGTTGATTTTTTTCGGGGAGGGGTGGGGGGGGGGGGGGGGGGGGTGGGGGGGGGGGGGGTGTAAAAAGCTACTGATTAGCAGGGGGGTCCTGTAATTTTCAGTTTCAGCTGTAGGGGGGGGGGGTTAGGTAATTTTAACTTACGATTCTCGAATTTGTCCCAACGCCCCTCCCCTCCACCCTAAATAATGAACGGTCCCTTAATATGAAAAAACAAATGAAAACAAATGCAGGGCTGTCAACTCTCCCGCATTAGGCGGGAGTCTCCCGCATAGACACTCTTTCTCCCGCACTCCCGCATAGCATATATAAACTCCCGCCTCAAAAATAAGTCAAATAAAAAAGGGAAAGAAAAGAAAAGGGAAGAAAAGAAAAGGGAAAGAAAAGAAAAAGAAAGAAAAGAAAAGGGAAAGAAGAGAGGAAAGGAAAACAGATGTCTATCGGTATATTGAAAAGGCCTAGTTGCACCCACTTGGGATATCAGTGGCGTGTCCAAATGGGGGGGGGGGGGGGGGGGGGGGGGGCTGATATAATCCAGCTTGGAGGGGCATGCACCCCTTAGAAATTGACAGATAGACATTGCATGGGTTTATATATTTAATTCTATCAAATTTCAAGGCTTCAGTCGAAGGAATCGAAACCATATTCTTTACAAATATTATGAATGAGTACGTGTGCAAGAACATTTATATTCGTGTGCTATGCGTGCATATGTCCAGAAATATCATTCTAAAAGCCCATTTCAAACCAAAATACACATTAATTATAGCCAGAACTGAGTGTATAGGAAAAAAATTCGCGCGCTTCGCGCTCATGTTTTCCGGAAACAGGTGACCCGAACTAAATTCATTCGGGTGGGGTTGGATTATACTTATTCGGAGGAAATTAAGAGGTTTTTAGTAAAATTCTTTCGTCAAGCGGGGAAATCAAAAACCCAATTCTTCGAAAATAGTATGAAAAATCATGGTCGGAAATAAATAAATAACAAACCTATATATAGCTTTTTGGGGAACCATTTCATATTTCGTTCTAAAAACGCTTAGAAAAACCCAAAAGAACCGTTCAAATACGCAAAATTTTCTGCTCGATACGCCTCGCATCATATGACTTAACGGTTTCAGTTTTAATCAATCGGGATAATTTTTTCGCAATTCATTTTGGGGGTCAGGCTTCTGACCAAATATGTCTAATTGAGGTCGTGGGCCAAAAGGTTAGGAACCAATGATCTATACTACTTAAATCAAGAAAAGATCATCAGTAAATATGCACAACTTACTTTTTCTCGCATAGCCTATAATGAAATAGCTGTCTAACTTAGATAAAAAGCCAAGGCATTTCAATAGGAAATCGGTCAAAAGTACACACCAAATTGCCCAAATGGGTTCGAGAATTGATTTTTATCTTCAAAATTATGAGGGCGGCACATCCCCCCTCAGACTCCCCCTGTCCGCGTTAGTTACCGAGGAGGGCGGTGCTTTGCACCTCTTTGGTTACGCACAATAGTTACTCACTATTTCAGTTTTTTAACCTTAATTTTCCCCCCACCCCCTATACAAATAACCTGGCACCGCCACTGGCTGTAGGCCTACCTTTTGGACTGTGCGATTTTTGGAACTGTGCGATTTTTTTTTGACCGTGCGATTTTTTTTTACTCTCCCTCCCAGCGAATCCCAAAAGTTGACAGCCCTGACAAATGTCTAACCCCCTGTACATACCCTCTGAATATTTGAAATTAAGGTTGCCAAATTCGGAAGACTTGCACTGTATAAAAGCATAGGAAATTTATGACCTTTAGGCTAACGTTGTCAAAATCAAATTTATCACTGACAAAGTGGTTATTTTAGTGCCTAAAATTGTTAGTGATACATAAGTTATACATGTCAGCATATTATTATGTAAATATTGTGTAGTTTATGGTCACATTTGTTAAAAATGTGGCCTATATATTGCTACCGCGTTATCTATCAATTTGGTGAAAATCACCTGTTTAGGAACATTTTTCAATTGTATCATCACAAATAGTTCATCTTAAGTATGTATAACCATATATTTCTAACAATCTATTGTTTAGATAGGGTCAAGCACATATTTTGGACAGGTAAACAACAACCTATAATTTTGTGATGAGGTATATTATGTGATCTTTTTCAGGGGATGCCCTCAATCCTCAAAAAAAAAAATTGGAAGCACATTTCTTGCAGATTTACACTTCTGATCATAAATTGTACACACATTCCAAGTTACAGAGTGATATTATTCTTAAATATTCAAAATCATGTTTTGGAGTGAAAATAAACTATCAGGTTAACGGACAGTTTATTTTCATACTCTATATTCACACGAAAACCATGATTTTGAGGTAATTAGGAATTGTATCGCTCTGTAACTTGAAATATATTTAAAATTTAGAAATGTGAATCTGCAAGAAAATTTGCTTCCAATTTTATTTCGGGGGTTGAGGGCGTCCCATGGAAAAGATCACATGATATACCTTTAATTAATTAAATTAATCTAATATATTCCAACAGTTATTGATAGATTGATGAATAGATACATTGGTAGATTGATAGATAGATTGATAGATAATTCTGGAACTCACTACCTTATAATTTAAGATGCTGTGATTCACTTGACTCTTTTAAGAACTTGTTAAAAACAAGATTATTTGACTCAGTTTATAATTGATTTCTTTGTATATACATGTACATGTATATGCAAATCATCCTTGTTTATGTATTTTTCATGTTAATTTGTATTTTTGTTTTATAAATATGTTGCGCCTCGGAATAGTTTTACCTAGATTTACCTAGATTGACGGCGCATTATAAATACCATTATTATTATTATTGATAGATAGATAGAATATGATAGAATTGGTTGATTGATCAATAGATTGATCAATAGATTGATTGATAGATGTAATTGATAGATTGATATGATAGAGATTGGTTGATAGATTGATCCATAGATTGATTAATATATTAGATAGATTGATATATACATTGATAGATTGATACATAGATTGATTGATCAAATTAATATTTAAACAATGATTTAATCCCTAAATATCCCTAAATATATGAATGTGATATATCTGGTTTAGCGTAGAAGTCAGATTTAATACACATTTGACATATATTTTCATTAAAACAATTCTGAAAAGAAATAAAAGTCAGATTTGATATACATTTTATATACATGTTCATGAAAACAATCCTGAAAAAAGGCAAGTCAGATTTGATACACATTTGACATACATGTATGTTCATAAAAACAATTCTGAAAAAAATACAAGTCAGATTTGATACACATTTGACATACATGTTCATGAAAACAATCATGAAAATAGACAAGTCAGATTTGATACACATTTGACATACATGTTCATGTAAATAATCATGAACAAAAATACAAGTCAGATTTGACACACATTTGACATACATGTTCATGTAAATAATCATGAACAAAAATTCAAGTCAGATTTGATACACATTTGACATACATGCATTTCATGAAAACAAAAATACAAGTCAGATTTGATACACATTTGACATGGATAATGCATGTTAACAGTTTATAAGTTCAATTTAACACAATTTTGACACAAATTTGACACAATTTTGACACTTTTCTTTTACTTTGTATATTTGACATAGATTTGACATAGTCTATCAAATTAGAGTTGAATTTGACACAAATTTGACACAATCAAATGTATGTCAAATTACCATTTGACATAGTTTTGACATGTCAAATCTATGTCAAACTGCCGTTTGACATAGATTTGACACACTTTTGACATAGATTTGACATACACATTTCTGTCAGGGAGATCAAAGGCGCAAGGAAGGTTGTGTTATATTCTTTAAGAAATACTATAATATAGTATATAATACGTTCATATGAAGTGTCACGTAGAACAGGGTGGCCTAATGGTCATTTCTTCTGTAGCCACTCACGAAATTACGAAAGGGCAAAGCCGACAACCAGGGAGATACGTCAATACGTGTGTATGAAGTGTTTACTATGTACATCATATTAGTTCTCTTTTCTCTTTGCTCAAACATATACAAATCACAATTATGTTACAATAATATATAAAACATACAATACACAACCTGGGTAAATAGTGGCGGATACAGGGGGGGGGGGGGGGGGGGGGCGGAGGGGGCGGGCGCCAATTTGACAATATACCTTTTTGTGTACCACTGTACCTTTTTTTCAGAGGCATAGGTAGGCTCCGTCGGTACATTTGCGAGTTCTACCATGCGATTTTTGTTGCCGGTTTTGGAACGACCACGTCGAACCCCCCCCGTATGTTCCGTCGGTATATTTGCAAGGTCTACCATGCGATATTGTTTGCCGTTTTTAACGCCCCCCCCACACCATTTAGCAGAATTTACACCGAGCTGACGGCAACCAAAATTGGGGATCTTTTACTATTTTATTTTAGGGTAACCAATTAAAAAATAACGGTCTTCGGTCATCCCCCCGTAAATTTTTAATCCTGGATCCGCCACTGGATGCATAATATACCTTTTTTTGTGTACCACTGTACCTTTTTTCAGAGGCCATAGGTAGGTTCCGTCGGCACATTTCCGAATTCTACCATCGTACCATGCGATATTTGTTGCCGGGTTTTGAACGACCACGTCGCAACACCCCCCCCCCCCCCCCCCCCCCCCCCCCCCCCCAACCCAACCCAACCCACCTACCCACCACCACTTAGCAGAATTTCACGAGCTGACGGCAACCAAAATTGTGGGTACCAATTAAAAATACGGTCTTGGTCATCCCCCCGTAAATTGTTAATCCTGGATCCGCCACTGGATGCATAAAGCCACATCCCTAAGTATAAAGTTACACACTTATTACTCTTCACAAAACTTTTCTAATTGTGTTTATTTATCAATGAATTTATTCATTGTGATGTTGCTGGTGGTAGAGTCTGTTTTCAAGTTTATAATGTTTCATATTTAAATGCAAGAAATTAAGGTATTCGATTTTGAAATATGCTATCATAGATAACCTCTATACTTAGTTTAAATAATTGCATTTTACAACCTTTAACCTTTGATCACGTTGTGATCGATCAGAAAAGAACACTATTTCACTCTGGCAGTTTTACAGATTAATGGTTATTAAAAACTAATAGTGATATCAGGGTCTTATAGGATGAATCCACAGAATAAATTTACATATTTTGCATATAGCTGTCACAATTTCTGAAAAGGCTTAATTATGGTAGTATCCTCACTATTCTCCCAATTTATATTTAGACAGAAGCAATAAATTATCAATCAAGTGAAAATGTCACTCAAATCTAATTCATCCGTATTGGTTTTGTTTATGAGATGAGTCATGATAAAGGCAATAGGCCTATCGGTGTGTTTTTCTTGTTTTCCAAGGGTTTTCTAAGTATAGGTTTGTGATTTAACTCAAGAAGATGCTTTTAAAGCATCTGAAATTAAAACCTAAGCCATCTCGTTTCCCAGTCTCCTGTAGCCATTTGAAAACAATTCCAAATAAGTGTTCTGTTATTATTCTGGACTGACCTTCCTTATATTCAAAACATTGACCGGCCTTTCTGGAATGGCATAATAACGACGTTTGACTAAAAGCAGTTTTATGTCCGTGGAGTCCACTTTAAATATGTTCAAGTCAGTATTTTGGAAAATATATAAGTTTTGGCACTCTTTAATGTGACGAACTTGAGCCGAGGCTCGATGTCCTGGACCGAATCGATCGTTTCCAATCTATAACTCAAGCCGTTGCCATGTAAAAACAATTGGATATGTATGTGTTCTTGTATCTGATAAAAATCCGCCTCTTTCGCCAACATATCCAAAGCCATCGGGAAGGACAAGTTCCGAAGTGCGCATGAAGTTCAGAACATATCTAAAAGTTTCTCCGTCTCGATCGATAACGAAATTTCCTTGCGCGTCTTTTGCTGACGGGAGCCGATCCCTGAACATATTATTCCCAATAATTGAGTTCGGATAGTGAATCAGCGTTGATCGTGAAGTAGTGTAGATATGACCGCCGACGTTAAGACCAATTATTTCGTCCATGTTGGTGATTGAATTATTATGGAAAGGACGGCAAAGTTGCTGTAACACCCGTGTAACACGTGTAAGTACTGTTCTACGTCGTCTGATCGCCCAACATTATCCTAGTGGATTGAATGGCGGACAGCAAGTTCAAACCTGATAACTCTTACGTCTGTACGTATGATTGTATCTAGAATCAGGCAAACAGTCGAAATTCCACTTGTAAAGAATATTGGCCAGCCATGCATGCCATGTTAGTTATCGTAGTGCTTTGTTCATAAGGGCGTGACCCCTGCTCAACATGTGGGAGACGGGCTGTATTTACCAGCTGATGAAAACAAACCGGATATGGGAGCACTGCACCAAATCAATGCACAATTCGTGTAATCCTGTAGTAGTTCCGGAAAAGCACGAAGACTAGGCTTGTAAATGTGAGGTTTTCGGTGTGTGCAGGTCCGTAGCGGAAAATTTAGGTTGATAACCCCTCATGAAACAGGGTTTAAATTAAAGTTTAGATGTTACTGAAAATGGTCATAGGTGACAAGTATGCCATCAATGTAACCGGAGGGTAGAAAAAGGTGTCTTGAAATATGGCACTTTTACACGTATTTCAATGAGAAAGATATTTGGTATGGTGCGCCCTTTAACGCACAATGGCCATTTCCAATAAAACCGAGTTTTGAAGTGGAAGATGGGTTCAAATTGCTTAAATATGCCTTGATTTACATTCAAAACACCATTTATATCAATGTCGGACGTTAATATCAAGAAATGTACATGATTTTCTCGAGAAAAATATCCAAGAAAATGGCTCTAAAGCTCCAACTTTAGAGTCAAATGGCTATGGGTTTAATTTGCGATTTTATAGATAGAGGGTCACGTTACCTTTGGCTAGAACTCCCTCTATACTTATTTTAAATGATTGCATTTTACCACCTTTAACCTTTGATCACTTTGTGACATTATTTCACTCTGGCAGTTTTACAGATTAATGGTTATTCAAAACAAATAGTGACTTTTCATGACGAAACTATTGATATTCTCGATGGATGACCTAATTATTATATTTCATGGCTTTTTTAAGCTCTTTCGATAATTCATGACACAGGTACGTAGGAACGTTTCATGATGAACATTCATGAAATCGTCAGCGTACATGTATATAATTGTTGTATTGAAGATGTTTTGTAATCATCAGCTCATGATGATGGAATACTACGTTGTGTCTATATCTACTATATACTAAAGGTACCATTGTGTTGGACTATAACGCTGATGATTGTTTATGAATATTCATATCATGGTCTTATAGGATGAAACCACAGAATAAATTTGCATATTTCGGAGATGTCACTGTTTTCTGTTTTCTCCTTTTTAATAAGCTATTGCAATCACACTATTTAATAGCTGTCATGATCTCTGCAACGGCTTACATTATGGTAGTATCCTTACTATTTTCCCAATTTATATTTAGACAGTAGCAATAAATGTTCAATGATCAAAAATGTCATTCAAATCTGATTCATCCGTATTGGTTTTGTTTATGAGATGAGTCATGATAAAGGCCATAGGCCTATCGGTGTGTTTTCCTTGTTTTCCAAGGGTTTTCCAAGTATAGGTTTGTGTTTTAACTCAAGACGATGGCCTCTTTTTAATGATAAATATAGGAAAAATTCGAAAACAAATTACTTCACTAACATTGTTACACATTAGATAGAGTGTGCCCAGCAATCGTGGAATAAGTAGTAAGGCCTTTTAACTATCTTGCCAAGTCGACATCACAATATGTAGATGTCGTCATAATTTGTGACATGGATTATCTGGCCAAGCACTACGGAAGAACCTAACGAAGTGCCATCTCCTGCTTGACCAGTGATTGTGTTTTCTTTTAGATATTGCAATCGTACAAAGCGATATAGCTTTAATATCGATGTTAAACTTAACTTTCTTCAATTATACGTTAAGAAATATAGGTTTTTGCGCAGATACATGCTGATAAGCGACACAAATCCATCTGAAGAGTGCAGACAGTTCAGAATGTGTCTAAAGATTTTCCCCGTCTCGATCGATAACAACATTCTCTTGCAAGGCTACACAGATAACCACTATCAGGTCTATGTCCATGGAGTCCACTTTAAAGTCAGTTGTAAAGGAAATTGGAAAGTATATGTGTTTTTGCATTAATGTTACTTGAGCCGAGTTTCAATGTCCTGAACCGAATCGACTGGAACCAATTTTGAATTTAAGCTGTAGCCATTTGAAAACAATTCCAAAATATGTGTTTTGTTATTATTCTGTACTGACCTTCCTTATATTCAAAACATTGACCGGCCTTTCTGGAATGGCATAATAACGACGTTTGACTAAAATCAGTTATATGTCCGTGGAGTCCACTTTAAATATGTTCAAGTCAGTATTTTGGAAAATATATAAGTTTTTGCACTCTTTAATGTGACCCATTGGAGCCGAGGTTCGATGTCCTGGACCGAATCGACGGTATCCAATTTAGAACTCAAGCCGTAGCCATGTGAAAACAATTCGAAAAATATGTGTTCTGTCACTTCTGCGCTGACCTTTTTAAACTCGTCGCCAAACGACATCAGCAAAGCTGTAGGATAACCAACCTTATTATCAGGTGACCTTGATTTGTCATACCAGCTTATATGTAAGTAGTAATCATCTCGAAACAACGTACTGAATTCGCGAATTTTTTTCCCGTATATTGTTGACTGGTAAACCGCAACTAGGGCGTCATAACTACCGTATATTGACCAATCGGTAAATATACCATTCACCCTAAAACCAACGTTTTCGAAAGAAGGACGTCTCTGTTCATATTCGCGAATCTCAATCTTTATCCCTCGCTTTAGTATTCTATAAGAAATCGCCATTATCAACTCTTGTATCTGATAGAAGTCCGCTTCTTTCATCAACATGTCCAACTCTTTGTAGCCATCGGGAACGACAAGTTCCGAAGTGCGCAGGAAGTTCAGAACGTATCTAAAAGTTTCTCCGTCTCGATCTATAACGAAATTCCCTTGCGCGTCTTTTGCTGACGGGAGACGATCACTGAACATAGTCCCAAGCATTGAGTTCGGGTAGCGAATCAGTGTTGATCGCGAAGTAGTGTAGATATGACCGCCGACGTTAAGACCAATTATTTCGTCCATGTTGGTGATGGAATTATTATGGAATTGACGGCAAAGATATGTAACACCCGTGTAACACGTGTATGTATTGTTCTACCTCGTCTGATTACAACAAGATGAAACCTAATAACTCTTACGTATGTAATTGTATCTATAATCAGGTGAACAGTCCAAATTCCACTAATCTCGATCAAATACATCGCTAATAATAATTATCACACCCGTGCCGGGGGAACACTCACATAATTTAATGTTGTAAGCCTCCTCGTGAGAATGGTGCTTTTGACCGGGTTCTTTCAATCATAATCATATAACATAGGCCAAACTTGTCTTACAATAATGTGTTAAAGGTAGATGTTCCGATTTCTGACCCGACTTTCAACTTGATGTTTTCTATTTTACATGAAAGGTCATCCTAAAAATTGTTGCATTCCGAAGTTTGAGTTGCATAACTCCAATGGTTCTATTTTTAGAAGCACAAGGTCAAAAGACATTTGCCCATTGAGTAGTACACAGACTGGTTTGGCAGTAATTCACCACAGTTTAGCTTATAATTTACAAATGAAACTTTTCTGGTCCCTAAGAGTTTACAGACATATTAATGAGATAAATATGGGGATTCTTCTGATACCAAAATATCTTGATGTGAAAAAATATCATAGCCCCAAAAAGTGATCGGGACATATACCTTCAAGTCCACCACTAATTTTGGAAACTATACAGAGTCCTGAAAAAAACCCCAACTGACAACCTGATAATGGTGCTCTTGACTCAAAATCTGTAGCTACTAGGTAAAAATATTAAATTATAATTATGTGACGAAATTTCCTCTTTAATTGGACGATTGACTGAATATTAACACAGCTATGTTTCCAAAACCAGAACAAATTACTTCTCGGAATAAATTCATCAGGTTTGCAGGAATAGATAATTGAGATTTTTATTTTTCAAAACCAGACATTTTTACTCACGATTGACAGTTTCGTGTGTTGTGGTCTACACACTTCCTCAGAATAACCTCTTCTGATCCGTACTGCTTCCGGTGTGATCAGGACTATACTTCAAAAAGACACAGAACTTCACAAAAGGACGTTACTACACGTTGATGACATCATGGAACTCCTTCAGTTTGTCATGACTACTTCGTACTTCCTATTCCGAGGTAAAATCTACAATCAACGTTTTGGCGCAGCCATGTGATCCCCAGTCTCGCCTATCATCGCGAATTTCTACATGGAATTCCTGGAACAGAAAGTCATCGCACAGCACCGTTGGAAGCCAAACCCAAACTATGGCGCAGATACGTAGACGACATCTTGGAGATCATCAAATCTGAGCAAGTTGACAAACTGACGGAACACTTGAACATCACCGACCCCACCGGGAGTATACAGTTCACTCATGAACAAGAAATCGAGGGCAAGATACAGTTCTTGGATACCCTCATCGTCAGAAAACCGGACGGGAATGTCAAACCTACTCATCTACAGGAAGGCAACACACACAGATCAGTACCCTCAATTTCAAATCGCACCATCCCATTCACCACAAATTAGGAGTTATACGGACACTATTCGACCGAATGAACACAATCATTACAGAGGAGGAGGACATCAAGCAGGCCCGTAACCAGCCTTTTCAGTTAGGGGGTTCGATTTACTGAATGCAATTAAAGACTCAATGGTCGCGCCGCGTAAAGCGGCGCAGGTGGGTGTTTGAGGGGGGATGTGGCCCCCTCAAAAGTTGAAGACATTTTAAAAATACAACCTTTAACGAAGGCATTTGGTGCACCATATTTTCATACAATTACGATTTTTTGTGTTCAATATATGTATTGCAAATAGGCAAATTCGCGCAGTTTTTTTTAATATCAATAATTTTCTTTTTACCAATTCTAAAATAGAGCCTGAATTGAAAGCATTTGGTGCACTACATAGCGTGTTGCTGGTTGCTTAGACATTTGTTTAACCGTTTCGCCCCGCACTATTGAACTAGTAGTTATCGCCAAATAGATGTAAACATTTATGCCTTCAGCGGCCTTGTCTTTATTTGTGTCTGTAACTGGATTAGCGGAAGGTTCAACATAAAATTAAAATGCGATAGTTTCAGAAAGCTGAGAGATTATTAGGTACGAAAGATCTAGTTTAGACCAACAAAAAAAGAGTTGTGTTGCCCTCAGCGACCGACCCTAAAATCGGGTCGCATTTTTTTTTTTTTTTTTTTTCAAAATTGTTTTCCATTTTTTTAGATTTCAATTTGATTCAAAGTGTCTAAATGTTACTATTTCTTGCTGGAAATGAATAAATAAGCCTAAATAAATGTTTTTTTAGACTATTGTCACACTAGAACATTGGTTAAATTGACATATGGGCATATACCAATTTTGTCTTGACATAAACCATATATTTTTCAGCCAAAAAAATATTTAAAAAAATTGAAAAAAAAAGGATTTCCGACCGACCGACCCGAATTTAAATTTTTGCCACTTGAGGGCAACACAACATATATATATATATATTTTTTTTGCCTTATATACGATCGCGAGTAGGCCTATACTATTTCTCACGGTACAGTCGGGTGTTGTTTACGATATCTTTTTTTCTATTATTTATATATTTATAGGCATGAAAATGTGGGGGGGGGGGCACAATACACCTGGTGTCCACCACTTTGACGAATGGGGGGTGGGGGGGGGGGGGCACGTGCCCCCCCTGGTTTCTCCGCCACTGGCTCTGATATTTTGAGGCTCAGAATATGAAATTCTTCTCTTCTCCTCTCCTCTCCTCTCCTCTCCTCTCCTCTCCTCTCTCTCCTCTCCTCTCCTCCTCCTCTCCTCTCCTCTCCTCTCCTCTCCTCTCTCCTCTCCTCTCCTCTCCTCCTCCCTCTCCTCTCCTCTCCTCTCCTCTCCTCTCCTCTCCTCTCCTCTCCTCTCCTCTCCTCTCCTCTCCTCTCCTCTCCTCTCCTCTCCTCTCCTCTCCTCTCCTCCTCCTCTCCTCTCCTCTCCTCTCCTCTCCTCTCCTCTCCTCTCCTCTTCTCTTCTCCTTCTCTTCTCTTCTCTTCTCTTCTCTTCTCTTCTCTTCTCTTCTCTTCTCTTCTCTTCTCTTCTCTTCTCTTCTCTTCTCTTCTCTTCTCTCTCTCTTCTCTTCTCTTCTCTTCTCTTCTCTTCTCTTCTCTTCTCTTCTCTTCTCTTCTCTTCTCTTCTCTTCTCTTCTCTTCTCTTTCTCTTCTCTTCTCTTCTCTTCTCTTCTCTTCCTCTTCTCTTCTCTTCTCTTCTCTTCTCTTCTCTTCTCTTCTCTTCTCTTCTCTTCTCTTCTCTTCTCTTTCTCTCTCTTCTCTTCTCTTCTCTTCTCTTCTCTTCTCTTTCTCTTCTCTTCTCTTCTCTTTCTCTTCTCTTCTTCTCTTCTCTTCTCTTCTCTTCTCTTCTCTTCTCTTCTCTTCTCTTCTCTTCTCTTCTCTTCTCTTCTCTTCTCTTCTCTTCTCTTCTCTTCTCTTCTCTTCTCTTCTCTTCTCTTCTCTTCTCTTCTCTTCTCTTCTCTTCTCTTCTCTTCTCTTCTCTTCTCTTCTCTTCTCTTCTCTTCTCTTCTCTTCTCTCTCTTCTCTTCTCTTCTCTTCTCTTCTCTTCTCTTCTCTTCTCACCACTCTCCGGAAGATGTTGGTGCATCCCAAGGACAAACGGGAACCCTGTGTTTCCACGGACTGTGTATATGAAATACCGTGCATCAATTGCAAACGATCATACCATCGGAGAAACTGTACGCCGCTTTAGCACCCGAATGAAAGAGCACCAGAAAGAGAAGGAGAAAATTACCTCCGAGAAGAAAAATTTCACTCGTCAGAAATAGGAAACAGTCAGAGACAGAATATAGTAAGTCAGCTATCGCTGACCACGTGGTACAAAAGAATCATGTCATTGACTGGCCTAATGCCAAAGTCCCTCTGTACGGAGGACAAACCACAACCGCGACGCGTCCGCGAAGCCATTTGCATTCGACGGAAGGCACCCGACACTATGAACAGAGACGACGGGGCCCATTTTCTAAGACATGTCTACGACCCACTGATCACCGTAACAGCGCCTTCAACCGGAAGCAGTACGGACCAGAAGAGGTTATTCTGAGGAAGTGCGTAGACCACAACACACGAAACTGTCAATCGTGAGTAAATTTCTGGTTTTGAAAAATAAAAATCTCAATTAACAGAACAAAGTACGTTTTTCATTTTAGCATTTGGTAACTTCTATACCCAGCCTCAGTGTATTAATAAGCAGATTATCGATCACCTGGTAGCAACAAGACAACTCACCTATCGATATTAAGATGAGGCACAGACCTTCAATAGAGGGCCGGGATGGTTATCTCTATTGAAATGTTGTGTAGAGGTGATACTATGTCTGTTTCAACCACACTTGTATGACTAGCATGTTTGAAAAGCCCGGTACACTATTTTTATCTAATACACCTAGCATACAAAGTCCCTGACCAGGCGCTTTGATTATAGCTAATCCAAAATCAATAATCGATACGACAAATCTGAGAGATTTCATGAGCAAATTTCTTCTCCGTAGTTTGATACGTACCCATTCATAAAATCGAGTGGATATTGTTGATGTTATGATTGTTTAATTGACCACAACTACCAAAACAATTCTTTGCACTAAAAATGGGTTTTAAATTGGGATATCCTTGGTTAGTGTGTCATTGCGCATTGAATATGTGTGTGTACCGACTCCATGTCGATGCCTGTTACCCATTCATCCCCATACCTGACTGGTTGAGATAGCACACCTTGGACAATGCATCTGTGATGCAAATCAATGATATCCCATAGGAAACCAATTTCTAGTGCAACTTTGTTGTCGTTACTTGTTGTTAATTGAAATCACTCTTGCAATTCACGGCGCAATGGTTCGTCCCGACAATACGACAATATCGCCATGGTGACGGTTTTTTGTTTGGCTTCAACGAATTGCGTGTATTGGTATGCGTCTATAATGAGCAATCTCTGAGTAGTTCTATCGTCTTTCGCATCCTAGTAACGTTATGCGCGTACTAACTACGATCCTGCAATACTTTTCTGTATACTCTCGCAACTCTGGCAACACGGTGTTGCTACTAAAAAGTAAATTATAGGGTAAACAAATATTATTTTTTACCAACACGTTGGATTTTAGGGCATTCGTTTTTTAATATTAATAGTTAAAACAAAATACAAGGAGACGTCTAGTCTCTAGTCAAACAGAAAGTTACAGACATAACTGGCGCAATATTGCACGGAAATTTCCGCATAACAACCTGCTAGACGGATTTATAATCATGCACCTTTGGGCTACACCAAACGGGCTGATAAACAGTGTTTCTAGACTTCAAACGCTGTTTCTATCAATTCCGGGGTCATTTTCAAAACGGAAGCATGTATGAAGCTGTAATTTAGAATAGCACTAGACTTAATAGTTCTACAGGAGATATTATTGCTTCATTTTGCATTTTTGTTCTAATTTTAAGTATTACAGCCATTTTTATTTGCAAAAATGCTAATTTTGTTGGTTAAAAATCAGTTTATAATATTTTCGTCAACAAAAAAACCACAAAAAACATGGTATGAGCACTCTTTATGATTTTGTTTTCAGTTTTCAATGTACTTACAGCTAAGCTCACAATTATTCTTACCCTTTAAAAAACGTAATTTTGTTTGCATTTTTCTCATATCTATACCAGCTGGACTGGTGGAACTTTCGCTTAACACAAAATACAGTTAGTTTTCAAGTACAAATCAATATATTTGGGCTCAACATGTTTCCCATAACAATATAATTGAACAAGAATTGTGTTTTTGATGCCTGTCCGAAATTATTCATACACCCATTACCATTTAAGACCCTCCAGGTTCGAGGCCATTTTTTGTGATAATACACATGTTTTTGACATTCCAAACCTTCATTGTGATAGGCTTTGGCTTTTATATGGTTATGAAATTATTGCATGATGTGTGCATACAATGCATGAGGATGTATTACAAATGTGTCCTATTGAATGTACAGTGATGGATATTATAGGACAGCACTTTAGATCTTTGTCAGCAGTGACGGTGATCTGTGGCTTTAGTGTATACACACAAAAGTAGACAGAATGCAGTAAGATATTCTGGAGGTAGCCGATTACATCCATGGATGAAAACGTGCGGAGTAAAAATATACACCATTTTCCAACTTTATACTCTATACTTATTTTGAATAATTGCATTTGACCACCTTCAACCTTTGATCACTTTGTGACACTTTATCACTCTGGCAGTTTTACAGATTAATGGAGATTAACCTGGTTATTCGCCGATAAACCTGGTTATTCGCCGATAAACCTGGTTTTTCGAATCGAAAAACCAGGTTTATCAAATTCGATAAGCAAGGTTTTTGATAAACCAAGTTTATCGGCCGATAAACCAGGTTTTTCAATTGAAAAACCTGGTTTGTCAAAAACAGATCGATAAACTAGAAAAAACAGGTTTTTCAAAAACTTTGCTCAGAAGCAAAGTATTTGATAAACCTGGTTTATCGTCTGATAAAACGTCTGAAAAACCAGATTTATTTCTTTCATTGTGCAAAATACCTGCCATAGTCGTGATAAAGGAGACACTTGTTTGATTGGTCTATGAATAAGTCGTCATTCACTGAGGTAATTTTTTGGGAAGTATGTTGCGATTTCACGCCCTAAAGGTTCCCTATACTTGTTCATATTATAGAGACGTTACAAAACGATTTTCTTGGTTATAAGCGACTGGAATTGTCAACTTAACATTTTTCTTCAAGTTAATGATATTTGTGATTATTGAAGTACAACATTAATATAGTGAACTCTGAAAGTGCCGAGAAATAATCCCCCCGATTTTGGATAGCTGTATATCGCTCTCATGTATCATCATCAAATCGACGTATGAAACACACAAAACTCTATATATCTGACTTTGTTACTCACGGCATTGGTACCAAAAATACCAAAAAAGTTGAACTTGCTAATATAATGTATAAACCAAAAAGAAAATGTTCACGCATGTTTCA